>JAFFSR010000074.1:2347500-2790000 GCA_017163975.1 Anastatus disparis
TAAGACAATTATATATATATATATATATATATATATATATATATATATATATATATATATATATATATATATATATATATATATATTATTGTTATTTATTAACATAAAAATAATAATAAAAATGGAAAAATGGAATAAAAAATTTGAACATTAATATATTTTTATATATTTTTAAAATATTTTACAATGCGTTTGAAAGAATAAAAATGTTTAAAAATTTACACAAATTTAGAGATTAGAGGATCCTGTCCTTTCCACGAAAATTTTCAAAAAAATTTAGCAAGAGAAAGCCGCTCTGTATCGAAAAGAATGTTTTCTTTGATAAGAAAAATATTTATTGCTTCGTCTCGAAAACCTGAAAACCAACCACCACCCAATTTAGTTTTTCTTGAACGCATAAATATCCACAGAAAATATTTATACGACGCTTTCTTCTTTTTTTAGAAAACTCATTTTATTAGAAAGGACGGAACGTGACCCTCTTAAAAATTAGAAAAAATAAAAGAATTACGAATACAAATTTCAAATTATAAAATATCATTTAAAGTTCCGGTAAACCTGGAAAACTTTCAGAAACGCGTAATAATAAATCGCGCATTTCGTTAGTGGGTAGCATTAGTACGTTTTCATATCCATCGTTGGAATCTACAATGGCTCTCAGCCACCGGTGCTCGATTCGGGGATTGGAGTATTCACTTCTTCAAAGTCGCCGATTTCTTAATATATATATATATATATATATATATATATATATATATATAAAATATTATTATTAAAGGAAAAATAATGAATAAAATGAAATTAAATAAAAATCTTACCATTATTAAAATAATTGTAGAATTCACGGTCCTGCTCGAAATAAGTGTGCATCCTTGTTCCTCGTGCTGTGGTGTATGTTGTTACATCAAATTGTTCGTAATACGGCCAATTGTAAAAATCAAATGAGATACGGGCTCTTTCCACTGATGAAGGTGTATCGTCACTGCGGATTAAAAATTCAGAGTCCCTTGTAGGTGCAGGGACTATAGGATGCGGCGCTATATCGAATGGCACTCTATCTATATTTCCTACGTTTTGTTGCATTTGCTCGTCTTCTTGCGGTTGTTGTTGTTGTTGTTGATCATCTATATTTCCTTCATGAATACTTTCATCATCAGCATCATCGTCATTATTAACACTATTGTTGTTCTTACGAATTGTTTCTTGATCATGAATATCAAGATAGCCACCAGCTATCAGTGCAGGTGTTATTCTCTGCCCCTCATGGTTGATGGAATCTGACAAATTAATTAAAGCGGGGCTACTTGCCGCAAATTCTTTACCAGCACCAACAATATTAACGATTTCAGAATGGTCACTCTCACTTGCTTTACCGTCACTTGTTTCACTATCACGTGATTCTTGATTCAACACATGACCGTTCTCATCAGCCACACTTTCCTGTTCTTTAAAATTTCCCCCTTTATCTGCTTCGACATTTTCGTCTTTGTCATCATTTTCTTCAGCATCCTTAACGTCGCCCTTCAGTAGGGCAAAGAAAGCTAAATAAACAAAAAAACACAAATTAATTATAAATTTTTACAAAACCACTAAAATTATGTCATTTTAATTATAATAATAATAATAATAATAATAATAATAAATATAAACATACCATTGACTTCATTGAGTCCTATCATCACTTCGGCATACATTGGAGTATCACGTAAACCACGATTAACTAACACATTTCCGGCGATCAAACTCGCATGCATTGAAGCGTAAAAGCTCCATCTAAATAAATTTTTTATATCACGAGACGCAACGTATGTAAGAATCCTTCTTAGTTCACAACGTAACTCGTTGATCGTTAATGCACGTAACGCGACTCGTTTCCGCCTTAAGCGTTCATCTATCACTGGTCTACGGCTTTGATTATTGACGAAAATATCAGCGGTGATTACACTGTTATGTAAAGCAAGTTTTTCTTGTGGTGACGACATTTTTAAAATGTAAATATAAAAATTACTTGTAAAAGAGAGAAAATTTGAAAATGTCTCAAAGATGAGAAAACCTTACTGCTCAAGAAATGAAGCGCAAATAAAAATCTTTCTATTTCATTTTCCACAGAATATCCACGTTTGTCTTTAATAAAAATCTTATTGGGTGGGTCAAAAGAAAACGCGGCAATATTTTCGCATAAATGAAAATTTTTCACCTTTTTGATCGTCTTTGTTCTTGGTGGGATAATCTTTTTGTATACACCAAACGCCCAAAGAGCCTAAGTGCAATAAAAAAAACAGATACGACCCGAAGTAAAACTAATAAATATAATGCAATGCGACACGTGTGTGAAAATACTTGAAAGGTAAAAAAATAAAAAATAAAAATAAATATTTAACTAAATAAATATTTAGTGATAGGTTAATCTTAAAAGTTATTATATC
The DNA here is from genome assembly GCA_017163975.1 of Anastatus disparis. Lineage (NCBI taxonomy): Eukaryota > Metazoa > Arthropoda > Insecta > Hymenoptera > Eupelmidae > Anastatus > Anastatus disparis. The sequence continues at coordinate 2,349,927 of JAFFSR010000074.1, forward strand.
TATGTCATTTACAATACTTAATACTAATTTTTCTAAAAATAGAAAATTAAATCCCTACTTTTTTTATTTTTATAAATCTTTTTCTCTAGTGGGCCTATGGGTGTATAGAAGAAATTATCCACCCCTCCTTCTTTTCTTATTAACATAAATTTTATGTATGTGTGTATATAGTTGTTGGCGTGGCTATGCATTTAAAAAGCCTGGATGAATAAATTTTCTTCAGAATAGTTGACAAAATACTTGCAGTGAAATACAATCATTTATATAATAGTGTTACAGTTAGTTAGAATGGCTCAAACACAAGTACAGTTGCAATCAGCGGCGTGCTGCAGAGTTTATGAGGTTTGATCGGACACAAGAGCCAAACAATAGTGGTGTATTTAAATACGATATTGTGTTGGAATTTGTCAATGCTGGTGGTGTAAAAGGAACTCAACGTGAATTAGTTATAGATGTCAATGCTTGGAACGACTTACAGGAAAAATTCGATTTAATATCAACTTACTGTAATGATGATTATCTGCATTATGAAAAATATAATGGACAACGTGTTGTTGCTATGGGTATAATGAACTTTTCTTCACAACCTCGTATGGTTCAAAGTCTGTGACGCTTGAGCGACGACCATCTTTCGGAGACATTACAGACCTTTCATCTCAGAGCATGGATACTAATCAACAAAATAAAAAAGGAAAAATGTACTTACCTACTATTGTAATGCAGCTCGTTACTTTTGAAGGTGTTAAAACTGTAAGTAAATGTATTAACGCTCAAATAGCACGCCTAGGAACATACAAAGAATATAGATTCATGTGCAACATTTTTAAAAGAATATACGCACGATATTGTTTATCAGCGTGTATCATCAGAGACGGCAAGAAGAAATATGTTGGATAATTTAAGTGAATCTGAAAATTTTTTAAATGATAGTTCAATCATAATATTGTTATATCGTAAATTAAAAGAAAACTTACCTAGTGACATTACGTCGAAATATTATAATGTAGTTTTTGAAGAAATGTTGGCATTTTTAATAGTACCAATCGCTGAACAAATTTGAAAAAAAATGTTTCCGAATATTGAGATGTAAATATTAAATATTTTTCAATCGATATAAATTTTTCAAAAAATCAGAAAACAAAACTTATAATATTAAAATTAAAAAAAAAATGTAAAAATCAAAAATTTGAAAAACAATTATTACCTAATAATTTGACGTTATAAAATGTACTTATATAATTTTATATACATACGTATGTATGTATTATTACCGAATCAGTATACTGTAAAAAATATTGCGTGCAAATGTTAATGTAAATAATTATGTAAGTAGTTTATTACGTTTACCCGTTAGTACATAGTTTAAATTCAAGCGTTTTTAATGCACTCCAATTAATAAATTGGTCGAAATTACAACAGATTTGATATCTGCAATATTTTTAAAAGATGCGTAACTGAAAGTATGAATGTACTTTCAAATACGCGTTTTTAAAAGTATTGCAGTTATCAAAACTGCCGTAATCTTCACCAATTTATAAAATGACGGGTGTTAAAAATGCTTGATTATAAATCACGTACTAGCAGGTTGACGGAGCATATGAAAGCACTATCTGTAAAACAAATATAATAAAATTTTAAAATGGTTGTATCAATAAATTCTGTAAAAAAACATGTCTTTTTCTTTAATATACCTACACTTATACCTTTCCCCTCTTTATTATAATCATTTATTATAATTTCAAAATAAATTTTATTAATAATTTCTATTTAGTCGATTTAAATAATTTTTTTTTTAAATATGGCATAAATTTTCAAACTATTGCATGCATTAGTTACAGCTAATACATAGCGGCAATAACGTTGTGGAGCACGTGCATTAGCTGATATAGGGCGCGCGCTTCCGCTTGCTTATTGGCGGTCATACACGCTTATCAGCGGCGTGAGTATATACACGCGCCCAAATCAGCTGAAATAGCGCGTGTGTATTTACAGCGCGCCCGTCCCGGGGCCCTCCCGCGCGGTGAATAGCTAGCATAGCTTAAAAATTGTTATTGTAGATACATGTTATTTTTTTTTTATTTTTCTTCAAGTTAGTTACAATACAACAATTCTAGCGTACACACGCAAATGAGATATTATTTGTAAATACTATGGACGTTAGATTCCACCATTCTTTTACAGCTTTATGTGCTCGACCGACTGGAGCTGTTAAAACGAATTTTATAAAGAGATTTATAAATTATTTCGATAGAATGTGCGATGTAAAATTTGATAGATTAATGTTTTAATACGGAGAATGGCAAGAGACTTATAAACAATTTAAACCACCTTATGGGCGAATAGAATTTTTTGAAGGGTTGCCAGATCCTGTAGATTATTCGAGCTATGTTAGATGCAAAAAACTTATGATTATTAACGATCTTATGCGCGAAGGCTCAAACGATACAATCACCGATCTATTCACAAAAGGCAGTCATCATAAAAATATAAGTGTCATTTTTATAACGCAGAATCTTTTTCACAAGGGTCAAAGAGATATATCGTTGAATGCTAGCTACCTTATACTCTTCAAAAACCCTCGTGACCGTGCGCAAATCTTGTATTTAGCTAGACCAATTTATCCTGAAGATTCGAAATTTATTCAAGAGGTATACTTTGATACCACTAAAAAAGGATTTTCGTATTTGTTAATAGATTTAAAACAAGATACACCCGATGATTTTCGTTTCCACGCATGTATTTTTCCAGATGATTCACATTATTATGTGTATATATCTAAGAAAAAGCGACGTAAGTTTTATAAATAATTTAGTTTATAAATCGAGATGGCTGCAGCAGCATCATTGAATGAATCAAGCCCCACTAACGCATAAAAAAAATAGACAGTTGTGGGTGCTTTGAAGATATAAAATTACCCAAACATTTTACAAAAAAGTGCATTGCATTTTTACACGCACTTTATCACGCAGCGTCAAAGGAATGTCACGCTCTGTTGCGCTCTGCAGATAAAAATCTCATAAGATCAGATGCGAGTGTGCTTTGAATATATTAAAGGGTAGTGTTATTTTAAATAATAAAAATAAAAAACCGTTATCGAAACATAAAAATATTTTAAGAAAACTCGCTGACAAAGCCGTGACAAGTGCAAAAGCTAAAAAAATAAAAAATAACACTACATCAAAGTATAAACAAACTTCTTTATGGAAAAAGAAAAAGCGTCTACTATTACAAAGTGGTGGTGGATTTTTACCGTTATTGATCACTCCCTTACTAGACTTGCTCATGTCTCCTATTTAAAAAAAAATAACATAAACATCCTTTTTCCGTTAACTTTAAAAAAAAACTATAAGAAACAGATTCCAAAGCATAAGTGTTTCAAGTGTTTTGAGTGGTTGGCTGTTCAGACAGAATGTGAACTAAAAGTCATAAGTGTATACAGAAAACATAAAAAATTTTTTATCGTTACACATTTCCTGTACTTTAATAGTATAATCTAAACATCTGTTCATTGAAAAACATCTTGAAAAAATAATACATCCATTAAAATAAAATATAAAAGAAATAGATTGAAAAATATAAGTGTTATAAGTGTTTTGAGTGGCCAGATGTTGATACAGAATGTGAAAGAAAAACATAACTGTATACAGGAAACATAAAAACTTTTTATCGTTACACATTTCCTGTACTTTTATAGTATAATCTAAACATCTGTTCGTTAGAAGAAAACATCTTGCAACAGTAGAACATTTATTTAAAAAAAAACTAAAATAAAACAGAAAAAATCAGATTGAAAAACATAAGTATTTTAAGTGTTTTAAGTGTTTGAAGTGGGTGGTCGTTAAGACTGAATATAAACTAAAAATCATAAGTATATACAGAAAACATAAAAAACATGATTTTTCGAAAGACACTCGATATTGTAAATCAATAGAAACTTTTCTCTTTTATTTATTTATATTATATACGACATAAAATTCCTGTCGTTGTAAAATATACCTACTTTTTCTCTAAACAGCGACAGTATATAATAGATTGTGTTCAGAAAATGGTTATAGTCCCACAAGATAGTTTGGAATATCTTGAAGAAACACAGACTAACTCTCAAGATGGTGAAGGAAATAAAAAAGGTTTAAAACATATGGAAACACTTAACAGCATCAAAACACCAGGAAATTAATTTTTTAACATCTAACGATTTCCCAAACGACCGTGAAAAATGGAAAAACTTTTTACAATTGTTACAGAGATATTCATTTTTTATAAAAAAATACTAGAGTGAAAGCAGATGATTTTCCGAATACAACTTTTACGAAAAACGAAGATCAAATGCGTGATTCGTCTATTTTAGCTCACGTCCCGAAAACATATATAGATAAAGCAACTCAATTGATAAGTTATTTAAAAACTCACTTATCTGATCGTTTAATTTGGAATAAAAAAGGAACCGTTTCTGTGGATGGTAATGTCATAAATAATTTAAGTATCATGGATCTGGTTAATGACGCATTAAGAAATAGAAAAAATTTTAACGCTGTTGGTAGAGCACATTTTGCAAATATATTGCGCGCGTCTAATGCACTACGCGCAATCATATGAAATAAAAATTATTGGAATGTCGAATCAGCTGAATCTATTTCGAGAGATAATGTGACACCGCAAACAGCGCCTTTACCTAGCAGCTCTGATAGCAAAACAGAAAGCTGGAATGGTGCTAAAGCAAAAAAACGTAAACTATCATCGCGCGCAAAGGATAAAGTAAAAGAAAAAAGTAAAATATTGCAAAACAATTTAATTACCTCACAGCAAAACAGCAGAAAGGTTGGTTTTCTTTAAATTTATAACGGTTGATGCAACGAGTAAAAAATATGAAAAACAATATTTTAACCCAGCTCCCGAAGCTGGCTTTTCTGGTGCACAAAAACTTTTACGTTTAAACAAAAGCAACTCACCTAAACGTATTTTATAATAGCTAAGCAATCAAGACGCATACACCCTTCATAAACCAATAAGAAAAAAATTTCCTCGCCTGCATTATAATGTATACATGATAGATGCTGTTTGGGAATTAGACCTAGTCGATGTACAAACTTTGAAAAATTATAATGACGGTATTCATACTTATTAGTAGCTATAGATGTATTTAGTAAATATGCTTTTGTTCAACCAATGAAGGATAAAATCACTCAGACCGTCGTAAAAGCTTTCATTGAAATTTTGTCCAGAGCAAATGGTCGAGTACCTGAATTCTTACAAACAGACCGTGGTAAAGAATTTATAGGTAGTGTTTTTCGAAAATTTTTTAAAACCAAAGATATCCTATTCGGTATTGCTCCTTCTCCAGATGTTAAGGCCGCTGCTGTTGAGCGCTTTAACCGAACTTTAAAAGAACGTTTATGACGGTATTTCACACACAGAAATCCATACAGGTATATAGATATATTACAAAATCTTGTACGAAGTTATAAAGTAGGTGACTTTGTACGTATCAGTTGCGCGAAGCATGTTTTTGAAAAAGGTTACGTTCACGGTTGGAGCGAAGAAATTTTCAGAATTTCATGAGTTTCTAAACGTCAAGATATTTACACATACAAAATAATGATCTAACTGAAGAAAAAATTCAAGGATTTTTTCATACCAAAGAATTGGCTTTAGTAGGTAAAAAGCGTATGAGAACAAAAACTTACAAAATTGAACGTGTTGTACGTCCTAGAGGTCGTGGTAAGAAAAAAGAAGTCCTTGTAAAGTGGATAGGATATTCCGAGAAATTTAATTCGTGGATTTCCGAGTTTGAGCTTGTTGCAATATGAGTACTTACGAATTTTATCTTGTGTTACCCAGTAACAGTAGCATGAGATATTTTTCCGATAACACAACTTGTTTTACCACGCATCTACCCCATAAAATGCGGCTTTACAGTGACTGGTGTGTTGGTCTTGCAGAGATTCATATACCCTGTACTATTACGCATTTTTCACAAAAAACTAAAGAAACAAAATTAAATTTTTTCCATACCGAAAATAATTTAGAAAAATCATCCAGCAAGCGATATACAATCGATATACATAAAATACCATACGGTATTTATGAAAATGTAGAACAATTAGTTGAAAATATAAATAATATTAGCTCTAAAGTGCGTAATCATTTAAAATCCACACGTTCGTCCAAAGCTTTTGGATATTATGAACTTAAAACTGTGTGCGATATGAACTGCGACTCGACGCATTATCTAACAATAGCTGAAAAAATTGGTAAAATATTAGGATACAAACCTGGTGTAATAAGTGCCACAAAATCAGAAGGTGAAAACACCGAAACAAAAACAACAACAACAGTAACTCAAGGATTCTCTCATATGCGCTTTATAATAAATAATAATGAGGAACTTATAACAGGTAACAGACCAGCATACTTGGCACGTGCCATACCTGAGCAGTTATTTGTCTATTCGGACGTTTGTGAACCTTTTACAGTAGGGGACACACAAGCCTCATTACTTAGAATTGTTTCTTTAGACAATGCTAATTACCAATTCGGAACTACAATAGTAAAAAATTTTGCACCCATTAAATCTATACCACTGATGAAAAATGCATTTAACAATATCGTTATTGATATAAGAGACGCACACAGTAGTCCTATAGCATTTGAGTATGGAACTCTCACATTGACACTTCGTTTTAAGCGCGTTCTTTAAATGTAAGTGTAAAATGAGTCATTATACAGCATACTACGAAAATCAAATCGGTAGCGGGAAAGGTGTACGCAACATTTTCGCTGGTTCGCGCTGGCAGCGCGGTTTAGGTCTAGGAAGTTTTTTTTCAGGTCTGGTAAGAAATATTTTACCTTTTGTATCGAAAGGATTAAGAGCAGTAGGTAAAGAAGCTCTGCGTGGTGAAATAAGAGTACTTGAAGATACAGGTGATAATATTAGTTTCAAAGAATCTATAAAAAATCGATTTACAGAATCAAAAGATAATTTAAAAGAACAAGCAAAAAATAAAATTAACGAAATGTTAATGAGCGGATCAGGATATAAAAATCCCGTTTTCAATTCAACGATACAGTCTTTGAAGCGACGTTCGATCGAAAGCATCGCGAACTTACTAGCAAAAAAGAGAAAAAAAAAAAGAAAAAGAAAAAGCGGCAAAAGGAGAAAAAAAACTTCAACAGGTAATAAAAAGAAGACGTCGCTCAAACGGTGTAATTAAAAGAAAAAAGAAAACCACTGTTCGCTGTCGTAAAAAAAAATTTTACGCAGGCAAAAGTCAAACGATTTTTTTAACTAAAAAGCATCATGGCTTTTTTACACAGCCATGAGTAATGAGTGTCTTAAATCAGATCTGTCATTATTTAGTTTTCCACACACTCAAACATCTATTGAATCAAATAAAATACTACATTATAAGCCCGTATCATTGCTAAACGACAATGCGCTCTTAGAATTTGTAATATCCAGTTTTGGAGAGAGATACATTGATCTTGCTCATACTATATTAAGTTCACGTATTGAAATACTACCTAAAGATGCTGAGAATAACGAAAAAGTCAGGCCTGTAAATTATATATTACATAGTTTATTTCAACAAGTAGATGTATTATGTAATAATAAATTAGTATCTCCGCCTAATGATGCCTATCCATATCGTGCATATATAGAATCCCTTTTCAATTACGGGCGTGCAGCTAAAGATACTCATTTAACTACCTCTCTATGGTATACAGACACTGCAGGTAAAATAAATGTGAAACCAGATGCTTTGCTAGCCGAATGCAATAAGGGTCTAGTAGAACGTAGCAAACATACTTACGCAGGTAAAATAGTTGATCTACTCGGCCGCCTGCATTGTGATTCATTTAACCAAGATCGGCATCTTTTAAATGGCGTAGAAATAAGATTACGTTTCTTAAGATCCAAAGACGCCTTTTGTCTTATGGACTCATCGAATGACGCAAATTTTAGTATCCACATCGTTGAGGCTACGCTTCTCGTAAGACGTGTAAAAATAAGCCCCAATATTCTATTAGCCCACGCCAATGCACTTTCAAAAACAACAGCTAAATATCGCTTGACAAGAGTAGAAGTAAAATCTATAACCATGCCTGCTGGTATTTTAGGAGATACGCTTGACAATGTTATATTAGGACAAATACCTAAAAGAATTATTTTAGGGTTTGTAGATAATCGAGCATTCAACGGGGATCGTACATTAAACCCCTTTACTTTTGAAAATTTTAACATAAATTTTTTGTCTTTGTATATCGATGGTGTTACCGTTCCGAGTAGACCATTACAACCTATTTTTACTGGTGATAATAATCTTTACGTTGACGCATATCATACGCTTTTCTCTGGAACAGGCATACACTTTGCGAATGAAGGTAACAAGATTACACGTACAAATTATCCGGATGGATACTGTCTTTTCGCTTTTAATTTGACTCCCGATTTATCAGCAAATTTTTGCGATCATTGGAATCTCGTTCGTCATGGCTCTATACGCATAGAAGTAGATTTCGAAACAGCTCTTACCAAAACGATAAACTGTATAATTTACTCAAAATATGATAATGTATTAGAGATCGACTGTTCGAGACAAGTTATAGTTGACTTCAACTCTTACATTTAAAAATAGAATCTATGTAAATAAATAAAAAAGAAATAGTTCAAAAAAACATTCGATGTAACAAATTAACTCATGTTTTGAATAAAAATAGCATAGGCGGTAGTTACTGTATTCAATCTTGTACGACGAAACTGTATTGTTTAAAATAAATTCAAAATTTTCAAAATTTTGTGACTTTTTTATTTGTATTTCTAACCCTCTACCCCAATAATAATAAAAACATTTTCTTTACAGGATAAACTCAAATTCATAAAAATATATTGTGAAAAGTTACTTTCAAATATAACCAGCAAATTGTATGCAATAAATACCAGATGTGCGAGTATCATAAACTTTTTTCTCCCACTATCTTTTTAACATCATTATATATTTCAGTGTTCAGATTTTTTTTTCAAACATTTTCTTCTCATTATACTTCCATCTGTACACGAGTCAACATCGTTGTCAGTCGAAATTTTTTCTCCAAATTTTTTTTCAAAAACAGTACAATGGAAAATTTTAGAGAAACCATGGTAAGTTAATTTTCTTTTTTATAATTAAAATTTATAATTAAAATTTAATTTTTTACGTTTTCTTTTTCTAGGTACGAAGACGCGTAATGCGTGTACAAAGAAGAAAGCTACAATCGAAAAATTTAGCTGATGAAAAAAAAAGATATTAATAACGCTTTTTGGGTATGTATCTTTACTTTAAAATACTTTTAAATTTTAAATCATTTTTTAAAATATTTATTTTTCAGAAAATCAATCAGCCCAGAGTCGGCAACCTAGGTTTCGTGTAAAAACGCCTGGGGAAATCAACGCGACATTTGACATAGAGGTATAATTTTATTTTTATTAATTATATTAATGATATTATCTTTTTAATTATTATATTCTTTTTCTTTTTCAGACAAGTACACCCAGCATACGCATCCATACGGTTATAGCGGTGACACCCCTGATGCAAGCTGTAAGTATTTTAACGTGCAGTTATAAAATAATATTTCAAATATTTTCTTAAATATATTTTCCTTTTTGATTTCAGTTAACATCGAATCAGTTACTCAAATTTTACAACGAAGTCGTTGACAACAGTGATGACTGCATTAACAAATCAACTTCTGTACGTATTTTGAAATTGTATATTTTCATCATAAAATAATTAAATATTTATTAAAAATTTTTTCATTTTAGGCTGAAGCTCTGGATAAAGAAAAATCCAGATTCGATAACCTGAAGAAATTCAGCAAAAGATTTATCCGAAGATTAAATGAATAAAACTAATTGTAATATTATTTTGTTTTTAATATATATATTAAAATTATTTATTTTGTTTTTATTTTACCCTATATCATCCTAACCTTTTTAATTCACTTCATACTTTACTACTACCAAATTTATTCATTTTAATTTTATTTTATATAAAAATTTTTCTCATGCATTTTTTCTTTTATATTATTTAAAAATTTCTCATATTTTTTATATCATTTTTCTCATAAATTTTCTTATACGTTTTTCATTCATTCATAATTTATCTTTTTTTCTAAAACTTTATATTAATTTTTTAAATTTTCAACTAAATTTTTGCGTTTGATGTACATTTACATTATACCCTTTCGATGTAAGCTATAATAACACCAAGAGGGGTAACTACTGCTCACCGCTACTCTCACAAAGCCCAACGCTTACAGGACCCATGTACGGTAAGTAAGAGAGGGGGTGTCTACACACCAATGCAAGCTATAGCGCCAAGAGGGGAAATACACCTCTTCGTTGCTCTCAGTGAGCTCAGAAATGATGTCCATCTTACCCTGGGAGAGGGAAGCCTATATCCATCTTGCCCTGAGGGAGGGGAAACCTACTCTTCGCTGCTCTTTGCGAGCTCCGAAACGATGTCTATCCTGCCCTGGGGAGAGGGAACCTACACATCTATAGCGCGCGAGGGAATGGGCGTGAGAGATACAGACGGCTGTGACGTCATGTCTGAGTGCGCTATAGCTCGGTCTACTCTACTAGTAAGTCTATTGTACAAACATGTTGCCTATGCTTGCAAGCAAGATAGGCGGTGCAAATCAACCGATGCCCTTTTCTTTCTAAATTCTTACCCTTATTACCTATGTTTTTCTCTTTTCTTAAAAAAAAAGATACTAATATTTGTATTATTGACCCTAATTAAGTTAGAAGGATTTTCCCAGGTATTCGTTTGTAACTTTATGCTGATTTTATTTCTCGCGGCTGTCGCATGGCCAGCTGCACAACGAGCAGAATAGAAATTTATTAATACGGCATTTTGTTCTAGTTTGATTTACAGTGGCGTGCATAAGTTTCTGGCCAAAAAAAAAAAATTAGTCAATTTTTAAAGTTTTATATCTTTGTAAAAAATTGAAATTTCTTTAAAAATCAAACGGCATTTTAAAGTACAATGGAAAATCTTTCAAATACCGGCGGGTTTGTTCAAAAATATTAAAAATTGGATTTTTTACATGAAAAAAAAAACTATTTTTTTTTAAGGTTTTTTTTGGCCATGAAAAATTTGATATAATTTTTGAACCACTAAGCGGATTTGAAAACAACCAATATAAAAAAGATGTGTATTCATTCCCTCTTTAAAATAAGCATAGCTGGATCAATTTTTATTAAGCGGTTCAAAAGTTACATCATTTATCGCGAAAAATTTCGCTCTTTCTTCAAGCTTCATTATCTAAGTATCTATGCACCGCAGAGAAAAACTCATAAAAGAAAAAATGTTCGTTTTTTGAAGTAGAATAAGGGTACATTAAAAATTTATCATTTCAGAAAAAAAATTTTTTTTACTTTTTTCCACAGGTATGATGATATACAATTATATTTAATTTTTGTTTTAAATAATATTTTTATCGATTTCGATGCATTACAACGGACTTGAATTATTTTTATTTAATCGATAAAAATATTATTTAAAACAAAAATTAAATATAATTGTATATCATCATACCTGTGGAAAAAAGTGAAAAAATTTTTTTTCCTGAAATGATAAATTTTTAATGTACCCTTATTCTACTTCAAAAAACGAACATTTTTTCTTTTATGAGTTTTTCTCTGCGGTGCATAGATACTTAGATAATGAAGCTTGAAGAAAGAGCGAAATTTTTCGCGATAAATGATGTAACTTTTGAACCGCTAAATAAAAATTGATCCAGCTATGCTTATTTTAAAGAGGGAATGAATACGCATCTTTTTTATATTGGTTGTTTTCAAATCCGCCTAGTGGTTCAAAAATTATATCAAATTTTTCATGGCCAAAAAAAACCTTAAAAAAATAGTTTTTTTTTCATGTAAAAAATCCAATTTTTAATATTTTTGAACAAACCCGCCGGTATTTGAAAGATTTTCCATTGTACTTTAAAATGCCGTTTGATTTTTAAAAAAATTTCAATTTTTTACAAAGATATAAAACTTTAAAAATTGACTAATTTTTTTTTTTTGGCCAGAAACTTATGCACGCCACTGTATTTTTCGAAACTGATGTATTTGAATTTATAATTAAAAATTAATTTTTTTTTTTTTTTTTTTCTTAAATTGGGATGGGTTTTCTGCCCCTAATTTTCTTTTCGGTTTTGAAGAAAATCCGAGTAATAATCATAATAATAGATTGATTTCTTTTTCAAATGGTTCAAGGGAAAATGTATTTCCCCAAAACGATTTGTATATTTCTGTTAGTTATGAAATAATAATAATAAAAATTTTCTTGTTCATTGGGTTAATACTTCATAATTTTTTTTCTATTGTCAAAATGGGTCACCTCGCGGTTATTATCGGAATTTTTAATTTTTATTTTTCTATTTGTTTTTCCTAATTTACACGGATTCCTTCTGTATATTTCTACTGGTTACCTGAAAAATTATTTAACGAGAGGAGATTACAATTTGTTCTCTCCCCTTTGTTTTTTTTGCGGCCTAATCTTGACCAACTTTTGGTCCTAGCTAGTACTAAGTGATGGAATCTACTCATCACTTTCCTAGCTTTCCGCAATAGCCGGTATAGCTATAAATGTTAATTAAAAAAAAAAAAAGAAATACAATAAAATTAGAATATTTTCAATGTTAATATATATGTGTATATATATATATATATATATATATATATATATATCTCTATATAATAAAGATATATCGCCTACGCCGCCGCCGCCGCCGCCGCCGTGTATAAGAATTTTATGTGCCCTCAGTTAGCTGAAATTCAGCTAAAATTTAGCTGAAAGTTAGCTAAAAGTTAGCTGAAATTCAGCTAAAATTTAGCTGAAAGTTAGCTAAAAGTTAGCTGAAATTCAGATAAAATTTAGCTGAAAGTTAGCTGAGAGATAGCTGAAATTCAGATAAAATTTAGCTGAAAGTTAGCTGAGAGATAGCTGAAATTCAGATAAAATTTAGCTGAAAGTTAGCTTAAAGTTGGCTGAAATTCAGATAAAATTCAGCTGAAAGTTAGCTGAGAGATAGCTGAAAGGTAGTTAATTATTAGCTAATTTAATTAATTGTTATCTAATTTAAGAACGTTCTCTTGGAAATTGATATTGATTTGATAATTGATATTGACAATGGGGGGTTGGCGAGCGAAGCGAGCAGGGGGGAACCCCCCCTAGTATATATATATATATATATATACATATGTATTATGAAAAATCAGTAAATCTTTTGTAATAGGCGGGTGTTAAAATTTCCCATTTTCAGGTGGGACCATTAAGTTTGAATCCCTGCGCTAAAATTTCAATTCTTATCCCAAATCAAAAAGGAAGTTATGTTGTTATGGATACAGCAAGCTAATATCTAATTATTGAGGGAATAGAAAAAGGATTCTTATTTTCATTTTAATTATGTAATAATTCGTAAAATAATAAAACAGAAATTACGCGAAATTATTGAGTACTGTATATATCTTTAATAGAAGATGCTAATTAAAAAACAGAATTAATTGAACAGAAAAATAGTTTTTTTATTATGGAAATTTATGAAATAAAAAAAGTATTTATCTAAACAGAGATTAATTAAGAAGTAAAAACAATGATTTCAAATTAAGTTACTTGGGGCTAGTTATGGAAATTGGGATTAAAAGGTTTTGTATGAGTTGCAGGTGATAATCTGATTTAAAAAAAAATTTTTAAAGAAAAATTCCCAGGTCGATGTGCATCCATTCACCCGTCGTCAGCTATCATTAGCCACGCAAGGGTCTTTTAATAAAATGAAAAATTTTTTGTAGGTCAAGAAAACTTTCCTAGCTTATTTTACACATAAAAGTAATATTTTTCTTAGTTAATCGCCTGCATGTTCTCAATTGGCCTTACAATCTAAGTTGAATTCATGCTTTATATTGACATTCCGGGAAATCAATCATTTGTTGAAAAATACTATAAGAAATAACAGACTTCTTTTTGTTTATTCATTTACTTTTAATATTTATAAATATTAAATTGTACATACCCCATTTATTATTAAAAATTCAATTTTCTCATTTATCCCTGCCTTTTAGCATCTGACGGCAGGCGACAGCCGTCTCATAACATTATCATTACTAGCGTTTAAACGATATGATTTTTTCTCATTCAAGCATTATATTTCAATTTAACTATAATTATGTAAAAATGAAAGCAATTCTCAATGATATACACTATATTATTGGCACAAATACATATGACAGATGAAATATTATTCCTAATATATTCTATCCTAAAATTTTTCAATTTTATGCCTGAATTTAAACGTATGAATAAAAATTATATTAGCAGTATATATGCAACGAACCCCAAAACGAGTTACGACGCTTTTATTAAAATTTTTAGCGAATAACAACAAAAGTTATATGTTATTAGAGGAATAGTTTTGATTGTATTTTTTTTTAAACAACAAGGAAAATGAATTACTTTCAAAACTCATTACCTTTTGATACTAAAGGAAAATTTTACATTTATATTAAGCTGAAAAGTGTTCTTAATCATTGCCTTTTGAACTAAATTCAGATTTATTAAGGAATTTTATTGCATGGCTTTCTTCTGAATTGAAAGCAACTATTAATGATAAAGTTTTTACTGCCTATTACCAGGTATGCATATTTTCGGGTTTCTGCATTAACTCTTAACTTAGAATAAGCTTTAACCTGCACAAACTTTGTCAAAAAAAAAAAATTTCTAATAATATCGAAATTCTTGCACTGCTAACAAGAGTTGAAGCGGAGAGCAATCTTACAGATCAAAATTGATCAAAATTGATCAAAATTTAGGCCCTTTTAATCGAAAATTAAGCGTTAAACAATACTCTTTTGATTCACATTATTTTATTACCTTAATACATCAGATTGCTTTTATGCGTTTGTTAATTTTGAAATGTTCAATTTTTAGATCTTTGAAGTAAATAATTAAAGTTATCTGGTTTTTTACTATAAAACATTATAAATATCATCAATTGTAAACTTTGAAACTTAAATATTTCAACCAATATTTTATTGCCGATTTCATCAAATTGCACGCATTCACGAGAAACAAAATTTTCTATTTTGAGTCATGTCCAAAATTCGAAATTTATTGATTTGAGCAAAAACAGCATCTTATTAGTTGTCATTTTCTTTTAAACATAACTATATTTCAATTTATGCGACACAAAAAAAAACTTTTAGCAATATTGTTTAAACTAAACATTCATTTAACATCAACAAGAGATTGAAACGTCTAGTAAATTGCTTGATTTTATACACCTTAGAAAAGTTGAAAAGGCTTATTGATTATAACTTTAGACACCAACTTTAGACACGAGTATAAGATTTTGTAATGAAAATACCCTTTTCAGATTCATGTTTTTGAATTTCACAAACGTTTTAATTTTTTTTTTTTTTTTAAAGAAAATTGTTATTAAATGTAATTGATTCATTTTAATCAATTTTACCTTACTTCTCAAATTAACCCTTTTTCTAATTGACAAGACTAATGAATTTCCCCCCTTTTTTTAGACACTTTCAAACACAGAAAATCAAACGAGAATTCTCAAATTTTTTCTTACAAAACATTTTAAGTTTCTTGAATTTTTACCAAGATTTAATTATTAACTTTCCACTTTTGACCTCTGTTCATTAAGAAAAAGTTAAAACCCTTTTCCATTCTTGCTCCTATGCTTTTATAAAAATTACTAAATTGTGCACATCCGAAGAGAAAATTTTACTTATTAATTGTAAGAACTAAATTCAAAGGAATTCATTATTACCTTTGATTCAAATAAAATTCAACGCTTTACATTTGTTTTTACTATCTTTAAAATTCCAAAATACTATTTACAAGAATTTTACTATTTCACTTCACTTAAACACGCGCATAAAGAAGAAAGACACTTTAAAATTTTCACTCACACTGACATGACTGCTCTTTTCTGCTGGGTCGTAGTCGTAGCGCGCACCGGTAAACCTATACAGGTCAGCATATTTGCAAAATAACCAAAATTTTTCATGTCTTTTATGCAAAATTTCGGTCATTCTTCACTGATTGCTCCACGTATTTGGGCGCCAAGTGTTAAGGCGGGTTTTTAAGAGGGCTTATTCTCCCAAAAACCCATCTTTAAACTAAATTTTTTACACAGGAGAAAAACAACTTATCAATGCTAGATGCGGCAAAAATGGACAAGAAGAGAACAATTTATTTATTCTGCAATGAAAGATTTTAATATTTATACTCCTTACAATTATGATTATAATGATTCTAACTAAACAAATAAGTTTAAATTCTATCTACTTTTAGTAAGAAAAAGGAACATTTTATATTAATGCTATGTTCAAACGTATTCATGTTGTTAAAATTCCTTTTAGCATTTTAGTATCATATTTTCTACAATTTATACGGATAAAAATACCACTTAATTAAAGTACTCATCTTTTAGTTGAGAACCTTGTTAGCCGGCTGTGCGGCATTGCCGGCTTTCCTGGGTTCCCCGTGTCTAGCTTGCTCGTCTGTAGGTTGTCGGATGTATATTTGCTTGTCAATAGCGGGATCACAGAATTTAATTACAGTCTATTTGTTCACGGAACGAATAATAAAAAAAATATAACGAACACTCCCGAACAAAAAGGAGAAAGAAAAGAAAAAAAAATATCTAAATAAAATTCAATTAAGTAAAGATAAAAAAATTCATCTAACCGCTGTTTGACATTAGAAAAAAAACGGAAAAAGAAATAAAAACAAAACTAAAAAAAAAAAATCTATACATAAAAGAAAAGAAATTTCACGTTAAAGAAAAAAAGTTGAACCTTGTAGAAAAAAACTATTAGTAGCTGCAGCCACACGGGCAGCAGCTCACTCCAACTGCCTCTTGGGCCTGGTCACGCACGTCTCCTTGATGGGCGTCAGAGGAGTTGAAGATTTACTTCAAAATGCCCCTCTCCCCCATCAAGAAGAAAGGAGAAGTAAAAGAGAGAGAGAGATTGATCCTCTCTCTCCGTTAGCCTTACGTCAATCATGTATGGGAAGATCGCCGCAGCCTCTTACCGTTAGTTAAGGAGAGAGGCAAGGGCGACGTTTTACCATCGACGGTTGCCTTGTAGATTCTCAGAAAAAAATAACACGAAAGAAAAATAAATTTTAATAGGCGGATTTTCCGTTATCTAACATAATAAAATAGTAATAATAGAAAGTATTAAAATTATAATAATTAGAAATAATAAAATAGTAAAATAAAATAGTAAATAAAATAGTAGATAAAATGAAAAATAGAAATGAGAAACTTTAATAAAGTAATAAATTTAGTAATTTGTAAGAATAATAAAATAAAAAAAAATAATAAATTGAAAAAATAGTTTAATCAAAATAAAATATAGTAACTTGCGAAAATAGTAAAAATTTATAAAATCTTTAATTGAAAGATTGTAAAAATAGTAACTTTAAACTGAAACTATGTAACAAGGTTTTAAAATAAAAAATGTTTCAAAAACGTTTGCATTTTAATTTTAAATTTATTGGAAAAAATGAAAATTTCTTACTAATCCTTTAAAAGAGTTCCTGGTGAGGAAGAGTGAGAGAGTCCCAAATTTTTATTAGAAAGAAAGCCTTGAATTGAGTCTTAAATTGAGCCTTGAATTGAGGAAAGAGCCGTCTCCGAATTAAATTGCCTTGAGTACACCGAGAAAAAAATTTAGTTGAGTCAATGAAATAAATTTAGTTATTAAATATTTTGTTGATAAAAATTAATTTTGATTGAAGTAATATGCAAGGTTATTAAATCACTGAAATATTTAGTTGGGATAAAAAAAATTGATACCTAAGTTAAAAAAAATAAATATTTTTTTAAAATAAAGAAAAATTTATTGTTTCGGTTAAATTATTTGATTGATTTAATCAAATCAATTTCATTAAGGCAGCTGATAAAATTTTATAAAATATTTATTTGTAACAATAGAATATGTTTGTAAATTATCTATATATTTTGTTACAGTAATTAAATATTTATTTTAGTAAATCGTTTGTTAAATTTACAAAATCTTTTATAACAATAAAAAAATATTGGTAAATCATCAATATAATATTTGCTTGAATTAACGGTCATCCGATTAAGTTAAAGAAGCTTATATTGTAAATAAATGCTTCACTAACTAGGAGGTGTCACACCTCCGGATCACTGATTTTGCTCAAACTTCGGGATAAGTTTTCAGATGATAAAATATGGATAAAGCTAAAGTTATAGTCATAAATACTCAATATTTCCCTAGTTACAGGCAATTAAAGAAAAACACTAAAAAAATTACTAGATTTTTAAACGCATATAGTTCTTTAGCGTCGATAGCTACAAGCTTGAAACTTTTTTTTAATTAAAGCTAAGCTCAAATCCTTTCGAATTAGTAGTTATAGCATGTTAAAATATTATTTTTTCCCAAAGTTAGAACGTGATAAACATTGGACCTGATTTTTCTTTCAAAAACATTAATTAATAATAAAAGCTGAAATTAGGTCCAATCCTTATTACGCTCTAACTTTGGGAAAAAATAATATTTTGATATACTGTAACTACTGTTTCGAAAGGATTTGAGCTCAGATTTAATTAAAAAAAAGTTTCAAGCTTGTAGCTATTGACGCTAAAGAACTATATGCGTTTAAAAATCTAGTAACTTTTTTAGTAATTTTCTTATATTGCCTGTAACTAGAGAAATATTGAGTATTTATGACTATAACTTGAGCTTTTTCCATATTTTATCATCTGAAAACTTATCCCGAAGTTTGAGCAAAATCCGTGATCCGGAGGTGTGACACTCTCCTAGTAAGTTAATAAAATTGTCATTTAATTAATAATATATGTGATTGTATAAAAAAAAATATTTTGTTTTATATAACACATAAAATTTGATCAGCATTTCAATAAAAATTACAATTGATTGAAAGAAATAGGTTCCTTAAAATCAACAAATCCGATTTCAATGAATTTACAAAAAGAAAACCAATAAATTATTTTTTTAAAGTCAAGAAAGGTGCAACGTAAAATTAGATATTAAATTTTTTTTAAAGAAATATTTATTAAACCGAATATATTTATTCTATTATTTCTATCAAGTTGTTATTGAAACAACAATATAATTCACTGATTTAATTAAATATTATATTAACACTTCCATTAAATTACTTTAATGTTCAATAATGTATTAGATTATTTTAATGAAATATTTATTAAACCAAATATATTTATTTTATTATTTCTATCAAATTGTTATTGAATCAAGAATATATGTCACTGATTTAATTAAATATTGTATTAACACTTCTATTGAATTACTTTCATGTTTAATAATATATTTGATTATCTTAATGAAATATTTATTAAACCAAATATATTTATCCTATTATTTCTATCAAGTTATTATTGAAACAAGAATATATTTCATTGATTCAATTAAATATTATATTAACATTTCCATAAAATTACTTTAATGTTCAATAATATATTTGATTATCTCAATGAAATATTTATTAAACTGAATATATTTATTCTATTAATTCTATCAAGTTTTGATTGACATAAGAATATATTTCACTATTTCAATTAAATATTATAATACTTCTATTAATTACTTTGATGTTTAATAATATATTTAATTATCTTAATAAAATGTTTACTAATTCTAACGTATTTATTCTATTATTTTTATCAAATTTTAATTAAAAGAAGAATATATTACATTGATTTAATTAATTATTATATCACCTTTATTAAATTACTTTACTGTTCAATAATATATTTAATTATATTAATGAAATATTTAATAATGTCAAAATTATTGTTTTATTCTTTCAATAAATTTTGAATAGTAACAAAAAGATATTTCATTGTTTTAAATAAATATTGTATGACTTATATTAAATTATTTCACTGGACAATGAAATACCTAATCATTTTAATTCAATATTTAGTTGCTTTGATGAATGTGTTTTTTCTCTTTATAAAATATATGATTGATTCTATGAAATATCTCATTGTCTTTTACTCAAATAATTTCATTGCTATATTATAATTAATTGGATGCATTAAATTAATTAAATTTTTAATTGATTCAAATATTTGATTTATCTTGTTCTATAAAATTATTTTATTACTTTTATTATTTAACTATTTTGCGTCTATGAAATCAGTGATTAATTGAATTAATTATTATTTTTAACAATTAAATATTTTATTATTTATGTCCCAATTAAATATTTTGTTGTATTAATTAATTTCTTTATCAGATTAATTAAATAATTATTTGATTATCTTAATGAAATATTTATTGAAACAAGCAGTTATTATTTAATAACATATTTACTAAATCAAATGAAATATAATGTTAAAATTAATATTTAATATTCTTGAAAAATATTTTTTTGTATAAGTTATCATCCTTTATACTCAAACAAACTCATGTTTAAAATACGTGTCTTGCTAAGTGAATAACTTCGCAAAATATTACTAAAGTTAATAAAAATTACAGAGAAATCTGATTAAATATTTGTTAAAATCAAGTAAATCCACTATTTGATTCATCTACATAATTTATTTCATTCAAATAAGACATATTTGAACTAAAAGAAACATTTATTGTTTTAACAAAATCATTTAGTTAGATGGTTTGATGATACACCCGCTTGGTGGCGTCGTTAATTTTCGATCTCGCAAGCGGTAAGAGGGCTCTAAGTTGATATATAAGGAAGTTAAAAATCCAAGATAATACGTAAATTGTAATGCGAGCGAAATTTATGTTAGATTTACTGCGTGTGCGATCACTGTATAAAGCATACTATTGTTAGTATGTCAATAATTGTTATTCTTTACCATATAAATAAATGGAATCATATTCACCCGTCCTTTAATGAGTCATCAATTCATTGATGTTAATAAATAAGTGTAAATCACTGAAAGCAAATACTGTTTATTAAAGACAGGATTTGTTCGATTAAAATATCTATAAATCGAATTAATTGAATATTTCTTTACTTTGAAAGAATATTTTATTTGAGATAACCGAATAATTAATCAATTTTTTGTTAAGACAATGAATTAATTTTATTAAATCTTAAAATTTTATTAAATTTAAAATATTCAATAAATTAAACTTTTATTTGAAAATATAAAATATTGAACTAATTTAATTTCAATATAGCATTAATATGATGAAATAATTAATTAGAAAAACAAATGGACATTTTAATTGATAATTTTTATTATTAAAGCAATGAATTAATTTTATTGAATCAATCTTCGCGACATTTAATAAGTCAAATATTTAATTGAAAATACAAAATATTATTTGATTTAATTTCAATATGTATATTAATGTAATGAAATAATCAATTAGAAAAACAAATGGGCATTTTAATTGATAAAATTTTTTATAAAAACAATGAATTAATTTTATTGAATCAATCTTCGCGACATTTAGTAAGTCAAATATTTATTTGAAAATACAAAATATTATTTTTAACCAATATTTGTGATGTTTAGTAGAATCAAATATTTATTTAAAAAAATGAAATATTTATTTGACTCAATTAAAATATTTGTATTAATGTAACAAAATATTTTATGTGCCGCCCGCACCTAAGGGATTTCATTGATTCAATTAAGCCTTACTTAATCCAACTAAATTTTTTTCTCAGTGTAGAACTTGTATCTTGAAGCTTAAAGAACTGGGCTCGAAAATCGCAACTCCGAGCCGTTATTCAAGACGAACTGATAAAAAAAGCCTCTCGTTGCTTCTATACTTATGGTTTTGGGCGGAGATTTAACTTATTTTGGGGTAACGTGTAGATGGAGTTTGTGTTACCTTTTTCTTCTTTCCTTTTCTAATATATCTCTCTCTCTTTCTTTCCAGAACTTTCCTCAATTGATTAGCAAGATACATTAAAAGCAGGTCAACTTTTTCTGTCCTTTTCTAATCGACGAACTGATTTTTTCACGAAAACTAATAATTTTAGCGAAAAATAAAGAGAAAGCCCCATCGCGTATTAAAAAAAGCTAAATTTTTTTTAATAAGAAAGAATTGATTTTCTCGCTTTGTTTTCAAGAAAACCTTGAAAAACTTAAAACATAGAGGTTAGGTTGGACAATTTGGTTTTTCAAAGTTTTCTTGAGAACGAAGCAATAAAATTAATTCTTTTTCATTAAAGAAAATATAACTTTTTTTAATTCGCAATGGGGCTTTCTCTTCATTTTTCGATAAAGCTATTAGTTTCTGCAAAAACTTTATTCTTCGATTAGAAAAGGATGGAGATACGTGACCTCCTCTTAAAGTATTAGTAAATAAAAATGATTATTAGTGTTTAATATTGTATAAAATGGACTATTTGGGGTGATATTATTATACAGAAATATCGCGAAGATTACCAACGTTTATGACGAACGTCTGAGTTCGGGCGGTAATTAGTCTATCGTACAATTTTCTGTAAAACATGTGTTGTAAAAGTGTGTACGAAAATTGGTTATCGTTATTGTTTCTTTTTGGGTGTGAAAAGATTTTTATGCGATTTGTAATATACTTCAAATCTCTATGCTGAACATCTGTATGAAAGATTTGGTTTTAGGTAAAAAAATATTTGTTCTTAGGTATAGAAGATTCTATTATGTTAAAAGTATATTAGAGAAATAGTGTGTATACACTGAGAGAAAATTCATACTAATAGAGCATGCGAACTGACATCTATGCGAGCATATAAACATTGATACAAATATGACAGGCGTGAGAAGCTCTATTAGTATTGGATTACCTTATACTAAAAAAGATGGTATGGAGAGTAACTAAAGCATGAACGGCATTCACTGATGACTCGCGTGGTATACTTCGATGGCTCCCCACTCTCATATCCTTTGTTTGCTCGAGTTGCCTCCTCTTTTGAGTAGCGACGCGAGCAAACACGGCTGCTCTATATACAAAATCATGTTGCAAATTTCGTTAATGTATTTTCGTTGCGTGAATCTTTTTTTTCTTTTCTTTTCTTTTTTTATGAGGGAAGAGACATTATAAATATAATCTGTTAAACTTTATAACTATCAATAATTAATTTTTAACTTAAATTTTAATTATTTTAAACAGCTGGGGGGCAGATGAGCATGTACGATTTTACGCCAGAGATGTTTCGAAGTAGCGTTGGTCTAGTGCGTAACTTTCGCGCTTTCCATTTGGAGTACGCGTGTTCAACTCTCGGCTAGGGTCACTTTTTTTTAATTTTTTTTTTATTGTTTTAATATGTTTTATTCCTTCTTATATTTATTTTTTTTTTAGATTTTGTATTTTTTTAATAATTTTAAAATTTAATTTTTCACAAGTACGCTCGATTTTTTCAGTGAAAATTTTTTAAAAATAAATTATTCTGTATAGGTAGTGATTACAAATATTGATAAATAAATATAATAGTGATGTTTATTTTATAATAGTATAGTTTAATTTATTTATAATTTAGTTTATAAAATTTACAATAAATTACAATAAATAAATAAAACTGAGGTATTATTATTTATGTTATAATATATATTGTATATTGAAATATGTTTATAAAGACAAAATTGAACTATAGTATTGTAAACATCACTATTATTTATTTATTAATATTTTAAATTATTTTCTATATGAAATAATTTATTTAAAAATATTAATAAAAAAAACGAGCATACTTTAAGTAACTGTGAAAAAATAAATTTTAAAATTAATAAAAAAATAGAAAATAAAAAAAATATAAATAAAAAAAAACAATAAAAACTATTGAAATAATAAAAAAAAAGTTTAAAAAAAGTGGTTCTAACCAAGAGTTGAACTCGCGTACTCAAAAGGAAAAGCGCGAACGTTACGCACTAGACCAACGCTACTTCGAAATATCTCTGGCGTAAAATCGTACATGCTCATCTGCCCCCCAGCGGTTTAAAATAATTAAATTTTAAGTTAAAAATTAATTATTTAAAGTTAAAAAGTTTAACAGGTTATATTTATAACGTATCTCCCTTCATAAAAAAAGAAAAAAAAAGAAATAAAAGATTTACGCTACGAAAATACGTTAACGAAATTTGCAACATGATTTTGGATATAGAGCAGCCATGTTTGCTCGCGTCGCCACCCAAAAGAGGAGGCGACTTGAGCAATAGAAGAATGCCATAGTTAGCAGTAAAGAAAGAATAGTGGACAAGCCACGTTTACTTCCTTCACGTCCCATGAGAGGATACAGCGCTAGCTATCGAAGGATATTAGAGTGGGGAGTTACTAAAGCATGTAAACAAACAGTTTTTGGATAGCACAAACCTCGTAAGAGTAGATGGCGCTGTTATGAAAGCATAGGATATTACTTACTAACTTTGGATACGTAAACTAAATGCTCTATTGGCATGAATTTTCTCTCAGTGTATCTATGGGATGAATATATTTTCTTGTAGGCGACAAGCAATGCGTTGAGTAGTTTACTTATATATTAAAGGAACTATATACATATAGTAAGGATAGTAAATGATGTGTATTTTAAGGATCAATGATTCTTCACACTCTTGGATTTAGACAGGCATATGATATAATGTGCGAAAGATAATCAGTAGGATAATTAAAAGTAGTTTTAAAATAAAAGAATACTAATAATGAAAGAAATACATTTCGCAATTTAGGCAAAAATAAAAATAGAGGAATAAATAATTGAAAAAAAAGATCGGCATGAATAGCCAAACGTTACACCATCGAGTAATTTTCGAGATCTAATTGGTTAAATAAATACAATTTTCTTTTCAGAATTTATTTTTTTTAATTTTCATAATGCTCTAAAATTAAAACTACGCAAAGTAAACCAATTTCCAATAGCTTCCCGCCTAGTTGGATTAAAAAATTAGTTGTATGCAAAATTTGAAGCAAATCCTTAGAGGAGTTTTAGAGATCTTACTGACATACTGAATTCACACACACATACACACATACACGCACACACACACGCGCGCGCACAGACATTTTTTGAAAATCACTTTTTCCGACTCCCTAAGTCCAAATATGTACAAATTAATGAAAAAATAGAAAAAAAAGTTTCATTGATACAATGCTTTCTCTATGAGAAAGCAAAATGAATATTCCAGAATTTTTTCAGATTTTTTACCAGAATTTTCATAGAGAAATCATGAACAAGATATTAACGACTTCGATTACCTTCCGTGTCCCTAACTTTGTTACCCTAAAGTGGGTACTTACGGAGGGTTAACTATTTAAATATATTTAGTATCTTAACCCTTTCAGAACGAAATTATTATTTCATCATGAAAAGTTCTGATAACCATTTAGCGATGATAAGTGTTCATTTATTAAGCAATTTTTGCGATAAAAAAATTTTTTTTTTTTTTCTTTTCAAGTTTTCTCAGTTTTTATCAAAGATATAATAACTTAGGCCCTCAGTTTGAGATCGGAAACAGTCCACTTCAATCTAATACACATATTTTTTTTACAAAATTTGAAGCCACTTTTGCACAATTTCAAAAAAACCAAAAAATGTCAATGTACATTGTAATGTACATTGGTTCTGAAAGGGTTAAGAGTATGACGAAGCTGTCCGCCTTCTAATAATATTTCCAATCTTAACTTATGAACAAACGATGCGTTTAATCGAGTTTCTTTGCTACAAAGTAAAAATTTGTAAGATTAAACTCTAGTGCGGACAACTCAAGAAATCCACCAAAATATTATACATACAAAGTTATAATAAAAACTTTCAATTTGTCGTATTTTAAGGTTAGGTTTGTCGAGTTTGATATCTAATTTCCAATCCAAGCTCATAAAAAAATAACAAGTCCAAATGATTTTTTATTTTAACAAAAATTATTGTATAAATATAGCTTTAGTGCGGACAAGTCATTATATTTGTTTAATTTAAGAATTTAAAAAGATATTGATAAAATAAAAAAAGCAAAACTCGATCGCTGCAGCTCCGACATGCCGTTAAAAGAGAAAGTCACGTATCTCCGCCCTCTTCTAATCAAAGAATTATTTTTTTTTGCAATAACTAATAACTTTAGCAAAAAATAAAGAGATGGCCCCATCTCGTATACAAAAAGCAATATTTTCTTTGATGAAAAATAATTGATTTTATCTACTCGTTTTCAAGAAAATCTTGAAAAACCAAATTGTTTTACCTAACCTCTATGTTTTAAGTTTTTTAAGGTTTTTTTGAAAAAGAAACAATAAAATCGATTATTTTTCAAAAAAGAAAATATTGCTTTTTGTAATACGAGGTGGGGCTGTCTCTTTAGTTTTTGCTAAAGTTATAAGTTATTGCAAAAAACTCGATTCTTTGATTAGAAAAGGACAGATATATTTGACCTGCTCTTAAAATTAGGCTTCTTATTTATTAAAATCGAGTAAAATGAAGGATTCTTAATAATATATATTTATGCAAGCAAAATAACAAAAATTTTAATAGTTTGTGTCAATTTTTATATACATGAGTATGGATACATACCCCGTCAAAAACGTTTAGCTAAAAAAATTAGCTCAAAATATAGCTAAAAATACAGCTAAAAATACAGCTATATTTAGCTGGAATATAGCTATATTCATCTCGATTTTTTAGGTAAAAATCCAGTTAATATTTTGAGTCTCTTGTAACAGCGGAAAATATAACTGTATTTTCAGCTGTATTTTTAGCTGTATTTTTAACCGTATTTTTAGCTAATTTTTTGAGCTAATCGTTTTCGACGAGGATAACAATAGCTGATAATATAGCTAAATTTTCAGTTATATTTTTAGCTGTATTTTTAGCTTAAATTATTTTATAATTTCACGGAATAATAACTCGTTAGATATTTTCCTGTAAAAGAAAGTTCCAAAAATGAGGTGAACCTCTTAGTGTCAGCTCTCCGAAGATCGAAGAGCTTCTACGTTTTGGCACAAAGTATCTTGCTCTTTTATACCTGTGTCCTCAAAATTTGTCGATGAAATCGTAAAATTTAGAGAAACGCCACCTTACGACGTAGCATTAATCAATAATTAAAGACAGGTAAGTTCACTTCACGTCGCTAGATGGCGGATCTCTAAATTTTACGATTCCATTAACAAATTTTGAGGCCATAGGTATAAAAGAGCAAGATACTTTGTGCCAAAATGTAGAAGCTCTTCGATCTTCGGAGAGCTGACACTACGAGGTTTACCTCATTTTTGGAACTTTCTTTTACAGGAAAATAACTAACGAGTTATTATTCCGTGAAATTATAAAATAATTTAAGCTAAAAATACAGCTAAAAATATAGCTGAAAATTTAGCTATATTATCAGCTATTGTTCGCCTCATCAAAAACGATTAGCTCAAAAAATTAGCTAAAAATACGGTTAAAAATACAGCTAAAAATACAGCTGAAAATACAGTTATATTTTCCGCTGTAACAAGAGACTTAAAATATTAACTGGATTTTTACCTAAAAAATAACTGGATTTTTACCTAAAAAATCGAGATGAATATAGCTATATTCCAGCTAAATATAGCTGTATTTTTAGCTGCATTTTTAGCTATATTTTTAGCTAATTTTTTTAGCTAAACGTTTTTGACGGGGTATGTATATATACGGATAAGCTTGCAAAACTTTTAATCGTTCGTATAAATTTTAGCAAAAACTTTAGACATATTTCTGTGAATAACTGTAAATAATAGTAAATAATTGCAAATAACTGTTAAACAATATCAGAATTGAGACATAAATAATCGTTATCCACAACTATTTACTATTATTTATTATTAGATGGATAGATATAAAGATATTGATTTATTTTTTAAAAAGAGTACAAAAAGGCGTGTAATACATCAAACAATAAATAATAATTCTGTATAAAGTATTGCGTATAATATGATAAAATATCACAGTCAAATATTTAAATTAATATATAATATTGTATCAGTAAGTCACCATATAAAAGGATATGACAGATAGTTTGTCCCAGACTTTTTAAGCTTACTGGAAGCTTCCCATGAAAGCTTCCTGGAAGCTTACAAGAAGCTTACGTGCTATGTGGGTTACTATTATTTACAGTTATTCACTGTGATTAATAGTTATTTACAGTTATTAACAATTATTTACAATTTTTTATAGTTATTTACAATTATTTATAATTATTTACAGTTATTGACATATTCAAAAATTTTCGCATGTATATAAAAAAATTGAATAAATTTGTAAAAATTTTCCAAAATATAAAAAATTGTATACAACTGTAAAAAACTGTAAAAAAACTATAAATAATTGTAAATAAATGTGAATGATTATAAAAAAGGTGAATAAATGTAAATGATTGTAAATAAATAAAAATAAGAGTAAATAACTGTTATTTATGTCTCAATACTGACACTTTTTAACACTTATTTACAGTTATTTTCATTTATTTACAGTTATTGACACTTAGATACAATTATTTCCAGAAATTTTTCCCATACGGGTAGATAAAAAATTTTTTAAATGACAAAATATAGAATAACTATTTTGCAAGTTTTGCCGCTAACTTTATAAATACTTTTCGATATTAATGTTTGTTTTAAAAATAATGGTTCGAATATACTTTTTCAATCCTTCTTATGTTCATATAAAAATAAAGTGAAGAGTTATTCTTAAAACGATATTTTTAATAAAAGTGATTTTTAAAGATGAGGTGAAATAATAGACGCTAGTAGCAATTGCTGTTCAATTCTTTACTGATCTTTATTATTTACGACGTTTCGCCTTTATTTTTGAAAGGCCTCTTCAGGTTCTATAAAAACATTATAAACGATATAAAAGGATTATATGTTATAGCATTATATAATAATGTACATTTGGATGCTGTGAAATTGTCTATTGAAAGGAGATGGCACCTATTGTATGATAAAACTAATTTGAATCTAACTAAATTTAATTACATTATACAATTTATTATGAACAATAATTTTTTCACATTTAATCAAGTAATATATAGACAAATTTTACGTTGTGCTATGGGTAGCCCTACTAGCTCTGTTCTTGCAGACTTGGTTATGCAAGATTTGGAAGACACCTCCTTATCCCTTTGCAAATTTGATGTTGCTCTGTACCACCGATATGTAGATGATGTCCTGGTTTCCATTCATAAAAGTAATGCTAATAACATCTTAGACATTTTTAATAATCAATATGATAAACATCTTCAGTTCACTCTTGAAAAACCTGAGAATAAATTAATACACTTTTTAGATTTATCGATAGACTTTAGTGACAATAGAAAAATTCTTACAAATTGGTACCGTAAAAATACACATTCAAACTGTTATTTGAACTTCCTATCACATTGCCCTTTGTCACAAAAAATTGCAATAGTTTACAATCTGGTTGATAAAAATATTTTTTTATTATCATCAAAATTTCAAAAAACTAATTATGATTAAATCACACAAACTCTCATTGAAAACTATTATCCTTTAAGGTTTATCCTTCATTACATAAAGAAACGTATTAACTACCACAAATTTAGTATACAATCTAGCTTGATACAGACTAAAAATTCCAATAATGTTATCAATGACAAATTCATAACTCTCTCTTATAACAAATACTTAGAATTCAAATTTAAAAATATAGCTAAAAAATACAATTATAATTTGATTTTTAAAAATATAAACAAAGTTTCATTTAATAACATGTTAGGTGAAGATAGTATCCATTTTTTAAAACAGTCTTGTATAGTTTATAAAATTAAATGCAATGATTGCCCCATAGTTTATATTGGACAATCTGAACGCAGATTAGAGTTTCGAATAAAAGAACACATTAGTGATTTGAAATACAAACGTGAAAAATCTGCTCTATTCAATCATTGCAGAATTACAAATCATAATTTTGATACTAAAATTTCCCCTCACAATATCATAGATATTGAATATAATTATAAAAAAAGATTATTATCTGAGATGATACATATTGAAAAGTATGATAACTGTGACAGAATTCATGATATTGAAAGACTTAATTATATTTATAAAAAATACATTGTTGAGTTATTAAAATAAAACGAGCAAATCACTTGCTTTTGTATACAAATTGTCATATAATTTTATTTTATTTGTACTTATTGATTATCATTATCTCATTCACGTGGGTCGGAATTGCCTTTAAGTTTTGTAAACATACTAGCAATGTAGACACACCCATTTTTGTTAAACCTTAAAACTATATTATTCATGTATACACACCCGTATTTTTTTATAGTATATTAAAATGTGATATGTGTTTAGACATACTTTGACTATGCAATATTATTGCATTAATTTAGTTTTATTGACAATAATTATGTATAGACACATAATATAATTAACATAGCCATCTAACATATTATTTGTAAGTTTATATTATAGCTCTTTTATCATAAATATTACAGTTGTTGTGTGTGAATATATATATATATATATATATATATATATATATATATATATATATATATATAAATGTCCTTATATTGTTTTAATGACTTTTATATCGTTTATAATGTTTTTATAGAACCTGAAGAGGCCTTTCAAAAATAAAGGCGAAACGTCGTAAATAATAAAGATCAGTAAAGAATTGAACAGCAATTGCTACTAGCGTCTATTATTTCACCTCAAAATTACAGGCTGTTGATAGAAGCAAGATAACTATCTTAAAATTATTAAAGATGTTATGAACATTTTTTCAAATATGATAATTTAACTTTATTGTAAACATTTGTAAATTAAAAATAAATTATTTTATTTACTCACTTATTCAGTTAAAAACTATGAAAAAGTGTTTAAAAAAAGATATGATTTTATTGTTTGATAGAATTTTGACGTTTCTACATAAAGTCATTTTTATCTTTATTATACTTCGATTTTTAAAGATCATTTATTTTTTAACATTCTTTAATAATACATTTTTTTATTCCTTATCCTAAAAAATTGAGTTATTTTATAAATTCATCAAGAAAGATTAAAATTTTTATAATAAACATTTGTATAACAAAATTTTTATCAATTTTAATACATTTGATATTTCTTATTTTACAGCTTTTGTGCTTACTTATCAGTTATGCACTCAAAATATTCAAATAAAATAGCGATAAAGCACAATAATTCTTGGTTTTTATAATTAATTATATAATTAAAAAATGATTTTTAAAACAAAATTTTGAATAAGAGTATTTATTGATATTTTATGAGTAATTACATTTAGAGCAGACATTCCTGAATTGATAAAAAATTTTCTTTTGATGATTTGGCTAATTGAGATATCTTCTCTCGATTAAAAATTCGTCAGATAATTATTAACGCAATAGATAAAGTAGTAAACATAATCAGCAATTAATGTCGTGACGCAGTTTTCGCGTCCCAATAAAAAAAATTTTTTTTATATATAATTTATTTTATTATTATATTATTTGTTTTTTTTTTTTAATAAAGGATCTGATGACGCTACAAGAGAGGGTTAATTATCATTTTTAAGAGTTTTTTTTAATGTAAAAATATTTTTTTTTTTTTTTTTTTCATGTAAAGGGTACTCCCCGTTAAGATAGTCAAAATTGCACGTCCCTGAAATTCTTGTTTGACCTGGTAACTTTGTTTAAAATCAAAAATAGTTTTTTCACATTTGCAGACCGCGACCCCCCTGTCCACAGCATAAAAATAAATGACTTTTTTAACACAACCTTCGGAAAATTCGTTTTTCGGTGCCTGATTTCCAAACCGAAAATGCCTGTTTACTGCACGTAAAATTAAGCGTGCGAAAATTTAAAAAACGTGTAGAATATTCATTTCTTGATTAATGAATGAATTTTTCGCACGCTTTTTAGATTTTCGCGCACTTAATTTTTCATGCAGTAAACAGGCATTCTTGATATGGAATTGAGACATCGGACATCGAAAACGCTTTTTAGTGCCAACGTAAAACATCACTGACTGCCCGTATGAAAATATTATTTCAAATATATTGAGTCGAGCAATTGCTTTTTATATCCCTACTCTTCTATACATTTTCTTTGTTTAAATAAGGTTTTTACAATACTTACGCGCAAGCATTAGATTCTCGTTTTTATAATATGAAATATACAACAAATTTATTCTATTTGTTATAATATTATTTTTCTTTTTTTAAATTTTAATTCATTATATTTTTTTTTAAATTATTATTTACCTTAACTGTAATAAAATTTAAAAACTTTCTTTATTCTTGTTATAATGTTCTTTTTTTGATTAGAAAATTATTTTATTATTTTATTTTTCTTAGTTCATAAAATACCATTTATTGGTTGTGATATTATTTTTTATTTGGGAGTCAAATAAAATGAAACAATACGCTTCTTGATGCGAACGTAAACTATTACTGAACATTCGTTAAAACTATATTTTAAATACATTAAATTTAGCACTTGGTTTTTATATCCCCACTCTTCTATATTTTTTCCTTTGTTTTAATAGTTTTTTTACTTACAATGATTGCGCGAAAACTTTAGATTCTCGTTTTCATAATAGTAAACATTAAACAAATTCATATTATTTGTTATATCATTTTCCTTTGTTGAAATATTGATTTACTATTTTATTTTTCTTTATTGAATTATTATTTACTTATACTGTAATAATATTTTAGAATATTTTTTCCTTGGTCAAAATATTATTTTATTATTTTATTTTTCTTTGTTTGTAAAAATTATCTTACAATGCTAACGTCACAACTTTAAATTCTTATTGTAATATATTGTGTATTTTTATTTTTTGTTATAAATATTTTATTATACGTTTTAAATTGGAAAATTTTTGCATGGTCATTTCTAGAATTATTATATTTCTGAATCATGATCAAATTTTCTGAACCTTCTGATAAAAAAAAAGGTACATAACACGTGCATAAAATATGTCTTTACCGTATGCGCGTTGCCGCTCGAGCGCAGCGAGACGCATCTTGGTGGGTGCGGTAAGGACCTATTTTCTGCACTAGTTAAGAAAATACCATTTTCAATATTTAGTTTTTTTCTCTGAATCTATAAAAACCCAAAAAAATCGTGCTTATAGTTTAAATGTTTACAGATCTCGTAAAATTTTTTCGTAAAGATTTGATGATGCTATATAACCTAAAAGGATGGAAAAAAAATTAAAACCCTTCCTATTTTCACGGGAAATGCGGTACAGGGCCAATTCTTGCAAAAAAACTTGTATTTTGTTTAAGAGTACTTGCCTGAATTAATTCAGATATTTCCTTGAGGTGCGCCATAATTAAAAATGCAAAAAAATCATGTTTTGGACGTTTTTGGCTGATTTTAGCTCATTTGCAGACTTTGTATTATTATTTATATCATGAAATTGTATTCCAGAACTTTATTTATGAATTTAACTATACAATCAAGTCAGAAAAATAAGATTTACAAATATTCGCATCATATTTTTGCACGAATCCACATTTTAGATTACGTATTTAAACACTTCTTTAATGATTTTGTTGATATTTCACTACTTTATATGTGATAAAATCTTTTAAATATTGCTTTAATTACAGAAAATGTTTTAATAAATAAGTCATTTCACAGGTACAGCTATATTAAGTACGGTCAAAATATCAACTTGAGATTACATATAAATTTATATTTCATAATAAAAACTTATTAGTACAAACATTATCATCATGATTTAAAAATATGAACCTTGACTTTGGCATTTTTAACAGTATGTAATCTAAATCTGCACTAAAGTCACACTTTTGCGAGAGCTATGTGGTCTATTTTTACACTGCGTAAAAAAATGTGAGAAGGCGAGTACATTGAAATCTTGTTTACATGTCTCATATTAATATTAAAATATTAAATATATTTTTGTTAAAATCGCATATTATTCGCAATTATTTTATGACATTTGCGATCGTTTTAAAGATTATAAATAAAGTTTGCACTTATGTCATGTATTGTATTATATTATCTCCATGGACATAGGAACTCAAGTAACAATCGTTAGGCTAAAAGTTATAGTCTTTACTCAGTTCTCATTTATTCTATCTATGTTCTTCTTACTCTTTTTCCATAAAAAGAATAAGGATATAATATTTGAGAACTGAGTATTGTGATGTCAAGTACATCTAATGAGCGAATTTTTAAAAAATTATTTTATAAATAATAAACTTTAATAATATTAAATACAAGGTAAAACTCCAAAGAAAGCAAACGGCAATAAAAGATTTAGGAGCCGAAGCTTCTGAGTGTGTATGCACCGTAGGTGGGCCAGCCCGGCAAGTGTATATGTACTTATGTATACCCATATATATATATATATACCTATAAGGCACGGTTATAGTTATATAGGTGGACGTACCCAACTATAGAAACAAGTATACATACATTTATATACATAATCCGATTAAACAATTAAAAATTTTTATATTTCTCGTTCATGCAAAATTTTATTTTCATCACTTAAATTCAATAATAATAGGAAAACACTAAGGTCGTCTAAGGTAAAAACTGAACGTTTACTGTATCTGTTCATGCGTAAAGGTAATAATAAAAATTTCTATTAAATAAAATGTTTTTAAATTTTATCAAAATACAAATATGTAAAAAAATATTTTCTCATAGTTCTCATCTTATTTTTCCGAAGATGAAGAGAAAACGAACTAGCATTCAGCTATCGGTACAGCTGAAAGCTATAAAAATTCCTACGCCGTACAGATACGAAAACCGTTCAAGATATATATATATATATGTATGCATACACATGTCACATAGAAACGGAAACCAAACTTTTCTTTTTTATGCGACGAAAATTTTGTAATTTTAAATCCAAATAATTACAAAAATAATTTTCTTTTATCATTATCGAAAAGGGTAGTTTTTATAATTAAGATTAATTAATTAATATACACATGTTATAACAAATTTTAATATTAAGGCAAAATTTTGAGGTGCATATGAGGTTTTTAATAAATAATGTTTACTTGTTGCTAATGATTATTTTTACATGAAGAAAAAAAAAATATAATATTAAGAAAAAAAAGGGGGAGAAACAATTCTAACTTCAATAATATTTCTTTTGGAACTTCTTTCTTGATTTTCTTTTTTAGGGACGCATGCACTTAAAGCATACACATCTGCAAGCAATAAAACCTCGCTTCTTTAGATGTGCGGTCCTGTAAGCATTTTTTTCTTTCGTTTTCAAATTTTATTTTAACCTTAAGAAAATGATTTTTCTATCTTAATATTATTTGGTAATAATTGTTCCCTTTTAAATAGTAATATAATTAATTATAAATAAGTTAAGAGAAAAACTAAACAAAAAAACAACAAAAGAAAATTCAAAAAAAAATATATTTAAAATAAACAAAAAAAAAAAAAAAAAAGGGGATAAGCAAATTGCGATCCATAAGAATATACGATTTCGCGTATATATATCGAATAATGTTGCAAGAAAAATTAAAATAGCAAATAAAATAGTAAATCAATTTCTCTTTTATCTATGTTAAATTATAACGAAAATAGGCACGTTTAGTATCATTTTAAAGAGAATTTTAATTGCAACGTTATAGAGACGTTTAATTTAGTTCTTATTTAGTTATTAACAAATTATAACGATTTTAAATAATGTAAGAAAAATTGTAAAGGATCAAGAGACAAACTAGGGTTTCTCTAAGGGAGAGGGCATATCTTTCCAGATATACCCCCTCTGCTGTAAGAATAGCTTCTACACCCTAGCTTCTCTCTTTGTCTTACACATTACTTAAGGCCAGAGTTCAAATTTTGGGAGGGCTTAAAGGTCCCTCTCTGACCTCTTAAGAAAAGCAAAGGCCAATAGAAATTATGTAAAAAAGCGTTAGAGAAAAACAATTTTCTCTAATTGGAGAAAATTATTAGATAGTTTCGAAGATTATCTTATAGTATGCTACAACGTTAGTTGTTTAGGTATATAAAGGGCCTGACAGATCGATGTTTTTTCACTCCTTAATTTTTCTTGCTCGAGATCACTTCTCGAGATCAAACTCAAATTTTTGTTTTTTTACTCAACTTAAAAATTTTTTTTTCTTGTTTCTTCAAACTCATTTTTATTTTAATTTAGAATTTTTCCTTCCTTTTTTTTTCAATTTAGAGTTTTCTCCATATAGTTTGAAGAATTTCCTAGCTTCTCGCTTTCGACTACTTTGTTCATTCGAATCGACTTAAGGATATCACTTTAATAGAAAATAAAATCCGAAAATATCGCATATATCTTTGTAACAAATCTTTTAATTTCTGAATAAACCAAAATAAACTTAATTCATATCTTTTTATTAAAAAAAGGGAGTTCCTTCATTTTCTTTCCTAAAAGTAAGTAATTTCTAGAATATAATTGAATTAATAATTTTAAAGAAAAAATAAACTAGGCAACAAGAATACCTTGGTCACTTCACGAGAGACCATAATATTCTTGTTAGCTTAAATTAAAAGTTTGTGCCAAAGACGCACCAATTTGAATTTTGTATTATCAAGTAAAATTTATCTCCTTCATTTATTGCGTTTCTGTAACTTTGGATTATTCTAAAAGGAATTACTAGATTTAAAAATATCTTCGGTCACTTCACGAGAGACCGAATATTTTTAAAACCCTGCAAGAAATTTATGTCAGCTAAACATTGGTCACTTCGGGAGAGACTTTTGTTTGGTTGATAAAATTTTTTTTTATTTCTAAATAGAAACCAAAAGAAGGCGCAGATTCATTTTTGCTTTCTCATTTATTTATTTAAAATAAAACAAAAAAATTTTTAGAAAAAAAAGGAGAATTTTCTTTTTAAAGAATTTTTATTACATTAATTTTTTAATATATTAAAAAGAAAAAAAAAAAATATATTTAGAATCAAATCAAAAGTAATACTAACTAGCACAACGCGATTTCAATCTTTCCTTATACTTTGGAACGGGCGTACCAAGGGTAAGAATAGTCAACATTCAAGATATTATAGTTTTAATTTATTCTGGTCACTTGAGGAGAGACCTTTATAAATTTTAACCATAACGCGTAGGGTAGCTATCCAAAACAAAAAAAATTAGGCGAGTCATTCTAGAATACCTCGGTCACTTCACGAGAGACCGAGTTATTATTGTCTCGATAGTTCGATTAAACGCCTTTTCATACATGTCGGTTAATTAATTTTACTTCAATAAATTCCTAAATTTTCGTTACGCTTCTATTTGCTCTGGTCACTTAAGGAGAGACCTTTGCGAGTAAAGTTAGTAGCGCGCGATAGGTAGAACAACAAACTAGTTAGGAAGGTCATTCAAAAATAGCCCGGTCACTTCACGAAAGACCCGGTTATTGATGGCTTTTAGAACGAAAAATAAGTATATCAAATAAATAAGAAAATTAAAAGGAATAGCATTATTTATAAAATTAAATACGCGGAAAATCAAATTATTTTTTTTTTAACTTTATATCTTATTCGTAATTCTTAAAGAGCAAAAATAGCATATCTTATAATAGAAACAACAGAAATAAACCGGTTAACTTGTTCTAATTAAAAATATAGTTATGATTTATCCATTGTTAATGAAATTATA
Source organism: Anastatus disparis (assembly GCA_017163975.1). NCBI lineage: Eukaryota > Metazoa > Arthropoda > Insecta > Hymenoptera > Eupelmidae > Anastatus > Anastatus disparis. The sequence continues at coordinate 2,387,523 of JAFFSR010000074.1, forward strand.
TTATATTTGTTAATCCATTGACCGACGGAAACTTAGCACCCGAGTTTTACTGCTAGGCAGTGACTCAAAAACGAGGGTAGCAATCGCGCCAGCTATCCACCCAAAAAAATAACATCAGTTTATAGATTACGAAAGTAGCTATAAATCAGATGTTCCAATATCGGAATTAATTTTTCGATAGTGGTTATCACAGTATCGACTATAACTTCTAGCCTTAGACTTGAGTTGGGTCTATGAATTCGTGCCATTAAAAACATTATGTTAAACGCTATTTCGTCACTGAAGAAAAGTAACATGTAAAATATTTTGTATATAAAATAATGAATATTAGTATAAAAAATAAAGCCCTATATTTATTAATTTTATATATTAGGTAAGGATTTATTTCTAACGAATAAAATCAACAAATAAAATGATACTTTACTTTTTCTGAATATTCAATATTTCTAATACACTTAATAATTAAATGATCCTATTAATTAGTGATGTACTTGTAACTAGTAGGAATCGTTATAGCCAACATTATTATATTAGTTTAAATATAAAAGTATTGTCACTGATTAATAGGATTATTTAATTAATAAGTAAGTGTATTAGAAATATTGAATATTTATAAAAAGTAAATTATCATTTCATTTGTTGATTTTATTCGTTAGAAATAAATCCTTACCTAATATATAAAATTATTAAATATAGAATTTTATTTTTATAGTAATATTCGTAATACTGTTTCAATACTAATATTCGTTATTTTATTTACAAAATATTTTACATGTTACTTTTCTTCAGTGATGAAATAGCGTTTAACATAATGTATTGATAAGTTTTACTTACGGAATATAAATTCATTAACTCATATGTAATCTCAAGTTGATATTTTGACCGTACTTAATATAGCTGTACCTGTGAAATGACTTATTCATCGAAAGATTTTCTTTTATTAAAGTAATATAATATTTAAAAGATTTTATTACATATAAAGTAGTGAAATATCAACAAAATCATTAAAGAAGTGTTTAAATACGTAATCTAAAATGTGGATTCGTGCAAAAATATGATGCGAATATTTGTAAATCTTATTTTTCTGACTTGATTGTATAGTTAAATTCATAAATAAAGTTCTGGAATACAATTTCATGATATAAATAATAATACAAAGTCTGCAAATGAGCTAAAATCAGCCAAAACCGTCCAAAACATGATTTTTTTGCATTTTTAATTATGGCGCACCTCCAGGAAATATCTGAATTAATTCAGGCAAGTACTCTTAAACAAAATACAAGTTTTTTTGCAAGAATTGGCCCTGTACCGCATTTCCCGTGAAAATAGGATGGGTTTTAATTTTTTTTCCATCCTTTTAGGTTATATAGTATCATCAAATCTTTACGAAAAAATTCTACGAGATCTGTAAACATATAAACTAGAAGGATAATTTTTTGGGGTTTTTACCGATTAAATTCGGAGAAAAAAAATAAATAGTGAACTATTTATTTTCGATCTAAGACTATCTTAACGGGGGGTACCCTTTGTTGGAGAGAATTTTAAATTGTTTATTCCTCCCGCTCGAAAAGACAAAATGAATTAGACATAAAGAAGAACTCCAGTGGCGCCATCTGAAAGAGTGAAAGAAAAGATTAATGAAAATAATAGTTATTGAACATTTTAATTATTTCAAGATGATAAGTATGCGTGTGAAAATTGTAAATTGATTGTAAAATTGTGCGTGATTTTTATTTGGCGTGAGCGAGTATATTTTGAGTTGTGAACGTCCATAAGTAAAGAAATTGTTAACGTAGTAGAAAGAGATAGAGAATGAGAGAGACTATATGTAGTGAGTCCACAATGGCTAAGAGCGCGCGTGAATTATTTGAGAACAGAGGTTTTCAACTTCTTTTATACCTCAAACCTATAAAGAATAATTTTTTAATTTCTTTTATTATTTTTGGCGATAGTTTATTTATTGTTCAATAAGTGATTATATAAATGAATATTAATTCGCGCCCGGAAATATTAATGTGTAAATGTGACGAGTGTCGTGATTGGTCCGCCGAATTTTCTCGCGCGACTAAATTCAAGAAACAACGGGCCTAACGACAGTGCAGAGAGAGACGTGATCGAGAGAGGACGCGTTTCGTACGACCCACATAGCACGAAAGATTCGGGAAGCTTCCATCGAAAGATTCGAGAAAGATTCCAATGTAAGCTTCTAGCAAGCCTCTCGGAAGCTAAATGAAAGTTTCGAGAAGCTTCCATTGGAATCTTTCACGTAAGCCTTACGGAAGGTTCAGGAAAGCTTACATGTAATATTCCATGAGGGCTAAATGAAACATTACAAAATAGCTTCCAGTAAGCTTTCTGAAAGATTACATGCAATATTACAGAAACGTTATTCGTAAGATTACATTATATCTTGCAGGAAGCTTCCAGTAATATTTTGTGGAAGATTCCATTTAAACTTCCTGCAGCCTTCCGAGGAATGTTATAGGAAAAATATTTTATTGTTTACGAAAGGTTACCAGTAACTTATCAGGAAGATTCCCTGTAAGCTTCCCGAAAGCTAAATGAAAGTTTCGGGAAGCTTCCATTGGAATCTTTCATATAAGCTTTACAGAAGGTTCAGAGAAGCTAACATGTAATATTCCATGAGGACTAAATGAAACATTACAAAATAGCTTCCAGTAAGCTTTCTGAAAGATCACATGCAATATTACTAAAACGTTATTCGAAAGATTACATTATGTCTTGCAGGAAGCTTCCAGTAATATTTTGTGGAAGATTCCATTCAAACTTCCTGCAGCCTTCCGTGGAATGTTATAGGAAAAATATTTTATTGTTTACGAAAGCTTACCAGTAACTTATCAGGAAGATTTCCTGTAAGCTTTTCGGAAGCTAAATAAAAGTTTCAGGAAAATTCCATTGGAATCTTTTATGTAAGCCTTACGGAAGGTTCAGGGAAGTTTATATGTAATATTCCATGAGTAAGGTTGCCAGATGTACTGATTTTTCAGAAATTATTTTGTTTATATATTTGCAAATATATACGTATGTACAAATGAACATAATATTCTTTTAAAAAATAGTAAAAGTTTAAAAGGAATTATGCTTATATGTATATACTTTTATATTTGCAAGTATATAAACAAAATAATTTCTGAAAAATCAGTACATCTGGCAACCTTATCCATGAGGGCCAAATGGAATATTACAAGATAGCTTCCAGTAAGCTTCCGAAAAGTTATATCCGAATATTATTTGAAAGATTAATTTATATTATGCAGGAAGCTTGCAGTAATATTTTGCGGAAAATTCTATTCAAACTTTTTGCAGCCTTTCACAGAATATTACAGGAAGGATATATTAATGTTCACGGAAAGTTATTGCAAAGTTTCAGAAAAAAAATACATTAGTTTGTAGTAAATATCATGAAAATTATTCAGTTGAATTTTTAAATAAATCTATTCCTTTGTTTATAGGAATTTTGTATTCCTGGTACAAAATTATATTTATTTATTTAAATTTATATATATTATTGGACTTCAACATTTTAAATAAGTGATGAATGAATTTATTTAAAAAATTCATAGAATAATTTTCATGGTACATACTATAAGCTAATGCATTTTTTTTTTCTAAAATTTTACAATAAAATGAAAATTTAGGCAATATTTATGAGTACAGGTGTAGTTTCTGCCTTACATTAATTTAATTTTATAGATTAAAAATATTGTTCTATTAATATTTTTCTATTAAATTAATGTCTCATATTTTTGTTAATTTACAAAATTTATGGTGGATTATTTAAACCCTGTTGAAAATAATGACGTCTTTCCAGTACGTCTTTGAAAGATGTCTTTGAAGACGTCTTTGAATACGTCTTTGAAGACGTCTTTGGTCGTGTCTTAGATTGGAACAAAATAAGACGTCATTTTTTTAATGTTCCGGAAATATAGTAAGCAAATGACGTCTTTTATATAAGTAAAATAATTTCAAAGACGTATTTTTCCAATAAATACTCATAGTAAAAGACATAAATTTTCAAAAAAAAATTCTTTTTTTAAAACGAATGACGTCCTTTCTGTTGAAAATAATGACGTCTTTCTAAGACGTCTTTGAAGACGTCTTTGGTCGTGTCTTACATTGGAACCAAAAAAGACGTCATTTTTCCAATGTTTAGAAAATTCAACAAATGACGTATTTTTTTAAATAAAAATGACGTCTTTTCTTACGAATTTTTATTTAACCCTTTGAGGGGCAGTGGTACGTATTTGTCCCACCTATTTGGTTTTGGATTTTTCCGTATTTCTAAAACGTATATGCCTTTTTAAGACATCTATAAGACTTTTTGAACTCTTGAATACCTGATTTATTAGATTTTATAGAGAAATTGCAAATATTCATTAATTGAAGTATTTGTTATAAACAATTAATCTCAAAAAACCCGTTTTTTACAGAAAAATGTGCCCCTCAAAGGGTTAAAAAATACGTCTTTGAAAATGTAAAATGACGTTATTTGTTAAATAGCTTTTCTAAACATTAGAAAAATGACATTTTTTTTGTTCCAATTTCAGACACAACTAAAGACGTCTTTCAAAGACGTCATTTTCTACGAATTTAAGAAAAAAAAACGTTATTTTTCATGAATCACGTCATTGAAAAATGACTTTACATGATAATCATTTTCCATTTAAAGGAAAAAACAACAAAAACGAGGTTAACCTCGTAGTTTCAACTCTTCGAAAAACGAAGAACATATGCGATTGAACTGAGAGCGTTCTGGCCTTATATATCTGCGTCTTTGAAATTTGTATAAGGGATCGCAAAACTTGAAAATCGCCACCTGGTGAGTTAAAATAAAATTGACGCAAGCGCAACCATCAATTCGACTGTAAGTCACTTTTTTTATTAAAATACGTTTTTTTATAATTTCAAAGACGTATTTTTTTAATAAAAATTCGTAAGAAAAGACGTCATTTTTATTAAAAAAATACGTCTTTGAAATAATAAAAAGACGTCATTTGTTGAATTTTCTAAACATTGGAAAAATGACGTCTTTTTTGGTTCCAATCTAAGACACGACCAAAGACGTCTTCAAAGACGTCTTTCAAACATATCTTTCAAAGACGTCTTTCAAACATATCTTTCAAAGACGTCTTAGAAAGACGTCATTATTTTCAACAGGAAAGACGTCATTCGTTTTAAAAAAAGAATTTTTTTTTTTAATTTACGTCTTTTACTATGAGTATTTATTGGAAAAATACGTCTTTGAAATTATTTTACTTATAAAAAAGACGTCATTTGGTTACTATATTTCCGGAACATTAAAAAAATTACGTCTTATTTTGTTCCAATCTAAGACACGACCAAAGACGTCTTCAAAGACGTATTCAAAGACGTCTTCAAAGACATCCTTCAAAGACGTACTGGAAAGACGTCATTATTTTCAACAGGGAATATAAAGTAAAACATATTGCATTTTAAATGATTAAAAATTTTTTATAATTTTATTATTATTGATTTTAATTAATAAAAAAGAACACAAACAACATGTTTTTTTTAAAGAGGAAGTCGTTAATTTAATAAAATTTTATAAATTAAATAAATTAATTACAATGTCTAAATATCTTTACAATGTTTTGAATACATGACTTTTATCAAATAAAAGATTTTTCCTCAAAAAGCATAATATTTTGTGTTCTTTTACTAACTAAAAATTAATAGTAATAAAAAATTTTTACCCAAAGTTACATAATTATAAAAATTAATTCATTCAGTATGTAATCTGCTTTTTCCGTGTTTATATAATAATCCCCCATTAATTTTATAAATTAAAAATATAGTCTTTTTCGTTAAATTAATGTATAAAGATATTCTTTTTAATATTAAAAATTAATATCGGATTATTATATGAATACGAATAAAACAGATTACAAATTAAATGATTAAAAGTTTCTATGATTGTATAACTTTGGATAAAGAATTTCTTTTAATATTAATTTAAGTTAGTAAATAAGCACACAAAACATTTTGTTGCTTTTTTAAAGAAAAGTCTTTAATTGAATAAAGTTTTGAGAAAGAGTATTGTATTATTTATTTAAGTTTTTTTAAATAAATTTATTTTAAAATCTATATAAAATGAATTTTTCGACTTCAGATAGCATGAAAATGTTTGTGTGTGAATAATACGTAGGTACATGTACATATACATTTATCTGTATACATAAAAAATATTTTAATTAAAAAAAATACTGAAATATATACATGTGCAACATAATTTATGAAAAAAAAAAAAATTATATTTATTCGGGAATTGAACTACCGACAGATATCATACAAGTCCATCACCTTCGATTCGCAGTTACGCCTACAGGGGGATACGCGTTGAATGGGCATTTTGTCCCTAAGTGGTGAGATAATACCACACTTCCTATATAAATCAAACGTTGGCGGTTTTGAGTATATACCCACAGCGCTTGCCCTAAAAATGTAAATGCGTCTTTATAATTATACGTAAATGAAAAAAAATGAACCTGTGTTTTTTCTTTTCGTCGAATAGGCCCCCTAGAGAAGGATATAGACATTTTTTCAATAATATGGTGAATAAGAGCCTTTATAAGAAATTAAATAACCAAAGAAGTAAGACTCTTACAAAAAAATGCATGACAGATAAAATAAAGCACGAATTGAATGCTTCAATTTAAGCTTTGTTGTATTTAAAAATTTAATGAAGGCGATTAAAATATGTTAATGAAATAACGTAAAAAATTGATCATATTTTATATGCTAAAATATTAAATAAATACGTGGTAAAATTTAATTAAGAATAACTTTCGAACAAGAAAAGCTTTTTTAATGCAACAGAGCTTAAATTAAAGCATTCAATTTGTGCTTCATTTATTTTTAATGCATTTTTTTGTAAGAGTCTTACCAAGAGAGGCTATGAGCTTCGGGTCACAGATCTTGATGAAACTTTGAGATATGTTTTTAGGTACCAAAATATGAGTAAAGCCAAAGCGGTACAGTCTAACGCTTCGAAAAACTGAAATTATAGACGTTTCCAGTCTTATTTGAAGAAAAATGTCAAAAAAGCTCCTAATTGAAGTGTGAATAATCCAGTCTAGAAATGTCTTTAATAAATCAACGGAAACTAAAATAAAAGTACAGAAAGCAAGCTTTAATTTGCCGTTTTCAGAATTGAAAAATAATAATTAGAACTAGAGATATGTTCGTTCAAAGTTAAGCAGCAAGAAAGTACCAAAAATCACAAAATCACTGTCCTTTAGAATTGAGGTGATTTTTGGTACTTTCTTGCTGCTTAACTTTGAACGAACATATCTCTAGTTCTAATTATTATTTTTCAATTCTGAAAACGTTAAATTAAAACTTGCTTTCTGTACTTTTATTTTAGTCCCTGTTGATTTATTAAAGACATTTCTAGACTGGATTATTCACACTTCAATTAGGAGCTTTTTTGACATTTTTCTTCAAATAAGACTGGAAACGTCTATAATTTCAGTTTTTCGAAGCGTTAGACTGTACCGCTTTGGCTTTACTCATATTTTGGTACCTAAAAACATATCTCAAAGTTTCATCAAGATCTGTGACCCGAAGCTCATAGCCTCTCCTGGTTAGTTCTTTGGTTATTTAAGTTCTTATAAAGGCTCTTATTCAGCATATTTTTGAAAAAATGTCTATATCCTTGTCCAGAGGGCCTATTCGACGAAAAGAAAAAACAAATTTCTTAAACTTTGATGCTGGTGATTTTCTAAATGGGTTGTTAATGATTGGTCGTATCAAGATGATTCAATAGGATGTATGATTTTTTATGTCGTCGTACCAGGTATTTGGTGTTGTATGTGCAAAGCTAGTTAAATAGGTATTGAGGTTACATACATTTCAATTCGTAGCACAACTATATTCGGTTTGCTATACTTCACATAAAAAATATAGATAATTCTATACCTCACATGGTAACGTATGGAGTCATCTATACGTCATGTTATAAGCTAGAAATTAGCTATGAAGTGAACGCCAAAGTCGTAAAATTGGTAAGTTTAATCGGTGTACTCAGTTTTTTCTTTTGACATTTTGTAATTTAATAAATTTAAAAAAAATATAGATAAAATAAATTTGATTAATCATAAAAAAAATAGTGCAAATAATGAAAAAAATTAGTACGAATAACAAAAAAATTATAATTATAGTGAAAGAGAGACAGTGAAGGAAAAACATTAAATATAAAATTTGCGTGATATGCGTGCTCAGCTTGTCAAATTGGTGACACATCAATAACGGTTCCGCAGACTATCCGCGTCTACACTGTTAGCATACGTTTATTCAAATTCTAATCAAAATAAAGAAGGATTGCGAATTTGTACATTTATAATTTTGTAGTCCCTCATACCTGCTACAACGACATAAAATTATCTACGCCATTTGGGAGTAAGAAGGATGAATACAGGGCGAATTCGTTCTCGCAACAAACTTGCCCCGTATTCATCCTTCTTACTTCAAAATGGCGTATATAACTATACATAGTTACTGACATTACAAACTAGTATCCTTTTAATTTTTTCAAGTTTGTATAAGTTTTTTATTTTTATGAGAAAAATTGATACATTTCATTATAAGCCATGAAATCATCTCTTCATTTCTACCTAGAATTACTAGTTTTGGGAAAAATAGACCATTTCATAACAAATATGAAAAGGCTTTATTTACGAAACGAGAAGAATACGCTCTAAACCAAAGGACATTAAAAGTTTCGTAAAAAAGTCTTTTCATACCAGCTGAGAACTGTATTTTTTGTCATGAGAGCCATAAAAGAGCAGCAAAGTGGCGATTTTCAGGTAAAATGGCAAAAAATACATTTTTTAATTAGAAGACAGCAGATGGATACAACAGTTTCCTAATAGATATAACAGATACAATATAGTCCCCGGTACGCCGATCTTTTTTTCACCTGATTATCTACAGACTGATATTTTGTAAATACGTTCTTCTTGACGAGTCCTACAACTTTTCTATCTACGAAAATTTTTGATTAGGCAGTATTTTTTACTGCGAAGTCTCGAAATATGTAAATTAAACGGTGTAAGTATTTTTTATTACCTAGACTTTTTAGTCAAGTTTTATCTTAAGATTATTATACTACAAACACGAAAAAAAAAGTTGTCTTACAAATATTTTAAGCCGTTTAGCGCGTCCGACACCCTTAATATGTTGTTATTTCAGAGTAGATAGATAGATATTAATTTATTTTGTAAAAGAGTACAAAAAGGCATGCAATACATCAAGCAATAAATAATAATTCTGTATAAAGTATTGCACATAATATGATAAGATATCACAGTCAAATATTAAAATTAATATATAATACTGTATCAGTAAGTCACTATGTAAAAGCGATATCACAGACTACTCTAAATACACGCAGAAAGCATGAAAACATAAATTACAATAAAAACAGTCTTAAATATCTATCAGTCATAAAATTAAAATCAAATTAAAATCAAATAACACAATTTAAAAGATAAAGCATAAAGCATAGTCATGACATCAAATAAAAATAAAATTGGACAAAACAATGCAACAATAAATAATAAAAAATAATATAATAATAAAATTCAAAGAATAAAAACTTGATACCGAAGATGTCATAACTATTAATAAAAAGAAACAGAATCACTCATTCTTTCTGCATTCATTCAACCATCATTCGCGCTAATAAATACATTCACACCTTAAATCTATATATAAGACAAAACAAAATAAATTAACATAAAATTAAAATACTTAAAATTAAGTATTGTTTTTTTATTACCTACAAGAGTATTGTATAAGAGTATGTATAGTTGTTTTTTTATTACCTACAAGAGTATTGTAATAAGAGTATTGTTTTTTTATTACCTACAAGCTGAATTTTTCAGTATTGCTTCATAAAATTATTCTAAATTATGTGGTAATTGTGTCCTACAAAATTCACGCCTCACTTTTGGAATCCGACGCGAAGATTATGTCGATTTTCTGGAAGCCATTTATTTATTACTTTAGAAACAACACGTTGTCTCTATCTTGCTATAAATTTATTCTAAATATCATTTTATTCTTTTATAAATTTTAAAATTTTATCTTTGTAATAGTCTGTTTGTTTTTGTCTAATTGTATTTTTTATTTGCAGGCCTCTACTCCAGTGCCAACAGAACGTGATGTTATGGATGCAGCATTCATCTCTGGGGGAAGTAACGAGTTTGCCAAACAATCATTCTGTCTCAGCAGCCATACCCAGCGTTCGGAAAACGCACTCGACGCTCTGTTAGATGAGCTTCAGACTTTCAATCAACCAGTTTCAGAAAATTCCCAGATTTCTAGTAACTCAGCATCAACAAAAATGGTTCAACAATCACACAGGCAGATAACAATCACCAGTCGAGCACCCAATATTGCTAAGATCGGACGTAAAAGTAGTATTGACTCATCGTGCTTAAGTTTATTACAACTAAACCAACCAGGGACTCTACGTCGTCTTCATTCGTACCCTTCAAGTTCTGATACGGACACTTCACCTCCGGCTGGAGAAAAACAGTTTGTCTCTGAATGTGAGAATCAAATTACATCATTTCAAATGCTATCCAAACCTCCACTGCCTGAGCGTAATATTGAGCCTTTGCAATTGACAAACAAGCGTCGCATACCTCCTCCTCCTCCACCCCGAACCAGCTCGAAATCGCCTTTGGCCAGTCCGACAAGTCCACTGTTACGTTCAAGAAACGCACGTACTTCTGATATCTCTGTTAATAGTACACAACACTTAAATGGATCTCGAAATAATAGTTTAACAGATCAGCCTCGTTTGTTAAAGATTAATTCTGAAAATGGTCATAATAAATACAGTAACAAAAAAAAGGAGTTTCTTATTGAACAGTTAACTACGACAGTCGTTCAGAACAATGTTTTTCCAATGAGCAATTCAAGTTCTTGTGAAAGCGTAAATTCACAAGAAGGTCTAGAAACCAAAGAAGAGTGTCAGGAGCAATTAGAACAGCGACACCAGGAACTATTGAGAAAACAGAAAGCTTTGCAGGAACAGTACGCTCGATTGCAGCAGCTACAGCGCAATACAGCCAGCTGTACAGCAAATGTACCTCTAACACCGACGGATCCACTAAAAAAAACTGGCAGTGAAAGCAATCTACTTGTCAAAATAGGATTTGGATTAAGTGCAACTAATTCAGGCTCCTTAACAAATCTTGGTAATGTTAATCTTAATAAGGCTGTCACTAGTTTGTCATTACCCCGTAACAGTAGGACGAATTCGAGGAGTGGACCAGAAAAAAAAAACGCTCAGATAATCCATAAAACTTTAAGCAACTTAGTTACTATTAATAAGGTTTACCAAACAGATATTCTATGACTGGAGAACAGTATTAAATTCATGCTAATGATAATTCTATTTTCTTTATCACTGTAATTTCAGGAAATATCTCTATTAGATGAATATTCATAAATATTTTGGTATTATTTATTGAATATATTTGTGCGTATATTATTCAATCAATAATTACATTATTATTATTACCAAACGCATAAATAAATTTCACTAATTTTTACTTTATGCGAAACAAAGCCAAAGATGCTCAGTATTTATGTTTGCTATTTTCACTTAATTTTAGTTTGATATTAATTCTAAACTTTTATATAACTGCAAATATTTACCCATCGACTGAAATCTGATTCCTTGATTTAAATTTCCAAGATGAAGATAGTATTGACTAAGTGTATTTGAGAAAAAAGAGTAAGTTGAGGATAATTGTACTCTGATATAAATATATCGCCGAGAAATTCTAGAATTCAATCCTAATTATTGTTTTTCTGATGGACTATAAATTTTACGACAGTATAAAAGAAAAATTATGATGACATTCTAACATAATACAACAGAAATAATAGCATAAAATACTATACATATATCAAGGCACCTACTGATACAAAATTCTTTTTTTGATATCAAAAAATGTTCGAATAAGTTTGTACATTTTCGAGGATAAAAACTTTCTGCACGAAAAATTTATGTATTTTATTCCGCAACCACTTATATATCACTTTGTTGTATCATATTTTCTACAGCATCCTTGTTAATTTCACAATTAATAATATTAATTCCAGGTAAATGATAGTTGTAAATAAATATAGAAAAAACATTCTCTCATAAATAATGTGGTCATAATTAAGATACCATTGGTTTATTGTATTTACTTTTATTTTAATCGTAATTAAAATTTATAATTTTTATGTAAAATATTGGATAAGAATATATAGAGATTATGACTATTAATAAAACTTCTAATGACTGTGAACTGATAATTAGAAATTGTAAAACCTAAATAAAATATATATCATATCGATATATATCAGAACCTCTTCATTATATTAAAAGAATTTATGCAATTTATAAATATTATGCTAGATATAATTTTATGTTTTATGTATATATAGCTGTTAAAATTATTATAAATAGGACGAATTTCGAAAGTTTAGCTCATAAACATTTGTATAGCTTCAGATTATATTTGTCGATTTCGACGGTTCGGTGGAAAAAAGTGCCAATTCAGCTTTTGTTCGAAAAAGGTGATAATTGAAATTTTGCTTAGAAAGGGTACCAATTTAAATTTTGGTTGGAAAAGACGCTAATTAATTAGCATTTTATTTTTTGTAAATTTTTTAGTGGTATCACTGCAATTTTATCAATTTATTCAAATAAGCTTTTAAAAGTTAATCCACCATTTAAAAAATTGCCGAAAACAATAGAAAGGTGGACGTAGACTCGCATATCACGTCTATTAACGAGAACAGTAGCACATAGCAATGGTGCCACTACAAAATCTACAGAAAATGAAATTTTTGTGAATCGGTACCTTTCCCAACCAAAATTTGAACTGCCACTTTTTTCAAGCAAAATATCAATTGGCACCTTTTTCAAGCAAAATCTCAATTGGCACTTTTTTCAAGCAAGCAAATTGGCACTTTTTTTCACCGATCTGTAGATTTATAGAAAATTAAAATGGAAATTGAAATATTTATTAAATAAATATTAAAATAATTTGGAAATATTTACCTTTGTATTACTAGCATTGCGATCAAATGAGTAGAAATGGATAGAAAATTCTAACATCTTATGTGACGTAAAATACTTTTAAACATTTTTTTCTATTTTTCATCTTTCTTTAAAAGTCATCAATCGCTCTAATTTTTTAAAAATAATTTTTTGTATTTTATTTTTAATAATGATTAATGAAGAATTTAAACCGAAATCTAAATAGTTTAAAAATCCTACACATCATTAATATCAATTCATCATTGATGATATTTTTTGCTAACCAGTAGAGGCCCAGGTCTCTGGATGACGGATTTTGCTAAAACTTTGGGATAAGCTTCAAGGTGTCAAAATATGTAAAAAACCAAAATTTTAGACCTCAACGCTTTTCACATAGCATTAAAAATTTCGGTGAAATATTTAAAAATATTTCATCGAAAAATTTCAGTACAAGCTTTTATAAACATTCTATAAATATATCAAAGCAAGATTCACAACGAACTTTTTATTTCTTTCAATGAAAATTTTCATAAATATTTCATAAACATTTCATGAAATATTTATTAACCCTCCGCGGGTAACCTGGGTCGTTAATGGCACAAGCCAAATTTTCAGATTGAATATCTCTGAAAATAAAAATTGTTATAAGCAATTTTTTTTAAATTTATTTATTTAATGTCGTGTTAGGTCCTGGCTTCCACTAAGACTAAATAAAATGAATAATTTAATAAATGTATACATTGAGTTGATTGATAATTTATAGATAAATTGAATAATTTAGATTTGTATATATTGAATTGAATATTAAACTTAATGCGTTTGATTGAGTGAATTTGATTTATTTTAAAATGTTTAAGTTAATATCAAAGTAGTAAAAGTTAAATAACGTAAGTTTAATAAGAAAATGTATGTAATATAGTGGTGGAGAAAGATCCACCAATATTTGACTGTAAATATATATATTAAAATTTATTCTTATCTTTTAGTGCTCCTTTAAGTAGATTGATTCTAGGCACGGGCAGACAAATGAATAGGCACGATATGTAAATATATATCCTCGAGGTTCATTAATATCTTTTTTAACACTTTTAATATAATAGATTTTTATACGCGTATAAATTTTAATAATAGATATATGTATATGTAATGTTAGCGATTGCTATTGAAATATAAGAACAATTTGCGGGCAGTATAAACTACCTACCAAAAAGAAACCCGAGGTAATGTCAATTTCCAATGGTTTCAATTTAGTTTTTGCAATCGAATTCGTTTATAAAATTTTATCTCTTACATCATTTTTTATTTATCAATTTTTAATAATTTTAATAACATGCTTTGGAATTTTTGTCTTTATTTTCTTTTTATGTTCGTAAATTCGCAATACTTGCTTCGATTCTTTTCCATTTGGTCTACTTAATTTAGCAATTTTGCTTAGTGATGAAATAATATGGCCGTTCAATAACTGAGGAATTTTTCATTTACTAATGCTAACAAATAGATACGTGTTATGACGTAACACATCGGTGTTTAAGAGATTGCATATCGGAAGGATAGGCAATCGAGAAAAAAAGTAAATGAATCGGTTACTAAACGTTTACAATTGAAATTTTTTTTTTAAATTAATCAGGAACTGTATATTTTCTCAAGATTAAATAAGTACTAATAAAAGGGTACGTTTTCAAGACGTGGCAGTCGCATCGACGACTTGGTTATTAGCGACATAAAAAATACATAATATTGATACATTGATACAATTGACAGTTAATGATATATTGATAATTCCATTAATTAATTATTCACTTAAAACACATATATTAAGTCCAGCACTTCAATGGACTTTGAGAATTCTAACACACTTTTTATACTTTCTTGACCAGAGTGTTCGTTGAGTATAACTTGTTGAGATTTTTGATGGTATTAGCCGAGTTAGTGTACATTTTCCAGTTATAATATTCTGAACTTTCGATTATTTCAATGGCTTTAAGTATTGATCATTAATTAGCAAATTCGGTGGTGTAAAAACTAGGAATATATAGCTGGATATTTTTATTGCGAGATGTAATGGCTATTCTGATTTCATTGTTTGAGCTGTGACAGCAGGTATGTATGTGATTGAACTCTATTTCATCTATATTATTTTCTTGATTTATTTTAAATGCGTTGATTTTAAGAATGTGTATAGGATGTGGACTTGAGGTATGAGAGATAATTTCTGGTATGGTTTTATTAATATCTAGTAGAAAATTATGCAGTCTGTTTGTGAATGAAATAGGCACGTTTGAAGAGTTTTGAAAGATCACGTCCTCATTTTCAAATATGATACAATAAATTTGGTTTCCTGGTAGGGCAGCTATTTTACAGGCGTAGTTGATCATTACTTACATTCTTCTGAGGTTTAATGGTGTCATGTTGCTTTCTGCCAATATACTGTTTGTAGGACTAGTTTGAAAAGCACCTAGAGAAATTTTCATCCCTTTATTATGAATGGGATTCAAAGAGTTTGCTTGTTAAGAAGAGCCGTATATTATACTACCGTGATCGATTTTCGATAAGACTGTGGCTTTATATACATATTAAAATTTTTTGAGTAAATTTTGTAGATATCAAAAAGACCTATAAAATTTATTTTTGTACAAGTTTAACATCTCTCCTTTACTGCACAATTGTTAGCTAATCGAGTTTTTTAAAGAACGCCGTACAAACCTTATGGAAATTGAATTTCGGTCGAATAACTTAAAAACTTGAATATAGTTAAATCTTGTCATGCTGATCAAAAGTCCTCATGCTCCCAAAGTTCGGAATGCCATGGTTATTGAGATACGGAGGGTATAAGGACCAGAAAATAAATGTTTTTATACGATTTTTCGATAATCTGATATACGATTGCACCATATATATATATATATATATATATATATATATATATATATATATATATTGCAACAGCTGTGGGAATCAGGTGGCCGCACAAGTATAGCTAAATGTATAGCTAGATATATATGATTATTAATTACACTATAAACTACACCTACACAAGAAAGGAAATAAGCTGAAAGATACAAATTCATAGATTTTATTTAAATACAAATTCTAGCTATACATAGGGCACCTGTCGCGTGATACGGAGGCGACTCCATGAGATATCTAAATCGTATTTATATAAAGCAATGCGGTGAAAAGAGAGTCAATGCTACGCTTAATTAACGTATCAGGGTACGTTAAACCCGAAAGCTACACGGATATTTATCTTGAACACGAGAGCTAGAAAGGAAAGCGAACGTACTATCTAAATTAGCGCACGTGGTAACCAGCACACACGCGCACAAGCAATAAAAGAAACGATGTATTTATTGTAACAACCAAAAAAAATATAGAATATTACAAAGCATTTATGCTTTAAGCACTCACGCAATAATCACACTCCTTCATACACAATAAGACGCAAAAAAGAGATGTATATATAAAAAGCTTCGACTTGTACAATCTGCAGCGCAGTTGATATAGATGGTCCGTCGACCAATTTGTAGGCTTGCAACAGAAGGAATGAGCATCTCAAGATGGATCCTCTACCTTTTTCATGTAGCGTGCTACGCGCGTCACCTTATGCTCTTGCCTTCTCCATCTACTTGACTACTAGAGTCATGCCATACGTAGACTAGACACGTTGGCTAAGCTTGCTGTGCTGTATGGTAGGTATATAATAATGTGCTATGCACTCGTGTATTGCTAGTGGCTTGGGGTTGGCTAACGTTGTCTCTCTCTTAACCATGCATGAATTTAACGTCTTCCTTCTGCCTCATATATTACCGTATTATAAAATCAAGGTTCAAGTAACATGGCCAATTTGCCATGTTACAAATATATATATATATATATATATATATATATATATATATATATATATATATATATTTATAGGTATGTGTATATGATTATATATCCTATGTACTTACAGAAAAACGACTTTTTGAGCATATGGTATATAGAATGTGGAAGCAATGAATATTGTGGTCAGACTTTTGAAAATATATTTCCTACTAAAATCATGTGATTAGCCATACAATTTTTGAGTTGCCTTGATACATAGTAATATAAATAATAATTGCATAGTCTAATTGAAACTAGCTTTACACGAAACCAACGACGTGGACGTGGTTATACCATAGATAGTTAGACCATCTAGACTCTTTGTTCTTTGTATGTATGTGTGTATGTGTGTGTATGTGTTAGTGTGTGTGTGTGTGTGTGTGTGTGTGTGTGTGTGTGTGTGTGTGTGTGTGTGTGTGTGTGCGTGCGTGCGTGCGTGCGCGCGTGTGTGTGTGTGTGTGTGTGTGTGTGTGTGTGTGTGTCTATTATTTTCATATGTTGGATAGAACGAAACAGAAATTCTGTAATGTGTTTTAAAATCATGGTAAACTGATTTAAAATCTTTTTTTTGTGACAGCAAAGATTATCATTTCTCAACTATTTACGGTAAATCAAAATACTTTTTATTTCCGATTATAATTTCAATTTTTTGTATCCACGGATGAAACGTTAAAAATAAATCATAATATGATTGCCGTGCCTTTCTTAAGCTCAAAGAAGGAAGTGTCTTATGAATTCATCTTTATATATTTGAAAACCTTCCTACTTGCATTCTAAGATGCATAATGCTTATATCTGTAAAGATATGAAAAATAACTTTTTTCTGCGCTCTTTGTTAGAAGTGATAGTCTTCGTATACATAAAAATTAAAATAATAGTTTTTGTCGTACATGGTGGAAATTATAGTCTTAATCGAATGTTTGAAAATATAGTCTTCGTAAGCACCGTCGATGTATGTACACACAAACACACACAACATTTGGAGCAAATACTTATATATATATACATATATATATATATATATATATAAGAGTTCACCCCAATTGTGCAATCATATATATATATATATATATCGCCCATTCTCTGTGAAATTAGTGGACAAAAAATTTTTTTCGCTAAAAATTTGTAAAATGCTTCTTTTTTGTATTCTGGACCACTCAGAATTCTTTTAGATATTTTTAGGGACTAGTTTCAGAGCTACAAAGCTTCAAAGTTGGGATAAAATCATATTTTTGACATTTTTGACTATTTTCAGGCTTAAATCACTCATTTGGGTTGCATTTAAGGAATACATTACTAAGAATCTTTTTTCTTTAATGTATTCTAGATTTTCAGAAAAAAGTCATTCCAATGTGCTAATGTAGCTATCCGCTGAGCTAAAACTATTTAAATCATTGAAATACAAGTTTTGAGTTTTCGAACCAAGATATCTGGTCAGGGAAGATCATCGGAGTAGGTTATACATGTACAAATATACCTTGAAAATTTCAGAGTGGTGCGGCTTCTTGTTTTTTTTTAAACAGTGCAAATCCAACTAAAAATCATGAAAAATGTGATTTCTAGCTACAGTTACTCATTTAAATGTAAACTTGCACTTATCTGTTGCAGATGTTCCTTTGTGAGCATTCATAGAAATAGTTGTAAACTTAACAAATATTTTAAAATATGGAAAAATATCTTCTGAAAGGTTCAGAGTGGACCAAACCTTTGATATATGCCTATAACCTTTTTCTAAGATGTATCAGTTACACGATCAAAAACTAAAAATGCAGTTCTACCTATATGTCAGAACTTTTTGTGTTAATTCATGAGAATCTTGTTAATTATTAGGTAATTCAAGTCCAACTGATTTCATCCACTGTGATATTGATTTCAAAATTGCACTATACTGATCTTCAACGAACTGACCAAGAGAGGCTACAAGCTTTGGGTCTCAGATCCTGCTGGAACTTTATGATAAGTTTTGGTTTGATATAACTAAAAGAAAGCTATAGCCTTAGAGTCAGATGCTGAGCAGTTTCCAAGTTAGAGCACATCATTTATTTAATATTTTTTTAAATTTTCAACCAACTCTTAAACAAAAATTTTTCACTTTGATACTAAAAAGTCTTTAAATGTAATTTATTTTCTTGCTATTGTTCTTCTTATTAATTATTAAATAACTGTACATGATTGACACAATGATTCATATAATAGCTTACATGATTTTTACATTGTTTGTTGGCAAATTTTTGTAAAAAATTTGTTAACAGAATCATCATGTAAAAATCATGTAAGTTATTATATAAATCATTGTGTCATGTTTGTAAAGTTATTTAATAATTTGTCTAGAAAGTAAACGGTCAGGTAACTCGACCTTTTTATTAAACTTTCTTGTTTAAAAATTTTGCATGAAATTAAATCTATTCTTTTATTAATAAATTATGTTGATTTCAGGTATAAGAAGAATAGCAAGAAAATAAATTACATTTAGAGACTTTTTAGTATCAAAGTGGAGAATTTTTGTTCAAGGGTTTGTTAAAAATTTTAAAAAATATAAAATAAGTCAGCTGCTCTAACTAGGAAACTGCTCAGCGTTAGACTCTGAGGCTGGAGCTTTTTTTTTAGTTATAACGAACTAAAACTCATCATAAAGTTTCAGCCAGATCTAAGACCCAAAGCTTGTAGCCCCTCCCGGTGAGATACAAAGAGACACGAGTTCAGTTATATATCAATGACAATAAGAAAAATTAAATTAAATAATAATATATATCAATCTCTATTATATGTTGATTGTAAATATTTTTTAAAATTAATTCCAAGTTTCTATACACAATCACATTTAATTATTGCTATCATATCATGAGATTCAATGACAAATTGTCTGAAAATGTAAATTATGATAATCAATTTTCATAGAATTTTGTTTGTTACTAATATAAAAATAATAAATTACATTTAAAAAATATAACAAGGATTAGAATTAATGATTTTCTGAAACTAAATTTAATAATATACATCAGTATAGATACTTTAATCTTAACGAATTTCATTGAATGGAATTTAAGTCAGTGTATGTTATACACTGAATCTATAAAAGAATATTATCATTTACCTGTTATATACATCTATATTATAATATTATTCACCTGCATTGTTATAAAAAGAATGCTCGTTCACCCTGGACTTATACTAATTATTACCTGTAATTGAAAAAAAAATTATTACAAAGCATCAGTTTTATTATTTAAAGAAATCTTTTTCAATTTGTGAACATGAAATAAAATAAAAACTTATCTGACTCATCGTCTCCATAGTCTAATATCCAATACAGGAACTACTTAGGTAAGGTAAGAATCATAAAATTGAAGATGAAATTGAAATTTTTAATAAACAATATAAGTATAATTATATTGAATAAATATTGTCTATATAATAAAAAATGAACTGAATTCACAAACTTAAACATTTTTCCTTAAGAGCATGACGGAGGTCCCCCCTTCTCAAATATTCTAGTAATATTTTAATTACAAGTATACGTGCAAACAGTACCCTATTGAAAATGTATATGTTTTTTCAATACGTATTTTTACTACGTATCATAATTACATAACAGAATTACGTAACTCCATACGTAGCTAAGTGTTCGAATTTGTGACATAATTCTTATACGTATTTATTTAAAAAATACGTAACTTTGATACATTTTTATTGTAAAAGTACGTTATTTTTAGACCTATATATAGTTAAAATATGTATCCTCTATTAGCATATTTTAAGTGCATATAGGTCTAAAAATTACGTACTTTTACAAGAAAAACGTATCAAAGTTAAGTATTTTTTAAATAAATACGTATAAGAATCACGTCACAAATTCAAACACTTAGCTACGTATGGAGTTACGTAATTCTATTACGTAATTGAGATACGTAGTAAAAATACGTATTGGAAATACGTATATATTTTTAATAGGGTACGGTAAATCGAATTTTTTCATTACAGTAAGAAAATTTGTGAGTTTAAACTTGAGTGCGGAAAACTAAAGAAATTTACCAAAATACTAAGAATAAAAAGTTACTTGCAATCTTTTAATAAATAGTATTTTGAGGTGAAGTTTATCGAGTCTTATATCTAATTTCCATTCGAATCTTATAAAAAAATAAAAAACACAATTGATTTCTTATTTCACTAAAATAATTCTCTTAATATACTCTAGTGCGTACAAGTCATTATACTTGTTTAAATAATAAAATTAAAAAGTTATGAATAAAAAAAGCAAAAATTGTTTCCAACAGCTCCGACGACCCGTTAAAGGTTTTAAATATATTAAAAAAATTTGCATGTTATAATTAAAATATAGACAGGATTATTGAATTCTTTATTTACAGTATATTTAAAAATTTAACATCGATATAAAAAAATGTAAAAACATAGATATAATAATTAATCAATTACTGTTACTTCAATGGAGTCTACTGAACTAGAAAATAATTTGCATTTTACTTTGCCATTTGCTATTGGACTAATAAAATGTTGCTTTTGTAAGTTTTTCACCCTGTTTCTATTTTTAAAACGATTCTGCAGTTTTTTAAAATTTTTATTGTAATCTGATTCTGGCGAGTAAGCAAAATCAACATTTGTGTAGTTTCCTTTATTTTTCAACCACTCGTACAATGTAACTGCATCCAAAATTTGTTGCGTTGCTGGAAGTGTGAGACTTGCTTTAGCTGCAGCTCTTTTAACAGAACCACCTACTCCGTCACATGCACCTTTACCATTTGCAGTTGGAAAAAAATGCCACTCTGCAGATATCCCAAAATCATCACTATGATAATAAATATTTAAAATGTTTTTAAAATTCTTAAACTGCTGAGGGGCTCCGTCAGTAAATTAGTAAATATTTTTCAATCCTTTGAAATTTTCTTTTAAATATAGAATTAGTAGTTGCTGATAAGTATAAACTGCTACAGTATCGTGACTTAAATTATTTGAAATTACTACAAATGCTTTGCCTGATAATTGAGTATGTTCCACATAATAAATATATGTAACAAATACTGTCGCCTGGTCGTTATTCCAGTGAAACCCAGGGGGAGCGTTTTGAGCAACAAAAGCATAATTCTCTGAAAAATCTAGGCATACCATAATTTCATCCTCTTTCAATTCATTTTTTAATTTTTTAAAATATTCAGATTGTGCTATTGAAATAAAAGCATGTGGCTGTAAAGCTTTAATTTTATCACAAAATGATGAAATGAAATCATTTACGTCCTCTACAATATTTTTTAAAATGGCTCTAGGAGTTAACACCCATTGTGCATAGATAACTTCTTCAATTTCTTTTTCATCAAAAATCATGGTCAAGTAAGACTCTAAGCATTGAACACCAAGACATTTGTCGCAGTCACCAAAATAAAATTTGTATGCCATCGACATTTTATTTTTATTACAAATGATAAATTGCAAAATATCTTTATATGTCTTAAACTGGTGAGAATAGCCTTCTGTCATTTTTTCTAAATTACAACCTACAAAAGTGTTTTTTTTCTTTCAATTAATATTATAAAAATTTATCCGAGTAAAAAATGTTGAAAACAAATTGAAAATACCTGATATCATCAACTTGACATTTTAATGAATTGAACAAACACATACAGAATGTGTACCACTGCTACCAGCTAATACACAACATTTAGGTTTCAATTTGGCAAATGTAGAAAATCCGATTGGAATATCAGATGAAAATTGATTATAAAATAATCTGTACAACTCTTTCAATGTACAAAGCAGAAGACGTTCTTGATCATAAACAATGTTGCCCTCCTCATCCTTGTACTTAACACAGTCTTTTTTTCCAGGTAATATATTGGTATTTTCTTCACTTGTATAAAAATTTATTACATTTTGCTTAGTTGTTTCAGAAACAAGATTTCCTAAAATTATTTTTAATTGATATTAATTTTTACCAGGATAATATTCAACCAATTATATTTTATTTTTATAATTATTGCCAAAAGTTAATTGTTCTTTATTTATATAACAAATTGAAATGTTCTATTAAATTTATTTAAATTATGTTCCATTTTTTCACCTATTATTTTTTTATGAATATTTTTAATTACCTTTTTTATAGATGGTTTTGCTAGAGGACCTGCTTCAGTTTGCAATTTTTTTGATATGTTAATCAAATAATTTGTAGTACCAAAATGTTTTTTTATTTCATCATATGACCAAGTTAATGGTAGCAGGGTCAGTATTTGGACTTTTTCTATTTTATGTGTATCTGTACTGTGGTATTTCATCTTTAAATTATCTAATAAATCTACAAACATCTTAAAATCTTTTACAGAAACCTCTACTTCATCTTTGTTGTCATGTAAAAGTTGTTCTACAAGCATTGGAATATCTGATGTATCTTCTGGTGATTCTGTATTTTGGGTGCTATCTATAGAACAATTAAAAGATATAAAGAAGTATTTGAATAAAAATATTTTACATAAAGAACATTACATGGTAATGTTTCAGTTGAAACGCAGACAGTATACATTTTTATCCTACATTTATAACAAGTTCTATCATCAGGTATTGATGGAGGTTCACAAGAAAATTTTTTAGTGAATTTCTCCAAGACTTGTTCTGATATTTTACGCAATGAATTTGCTGAACAAATCTCTTCACTGGCGAATGGCTTTCTGCATCTATTATAAGCTATACGTCTTTCTTTTCTACATGGACGATTTCGGTTTCGTCAAGTGACATTTCCTCGCTCGACATTGTTTTGTAACCAATAATTAAAATCAATTATAAAGAAGTGAATAAACGAAGTCGAATATCAGACAGATCTACATCAATTTCATTAACACGAGTATTTGTAAGATATGTAATATTCGACTATTTATAAAATTAAAAAGAATGCTCACTTAATTTTTAAATTAAAAAAAGCATAAATAAAATATTGATGATTACATTAACTTATATGAATTTAATTAAAAAAATAATACCGTTAATACTGTTTATATAAAAACTGTTTACAAACATTTATTTTAAATGATAACGGCGCGATCGTACCTACCAGTCTTAAAACTCCCGTGGGCTCGAATTTGTAATCAACATTCTGTAATCGAACAGTATTATAACTTACTCTATTATAAGAGAAATAAAGATAAAATGATGTTTAATAACTGAGTATCAACTTGTATGCACCGTTATCATTTAAAATATACGTTTGTAAACAGTTTTTATATAATAGTATTAACAGGGGCCTAAGGCTCGAATTTATAGTCGACACTCAACACTCAGCACTCCGATCTCAACCCACAGATCTCAAACTTTCCTTGTTCCGTGTTCCCTATAAAACATATCTACATGTATAGGAAATACAAAACAAGGAAAGTTTGAGATCTGAGGGTTGATATCTGAGTTCTGAGTGTTGAGTGTCGACTATAAATTCGAGCCTTATTCTGAAACTTTTCTTCTCGAGCAATAGGTTCGTGTGTAAGTGGAACTGTATACTCATTAGAAGGAGAAAGAATACTATGAGACCCTTTGTCTATCTGTTTGTAATTACACTTGCGCATATGCAAGTAAAAAGAGATAGAGAAAGGTCCCATTGCATTCTTTCTCTTTCTAACGAGTATACGGTTTTTTACTTGATATTTATTATATTGACAACAAATTTCTGTTAGTAATTGTGGATTATGTAAAATCCCTGTTATTAACAGCCTGCTTTTTAATCTTAGTATTCGTTATCTACATCAATAATGTATAAAAAAATTCCCGAAATAAATATAATATGTAAATAAACAATAACAGCCAATTATCGTTTATTGTAAATATGTCTTTGTAAGTATAGCTTGTTATTTTTAATTTAAAATAATACAGTATCCAATAATTAAGTAATTATACTAATATAAATTTTCTCAGATATACTTTAAATCACCTAAAATGTTAAGAGAAGATTTATTTATAAGTTATTTTCAAGAAAATTATACATATTGACATAACTGTAAGTCATTTGAAGCGGGTTCTGGGAGTTGAAAAAAAAACATAAAAAAAGGAAGTTACATAGAAAAAATTCGTGCAGCTATTACTAATGAAGTGGATGGAAGTAGTTCCTGTATTGGATATTAGACTATGAAGACGATGAGTCAGATAAGTTTTTATTTTATTTCATGTTCACAAATTGAAAAAGATTTCTTTAAATAATAAAACTGATGCTTTGTAATAATTTTTTTTTCAATTACAGGTAATAATTAGTATAAGTCCAGGGTGAACGAGCATTCTTTTTATAACAATGCAGGTGAATAATATTATAATATGGATGTATATAACAGGTAAATGATAATATTCTTTTATAGATTCAGTGTATAACACACACTGACTTAAATTCCATTCAATGAGATTCGTTAAGATTAAAGTATCTATACTGATGTATATTATTAAGTTTAGTTTCAGAAAATCATTAATTCTAATCCTTGTTATATTTTTTAAATGTAATTTATTATTTTTATATTAGTAACAAACAAAATTCTATGAAAATTAATTATCATAATTTACATTTTCAGACAATTTGTCATTGAATCTCATGATATGATAGCAATAATTAAATGTGATTGTATATAGAAACTTGGAATTAATTTGAATAAATATTTACAATCAACATATAATAGAGATTGATATATATTATTATTTAATTTAACAGCAGGCCGGAGTAGAACCTGATACCGACCGAGTAACAATTGAGTGGTTTGTTATTTACTCAAGTATTAATCGGTGTATCTTTAAAATAAAGGTTGAGCGCAATAGATATTATTATTATGAACATCTATGCACAAAAAAAAAATCTACCGATTTGTTTTCGAGAAAAGTAAGGAACGCCGAAGTAAAAGATTATGTTTATAATATTTTCGCGTTCCTTACTTTTCTCAAAAACAAAGCGATAGATTTTTTTTTCTTGTGCATAAATATTTGTAATAATAATATCTATTGCGCTTAACCTTCAATTTGCAGATACACCGATTAGTACTTGAGTAAATAACAAAAATGCCAATTAGACAAGGACAGCGAATCCGGCCTGCTCTTAATTTTTCTTATTGTCAGTGATATATAACTGAACTCGTGTCTCTTTGTATCTCACCAGAAGGGACTACGAGCTTTGGGTCTCAGATCTGGCTGGAACTTTATGATAAGTTTTAGTTTCCAAGTTAGAGCAGATGACTTATTTCATATTTTTTAAAATTTTCAACAAACCCTTGAACAAAAATTCTTCACTTTGATACTAAAAAGTCTTTAAATGTAATTTATTTTCTTCCTATTCTTTTTATACCTGAAATTAACATAATTTATTAATAAAAGAACAGATTCAATTTCATGCAAAATTTTTAAACAAGAAAGTTTAATAAAATTGTCGAGTTACCTGACAGTTTACTTTCTAGACAAATTATTAAATAACTTTACAAACATGACACAATGATTTATATAATAACTTACATGATTTTTACATGATGATTCTGTTAACAAATTTTTTACAAAAATTTGCCAACAAACAATGTAAAAATCATGTAAGCTATTATATGAATCATTGTGTCAATCATGTACAGTTATTTAATAATTAATAAGAAGAACAATAGCAAGAAAATAAATTACATTCAAAGACTTTTTAGTATCAAAGTGAAAAATTTTTGTTTAAGAGTTGGTTGAAAATTTAAAAAAATATTAAATAAATGATGTGCTCTAACTTGGAAACTGCTCAGCATCTGACTCTAAGGCTATAGCTTTCTTTTAGTTATATCAAACCAAAACTTATCATAAAGTTCCAGCAGGATCTGAGACCCAAAGCTTGTAGCCTCTCTTGGTCAGTTCGTTGAAGATCAGTATAGTGCAATTTTGAAATCAATATCACAGTGAATGAAATCAATTGGACTTGAATTACCTAATAATTAACAAGATTCTCATGAATTAACACAAAAAGTTCTGACATATAGGTAGAACTGCATTTTTAGTTTTTGATCGTGTAACTGATACATCTTAGAAAAAGGTTATAGGCATATATCAAAGGTTTGGTCCACTCTGAACCTTTCAGAAGATATTTTTCCATATTTTAAAATATTTGTTAAGTTTACAACTATTTCTATGAATGCTTACACAGGAACATCTGCAACAGATAAGTGCAAGTTTACATTTAAATGAGTAACTGTAGCTAGAAATCACATTTTTCATGATTTTTAGTTGGATTTGCACTGTTTAAAAAAAAACAAGAAGCCGCACCACTCTGAAATTTTCAAGGTATATTTGTACATGTATAACCTACTCCGATGATCTTCCCTGACCAGATATCTTGGTTCGAAAACCCAAAACTTGTATTTCAATGATTTAAATAGTTTTAGCTCAGCGGATAGCTACATTAGCACATTGGAATAACTTTTTTCTGAAAATCTAGAATACATTAAAGAAAAAAGATTCTTAGTAATGTATTCCTTAAATGCAACCCAAATGAGTGATTTAAGCCTGAAAATAGTCAAAAATGACAAAAATATGATTTTAGCCCAACTTTGAAGCTTTGTAGCTCTGAAACTAGTCCCTAAAAATATCTAAAAAAATTCTGAGTGGTCCAGAATACAAAAAAGAAGCATTTTACAAATTTTTAGCGAAAAAAAATTTTTTGTCCACTAATTTCACAGAGAATGGACGATATATATATATATATATATATATATATATATATATACATACACTGCTGTTCAATTGCTCTTGCCCACTCTATCTTCTTCAAAATCCAAACAGCGTTTGAAAGATTGGTCAAAAATCTTTGAAATAAAGTAAGTCTGGTTTGAAAAAAGTCATTTTCTAATTAGTTATAGCAATGTAAAAAAAATTCTTTTTACTAATTTTTTTGCCCAGATAAAAATGAATTCCATTTTTATGAAAATTATGATATCAAAAAAAAACCAAATGGATTTTAAAACTCTAATAGTCCTCTTTAAAATGAGCTAAGTAAAATATTTCTATGACTTTTTAAACCACAGTTATGGTGATTTTTCGAAAAAAATACCTATTTTTTCAATCATGATTATCTCATAAACTAAGAAAGATAGAAAATCCTATATTATATTAAAGTGAAACCACGTTTTTCTCCGGATCTCCGGTTCTCCGGTTCTCCGGTTCTCCGGTTCTCCGCTCTTTTCAAATGTGTCTAATCTTTTTTTAATAAAAGTAGCCATTTTTTTTAGCCTTATATTTTTTGGGCCCAATAATTTTTTCTTCTCTATATTTTTTGAGCCATATATTTTTTTGGGTCCAATAATTTTTTCTTATCTATATTTTTTTATCATTATATTTTTTTTTCTTTATATTTTTTTGGGCTTTATATTTTTTGGGGCCCTATAATTTTTTCTTCTCTATATTTTTTGAGCATTATATTTTTTTTAGCTTTATATTTTTTCAGGCTTTATATTTTTTTGGGTCCAATAATTTTTTCTTTTCTATATTTTTTGAGCATTATATTTTCTCGGGCTTTTTTTTGGGCCTAATATTTTTTTGGGCCATATATATTTTCTTGAGCCTTATATTTTTTGGGCATAATATTTTTTTGGGCCTTATATTTCCTGGAGCCTTATATTTTTTTGGACTTATACTTTTTTTGGGCCTTACATTATTCGGGCCCAATAATTTTCCCTTTTCTATATTTTTTGAGCCTTATATTTTTTTGTGCCTTTTATTTTTTTGGGCTCAATAATTTTTTCTTTTTTATATTTTTTGAGCATTATATTTTTTTGAGCCTTATATTTTTTTGGAACTTATACTTTTCTTGTGCCTTACATTTTTTAAGAATTATTTTATAAAAGATAGTGAAGCATTAATAATTCGAAGATATCATAATTATTTGCCTTATCTTTAGGGCCTTATTTTTTCATAGCTGCTATATTTTTATCCTAATTTTTTTATCTTTATTTTTTCAGTCTTTTTTTCGGGTCTTATTTTCTATTTAATTTTCATTCAATAAATAATTTATTTAGTCATTCATATGGTTTTTTTGCATGTGACATCTGTCAAGTCAGCATTTTTTGTTTTATGACAATATTTTGTATGTTTTTGTTGCTTTAATTTTTGTATTTTTTACATATATGACTAGATGAATCGATTATATTTTTAAAGTGGAAATAAGTAAATAAATTCTTATAAGCATTTATTATAAGTACCAAACTTGGTCTCTCTCTCTCTTGCTCTCTTACATTCTCTCTCGATTTCCTACGTTTTCTCACGCTTTCTCATGCTTTTTCTCGCATTCCCACGTCTTGCTCCCTTACACTTCTTTTTGTTCTCCCATGCATTCTTTTTCTTTCTGTCTCTTGCTGTCTTTTTCGATTGCCGTCGCTTCTTGTTTTTTCTTTGTTCTTTTTCTTACTCTATTTTGCTCTTCTGCTTTTTTTACAGCTTCTTGCATTTTTGTCATCTCTTGCATTTTTATTTTTACTCTAATGAAGCATTTTATCTAAGCCTGTCATTTTTTAAAGGATTCGTCAGTGGAGCGTTTTTTTTAAATTTTTTTATAACAGGCTCCGCTCCAGATGCTTATTTGCACAATATTTAGCAATAATTATTAAGCAGTTGATTTGACTGTGTATCTTCATGTGCAGCCAGTACAACAGCGCATCCCCATATGCAGCTGATTCAACTGCGCATCCCTATATGCAGCCGATTCAACAGCGCATTCTCATTAGCAGCCGATTAAACAGCGCATTCCCATATGCAGCCGATTTAACAGCGCATCCCCACACAGAAAGAAATTTGGCATTAATGGAATATAATGTCTTTTGAAATACTCAATGTAATTATAAGTAACATTACTATTTTTGAATTTGTAAATAAAATAAGTAATAATTTTTTACTTCAACGTTCCTTGTAATACAGGATTCAATGTATACGGTATTTCAAAACTTCTTGTAATGGTATATTACAATTTTAAGAAAAACGCTTTACTGGATTCGAAATATATTATTTCGATTATTTCTGAAATCGTACACGAACAAAATATGGTAATTATTTATTGCCAAATTTCTTTCTGTGCATATGCAGTCGATTCAACAGCGCATCCCCATATGCAGCCGATTGTACTGTGAATTTTTAAATGCAATCTATATTACTGCGCATTTCTGTGTACAGTCAATTCATCAGTGCTTTCTAAAATGCATCGTGATTTTGAATATTATATCAAATATTATTATATTAGATATCATAATATCTTTATTATATAAATATTTACAATATTATTTATAATATTTTTTTATATACAATGTTTTTCGTATAAATTGTGTCTTGATCATTCTTATTTTCTCCGTTGACTATTGCGCTTTTGCTTAAAAATAATTTTAAATTATTTTTATGTTTTGTCCTTGAAAGGGCAACATATAATTGTCCATGACTGAAAACGGGTGATGGCAAATATACACCAACTTTTTCATAAGATTGTCCTTGGGATTTATTAATAGTCATTGCAAAACCTAATCTAATAGGAAACTGTTTTCTTTGCATGTTAAAAGGGATATCTTCTTTGGATAGATATAGAATTATTCTTGAAATAAAAACTAATTTACCTTTGTTTTTTCCACTTGCCAATTCAGCTTGGATAGAATATCTTAGTAGGTTTTTTACTATTAACCTTGTTCCGTTACAAAGTCCCTCATTTACATTCAAATTTCTCAAAGAAATTATAATAGCTCCTACTTTTAAATGTAATTTATGTGGTGGAAGTCCATTAGGAATTAACGTATTTAAAAATTCTGTAGGTAATATAACATCTAAATTTTCTTTGTTATCATCTTTGGCTGTATCAATACTTAAATATTCAACATAGTCTTGTTCTAATATATTCAAAACGTCGTTATTGATTTGAATAACATCATTATTTTTAGGAGCCAAAATAACTTTATATGTTAGATTTTCACTATTTATTTTTATTTTATTTCCAAATATTTCTTCGACAATATGTTCTCTAATGATAAGATTTTCTGGTATAGCACTTAGTTCATTATTATCTTCAAAAAGATAACAACATTTTCCTTCTCCAATATCTAATAACCATTGTTTGAAACTATTATCATTATCTGAAACTCGCAGATTTTCACTTAATGTCGTACGCATAAAATTTTGCCATAATAAACTAAATTTAACCGAATTTTCTATAATATTAAAACGACTTCCATGTCGAACAATTGGTAATGTTTGCCTAAAATCTCCTGATACAATTACAGTTTTACTACCGAAGGGTTGGTGTTGTACATCGCATAAATCTTGAAAAAGACGATCTACTGCCTCAAAAGCAAATTTGGAAGTCATAGATATTTCATCCCAAATTATTATTTGTGTTTCCTTTAATTTTTTTCCTTCTGCAGAGTTAAGCTTAACATTACATGTTGTGCAATCTGTTATATTCAACGGTAGTTTAAATGTTGTGTGCACTGTTTTTCCATCAATCAATGAATTCGTTGCTATACCTGTCCAAGCAACACATAAGTAACGTATATTATGATATTTAAAATGGGCTATTAAAACGTTAAATAAATGACTTTTTCCTGTTCCACCTGGTCCATCAATAAAAATACATTTTTGTTTATTTTGATTTAAACTTTTTATAGTAGAATCAAATATTTGTCTTTGTTTCTATTTTAAGGAATTGATTTTTGTTTCCAATTAATTTAGAATATCATCATTATAATTTAAAATTGTTTTATCATCATTATCTTCTATGTGTGTGTTTATGTTAGTTAAATTAAAATCATTTAAAGAAAATCCATTGATATGTAAATTATTTTGAATAACATTCAATGCCAATATTTCGCCTATATCTTTTTCGTATTTAGGATGATAAAACTTATCTTTATATTTTTCGTATAAATCTCGTGCATTTATGGGATTATGAAAAATGCAAATAAAAGGGAATAATTCACAAAAAGCATGAGGGAAATCTGTTAATGATGCTTCCTCTAAACATCGGTCCCATTCTTCATCTACATTAATGATTTATAATAAATGAATAAATATAAAAAAATATTAAAACATAAAAATTGTTAAACTTTAGAAATTTCGCAGTAGCTTAATAGGTATCTAACGTTATCTCTCTCGATCCTTGGGTGAAAAAAGGTTCCCTCTTCCCAAATCATTTCTGGTTCAATCAGCTGTTTCATTGGACAAGAAAAAAGCATACACATCATGATTCGCATTCATTTCATCATGGGACAAACTCCAAGTCATACCACTCAAAATTCTTCAGAGTACACTCCTCTTTTTCCACCTGATAAAAAAATATGACTATGATATTCATAGTCAGTAAGTTTCTCTCGTAAAGGACGCAACTGACGTGTTACTCCTACTAGTTTTAAAATTTACTAGACTCTTGAGTGTTAACTTAGGCATCGTGCAGATAAAGTAGATCGCTATTATTTCTATTTTAAGCTTTAACTATATTATACACTGAGATAATACTAATAAATTATGGTTAATATTTTTTATATACCATATTATTTTAATCTTTAAGTGTATACCGTATATATTTATAATAAATAATTATTAATTAATAATATTAATATTAAAAGAATAATGTGAAAATCAGGAAGCATTAGAAATGGCTACTATTTAAGTTTTAAAATTTCTCTAGTACGGTGGCTTCGTGGCGTAGTGGTATACGTGCTTGCCTCGCGTCCAAAGGTTCGTGGGTTCAATCACGTATGAAGTCAAAAATTTTTTTTCATGTTTTAATACATTTTAAATTGTTTATAATCAATAAATAAATATGAAAAAATTACTATTTTGATTATCTTAGTATTTTTTAACTTTTCTATCTATTTATTTGGTTTAGAATCTTTTAATTTTATATAAGCTTCTTTCTTACGTAAAGCCTCATCAGAACGTATTTGTTCTAATTGATCATTACTATTCATTTTCTTGAATTCTAACATTTCTTTATATTTATTTGGTTGTTCCATTTTCATTTTTAAATAAGCTTTTTTCTTTCGTAAAGCATTATTGACACGTTTTTGTTCTAATTTTTTATTTTTTTTTTTCTGCATTTTTGTAATTTTCTGTTTTATTGCATTTTTTCGATATTCATTCGATTTTTCTGTCACCTTTTTCTTAATCAGTTTTGTTATACATGAAGATTCCTTGTTATCTATTTTTTTTGATTCTTTACTTTCTTGATTTAATTCAATCTCATTATTCCTAATTTTATCATCGTTATAATTTATGCTAATATCATCAAAATCCATTAAATAATCATTTTGTCTTAAAAAATTTTTCTCTGAAGATTCATTGTCAATTTCCATTGGAATTATTTCAAGTCTAGAATCTTTTGGTTTGCAATACATTTGCATTATTTTTTTTTGTTCTGCTAATAACTGCATTTGTATTTTTTTTTCAAGAAGTTCAATCTCAGCGTTATCTAAATTTAATGGTATTTTATTTAAACAAGGTTCATGACAAAAACTTCTTCTTATCATGTCCGGTGGATTATTGTAATTGATAGTTGCATTATTATAATTATGTAAAATTGGAAACATTGTTATTTGCTGTGTTTCAATAATTTTCAATAAATGTAATCGCATTTGGGAAATATCGTATTTTAAGCGACATGGACATAAATTGTAAAGTATTGAAACAGCAAAAGCAATTGCAAAAACGCCGCAATCATGATTATTTGTTTGTGATTGTACTGTTTTGAAAACTATGCTTAATTCTGATTTGTTCGGAAATAATTTGTTTATATAGATTTTATGCTCATCTTGTGAATATTAAAGATTGAAGCTGTCATATATATGAATTATTTTATTATTGTAATACATACAAATCCCAGGCTACGCACTTCATGTCCTCTCAAAAATCCTCTGACTTTCGTCCTCTCAGCCCCGATTCCTCTAATTTTTTTCAGTTGATTATTTTAAAAATAAAAAAAAAGGACACAGAAATGAGACATAAGATAATATGGATGAGAGTACAAAAGACTCCTCGTTCTCTTGAGTTCTCTTTATCTTCTTTTTCTTTCTTGCCTCCGTTCTCCAGCCAGTCCTCCGGTCCTCTCAGTCCCCCGAGTCCTCTCCTTCCCCATGTACTCTAAAAAATTAAAAAGTTTATTTGTGATCTTGTCCTCTTTAAAGTCCTCTTTAGTCTCTCAACGTACTCTTTTTTGTCCTTCCGAGAGGACAAGAAGTGCGTAGCCCCTCGACAAATCCAGTGACCACTTTTGAAATTTCCAGAAAATTAATAATTGTATAAATTGGGTATCACTAGGTACTAAATTGATATATTGCGGTTTTTGAATAAGTAAAGTTGATTGCATATTAAATGAGGTGCAGCGTTTTAAAATATTATTAAATTCTAATATATGATTATCAGTTAACATCGAATTAATTCCACTATACAATCCTTGTCCTTTAACAATTAATTTATTTTCCTTAGTCAGACCCATTATTGAAAATTAAAATTCTTTCAACACTTTTTGTCTACTTTAAATAAACTTAGAATTGCTTTTATATTAACTTATTTGATTAATTGTATTTTCATACGTAAAAACTGAAAAACCAAAAAAAATTATGAAAAATGCTATGAATTATCATTAGAAAAAAAATTGAACGCTAATAAAATTAAGTCTTAGCATTAATTTAATTAAGGGCACAAAATACCTTTCACAAATCTTTTTACTCTATCTTATTTATTTTTACTTATATGATGAATATAGCAAGATGAACTTTAGATGATTTTCATTTCTTTTTTCAATTTTGCAATTTTCCAGAAATTTATAGCTAAAATTATATAATATACTATACAAATTTTTTATAATTAGCTGATTTAATAATGAATATATCTTAAATAATCTCCGAAAAGTTTCTTATGTAAATCTAATTTCGTTTTTATTTTGTTAAGAGGCGGTCGGAACCAAATCATATACTTAGTTCAGTGTTTATAATAAACGCTTATAATAATTTAATTACTCATTCATACGACAAAAATTAAGTCAATATCTCCAGTCATGTACATGCATAATTTAAAATAGTTAAAGCCACAATAATATACAAAATATTATCGTCAGGCGAAAAATACCATTTCGAAGTCAAAGCGACAATTTTTTGCATGTAATATATGTCAAGTCGGCATTTTTCGCTTTATGACAATATTTTGCATGTTTTTGTCGCTTTAATTATTTTATTGTATTTTTTACATATATGACTAGAGGAATCAACTATATTTTTGCAGTATAAATGAGTAAATACATTTTTATAAGCATTTACTATAAGTATCAAACTAAGTAACTTCAAGACAGTTTTTCTTAAATATTGAATTTTAAAAATCTTCAGTCTGCTTTTGAATAATATTTTTATTATAAAAAGAATTGAATTAAATCCAAGGGGAAAATGTGTTTAGTGCCCTATATTGAGAATTTTATTGAGTAAAATAACATAATAACTTATAATTATTAGTTATAATAATTTTCTGAACTCTTTTCACATTAATTCAAATAATGTTAAATATATTTTTATTATTTAACTAAATCTTGATATCATGTGAATGTTATAAGTATAAGTTATTGAAAGTGAAATATATTGCAATACAAAAACAAAGTAAAATATAATTTAGCATAACAATTATTATATCAAGATTTATTCAAGTGTAACAGTTAATTATTTATTTGTTGACCTTAAAATAAATCTATTGTTTCATTTGTCGATATGAGTACTAATTATATTGCAATATAAAAGAATAAGTAAAATATAATTTAACATAACAATCATTATTTCAAGATTCATTCAAGTGTAACAATCAATAATTTATTTGTTGACCTTACAACAAATCTATTGTTTCATTCGTTGAGATGAGTACTAATCAATTTAAATTACCTTATAATATGAATTATTATATTTATTTTTCTTCGATAACAAATATTTTTGCATTTCAGCTACAACGAGTAAAATAACAAGATTCTTTTTTCAAATATCTTTTTTCATATCATTAGCTAATGTAAATAAGAGATACTAGGACAAAATTATCTTATAAAAGCTAAGTATAGAATTAATAATTTCAGGATATAATAACTAGAAACTTCAAAACAGTTTTTCTTAAATATTGTATTTTAAAAAACTTCACTCTGCTTTTAAATAATATTTTTATTCTAAAAAGAATTGAAATAAATGTAAGGGGAAAAGGTGTTTGATGCCCTTTATCGAAATTTCATTGAGTAAAATAACACACTAAATCACAAGTTATTAGTTATAATAATTTTCTGAACTCTTTTTACATTAATTCAAATAATGTTAAATATATATTTTTATTATTTAACTGAATCTTGCTATCATGTATATGTTATATGTTATTGAAAGTGAAATATATTGTAATTTAATATAATAAGTAGGATATAATTTAACATAACAATAATTATATTAAGATTCATTAAGTCTATTTTTTTTAAGTATTTAATATCTATTATATTGATTGTGAATTTTATAATATGTGTAATTCATGTAATTTTTTCTAAATACATTTTTAATTTATCGTTTAACATGTAATATCAAAATTAAAGTTTGAAATGTAATCTTTTAAATGAGATTGATGAATAAAACTATATTTTTTTATAATGCTTAATATTTGGAATTAAATCTATACCTATTCATTCATTGGTGACATTTTACACAGAATATATATATTTGCACATACACACATCCACATTCACATACATACATACATACGCATACATTTACACTATACATATATTATTCAGCAATAATGTACAAACATGAGCACTTACACATGCCCTCACACACACATACATACAAATACATAGATACACATGCACATACACTTTTACACATGCGCACATACACAGAAAAACATACATTTACACATATGCATATATATATACATATATTTAAACAAATGCATATTCATATATATATAATTATATACACTAATACATTTAAAAATGGATACTTTGAAATTTAAAATATTTTAAATTGAAAAATATTTTTTATAAAGGTCAGCATCAAACCGAGTGACGTTAGAAGCGAGGTAATTGAAGCTAGTTTTGTATTAAAGTAAAAATGTTTCATTTTTAGTCTAAAATATATATATTTTGTGACCAATAAGTTTCGGGAAAAAATTTTTTTTTAACTTCTTTTTTTAGGGACATTTCATGAAAAATTAGTAAAAATCTTATATTATATTAAAGTGAAACCACTTTTTTCTCCGTTTCTCCGGTTCTCCGCATTT
This sequence comes from Anastatus disparis, assembly GCA_017163975.1. Classification (NCBI taxonomy): domain Eukaryota; kingdom Metazoa; phylum Arthropoda; class Insecta; order Hymenoptera; family Eupelmidae; genus Anastatus; species Anastatus disparis. The sequence goes on from JAFFSR010000074.1 coordinate 2,424,709, forward strand.
TTTAAATGGGTCTTTCTTGGGCCTTATATTTTCTTGGGCCTTATATTTTCTTGGGCATTATTATTTTCTTGGGCCTTGTAATTTTTTGGACTCAATATTTTTTTGGGCCTAATATTTTTTTGGGCCCAATATTTTTTTGGTCTCTACATTTTTTGGGCCTTATTTGTTTTTGGGCCTTATATTTTATTGAGCCTTATATTTTCTTGGGCCTTATAATTTTTTGGACTCAATATTTTTTCGGTCTCTATATTTTTGGGCCTTATATTTTTTGGGCCTTATATTTTATTGAGCCTTATATTTTCTTGGGCCTTATATTTTTTTGGGCCTTATATTTTATTAAGCATTATACTTTCTTGGGCCTTATATTTTTCGGGCCTTATAATTTTTTGAACTCAATATTTTTTTGGGCCCAATATTTTTTTGGTCTCTATATTTTTCGGGCCTTATATTTTATTGAACCTAATGCTTTCTTGGGCCTTATAATTTTTTGGACAACAGCGCATCACAATATGCAGCCGATTTAACAGCGCATCCCAATATGCAGCCGATTCAACAGCGCATTCCAATATGCAGCCGATTCAACAGCGCATATCAATATGCAGCCGATTCAACAGTGCATTCCAATATGCAACCGATTCAACAGCGCATCCCAATATGCAGCCGATTTAACAGCGCATCCTTATATGCAGCCGATTCAACAGCGCATACCCATATGCAGTTGAATCTACAGCGCATCCCTATTTGCAGCCGATTCAACAGCGCATTCCCTAATGTAGTCGATTTAATAGCGTATCCTCGCATGCAGCCGATTCAACAGCACGTTTCCTTATGCAACCGATTTAACAGCGCGTCCTTTATACAGCTGATTCAACATCATAATAAACTATTTTGAAAGCGTCAGCAGGGACATCTTTGTATAGAGGCACAAGAAGCCCGTGCTTGGGGCCCTAAGCTTTTGAGGGGCCCACTAATTTTGATAAAAATTTTAACCGATTAATTATTTATAAATATTTATATAAAAACACATAATTGTAAATACTTGAAAAATAAATAATTTATTTATTAAGTAATAAAAACATAAAAACAAATTGACAATATTACAAAACTACATTTTTTTTCTTGATTTTTTCATAGCAAAATCAAAAATGAGATCATCAAATGAAATCATGTTTAGTACATCAGATTCCATGTACATAATCGATAGATAATTAAGTCTATCTTGTAACATCATTTTTCGTAAATCATTCTTTATATATTTCAAACTCGAAAATGATCTTTCTCCACTGTAATTTGTTACTGTCATGCACAAAAATATACGGAAACATATCTCAATATTTGGAAATGTAGATGCTAAAAAATCTGTTTTTATTAATTTGTATAAATCAGAAGTTGTCAAAATTTGTTCCTCTTTTATTTCACTTAAATAATGTTTAAATAGTATACATTCTGACGCTAAGCTTTCTGCTGATATGTGACAATCATAATTTTTCGCAAGTTTTTCACAATTTTCTAGAATTATTCCATTTTCCAACTTTCGTAAACTGTTAAAAAAACTGAAATTAGAGTTTATTCTATCATAAGCTATTTTTCGTTGCTTTATGTTCGAGCTAAGGGAATCAATTATTGGATAAAAAATATTAATTTTTAATTTATCTTCTTCACTAAAAGTAGTATTTACAGCGGTTCCTTCGAATCTTGTCATTTTAATACTCCTTATTCGTGATCTCTGGTTGTTTTCAGGAATATCTTAAACATCGACAAATTTTTTTTTCCTATCTAAAAATTCATCGAATTTTTCTCTTATATCCATTAAATATTTTTCTAGAGAATTAAGTAAATTTACGACTACAGATAAATCAATATTTTCTTTTTGCAATGATAAATTTGTCAGATTAACATTAAATAAAATATCTTTCCAAGTAATCAATAAAAAAACATTTTCAAATTTCTTTAAATTTCCTCTTAAACTAAATGCATCAAGTCGCGTGTCACTCGACTGTAATTCCATGTTTGAAAGGTCATCGAGCACTTTGAGAATATCATTAAATACATCGTATAAGGCACTGATAGCATCACTTCGAGCTGACCATCTGGTTTCTGATAATGATTTAATAACTTTTTTATGAGATCCTAAAGCTGCTAATAATTTTTGCCATCGAAAAGTTGATGCCGAAAAAAACGTATAAAGTCTTTGCACTAAACTAAAAAATTGAATTATTTGCAAATTACATTCAGCACCTTTAACACCTACTAAGTTTAAGGAGTGACCTGCACATGGTACATATTCAGCATACTTGTTTTCTTCTTTAAGTCTAGCTTGTAAACCAGAATAAGCGCCCGACATATTTGCCGCGTTGTCGTAAGATTGCCCTCTACAATCATTTAAATTTATTTCATTATTTTTTAGAAAATTGATTACAACATTTGATAAATATTCGGCTCCGTGTGCTTCGATTGAAATAAATTTTAAAAATCTTTCAATGGGACCATCGTTAGTTACGTAACGTACTGTAAATGTAAGTTGATCTACATGTGAAACATCTGGAGTCAAATCTACGGAAATTGAATAATATTTTGCTGCTTTCAATTCATTGATTATAAAATTAAATACTCTTTTACCCATTAATTCTATTATTTCTTCACAAATATTTTCTGATAAATATGAATTTATGCCACTACCTTCATTACCATAAATTTTAAAATGAGTTTTTAGAAAAGGATCATATTCACTAATTAATTCGATAAGACATAAATAATTGCCGTTTTTCGGCGATCCTAGTTTTTGATTTGCACCTCGAAAAGGCCTGCCTCTACTTGCACGAAATTTTACTACTGTAATTAAACGCCGAACTAGATCCTTCCAATAACTACATTCTTTATCAAGTTCCTGAATCAATCCATCATCAATGTGGCCCTTCGTACTTTTACGTTTGCTGTAAATGATTAAAGATTCTTTGTGCTCATAACCTTCAGCATGTTCTGCAATTCGTCTGTTATTTCTCCAATCATCGAAACCATAAAAACTAAATTTACTATGTTGAGACGAAAATAATCTGCGAACGAAACAGTACACTTTGCCCGTGGAAGATGAATACAGTAACCACTCACGATCTATTATCTCGCCATTTTTCAATTTACAATCGAATAAAGATTTGTGAAAAATCTTGTTTTCTATCCAGCTCGTAAGTCGTTTGATTGTTCAAAATCGCTATCTTTACAAAATAGCCTTTTGAAAAGATTAAATTTAAAACTCTGATATGTATTCACAAAAAAAAACCTTGTGTTTTAATATGCCATTTCTTTTCACAATTCCTTTCTACTTTAAATGACTGATCTTTTTTAAATTTCTTATTAATTTTTGTTTTTAATATGGCTTTTTTTAATCTTTCCTAAAATATTACCATAACAATCTTTTATTTTAGATATCACATTTTATTGAACACTTTACGTATATTTGTGTTTTTATTAATTTCATAACGATGAACTCAATAGCACTTACTGATCTTGTTCATAGACTTTGAGAATTAGATTCCTACACATCATACATATCCGATGGTTGGTTGATATTCTCGTTTCATTATCTAGTTATCAGACGTATTTTCCTCTTTTATTTTTAGAAGAAGAATTTTGTAATTTTGATATTGCGACTTTTTGTTCTTCTGCTTTGCGTCTTTTTTGTGCACCACTTAGGTATTTTTTCATGTTTAACAAAGAAAATAATAATAGAATGTATATTTCATAAATTATTTAAACAAAATACATAAAATAAAAACTAAGAAAAAAAGCGACTTAATTCCGTTTTTGTAAACAAATTCACTGAGATTTAGATAAAGAAGTCTATTAGCTTCGCAAAGAATTAACAAAAAACAAATGACGATTTGTTTTGAAATGCTTTAGTTGTAGATATCAGCGCCTAAGCGCGGACACGACGCAAGCGGGAATATTTGAAATTCAAATTTACATTATTTTCAAGAAAATATAAGAATTATGATTATCAACGGACCAAGCTGAATAATTATATAATTTGTTAGATATCTATTAAAAACTCATATATTAATATCGATATTTTAAAAAATTTCTGATTGTAGTCTTGAAGAATAAAGCTAATAATATCCCGAAACAACGTTGAAATATTAGATTTGTTAATATACGTTTAATGAAAAATTTAATTATCATCAACATCATTATTATTATTGTCATTCTTTGCATATCGCTGTTTTATATTAGATTTTGTAAATTGCAAATTTATATTTAAATAATTTTAATATAATTCTATCAGTACTAACAATATTTAAGACTTACAATTTTTATTATTTTCAATTTTATTCAATAAAATAATTTAAAGTAAAGGTAAACTAATTTATTAGGATTTTAATTTCCTTAGATGGGCCCTTTACGAGTTTGTGCTTGGGGCCCTGTCCTACATAAAGACGGCGCTGAGCGTCAGTTGATATTTATTTTTATTAAATATCATATATTTTATTATATTTCGAGTTCAACTATTAACACAATCTAAAACATAAATATGAAATACATATTGACATATTCCTTATAATATCTCTTTATAAACAATGTTTTTTGTATATATTGTGTTCTGATCATTTTTATTTTCTCCGTTGACAGTAGCGTAGTCACCTAAAAATAATTTAAAATTGTTTTTAGATTTCGTCCTTGAAAAAGCAGCATATAATTGCCCATAACTGAAAACTGGTGGCGGCAAATAAACACTAACTTTTTTATAAGATTGTCCTTGTGATTTATTAATAGTCATTGCAAATCCTAATCTAATAGGAAACTGTTTTCGTTGAATGGAATTTTTTTCGTAGATGGAGATCAACTTTTTCTTGAAATGAAAACTAATTTACCTTTGTTTTGTTCAGTTGTTAATTCCGCTTGAATGGAATATTTAGGCAATTTTTTCACTATTAACCTTGTTCTATTACAAAGTCCCTTATTGGCATTTAAATTTCTTAAAAGTATAATGATAGCCCCTACTTTTAAATGTAATTTATGTAATGGAAGTCCATTAGGAGTTAACTTATTTAAAAATTCTGTAGGTAACATAATATCTAAATTTTCTTTGTTATCATCTTCAGCAGTATCAATACTCAAATATTCAACATGGCTTCCTTCCATTAAATTCAAAACATTATTATTGATTTCAGTGACATCATTATTTTTAGGAGCCAAAATAACTTTTTCCGTTACATTCGTATTATCTATTTTTATTGTTTTTCCGAATATTTCTTCGACAAGATTTTCTTTAATGAGAAAATTATCTGGTATAGCACTTACTTCATTATCATCTTCAAAAACATCGCAGCGTTTTCCTTCTCCGATGTCTAATAACCATTGTTTAAAATTATTATCATCATCCGAAACTCGCAGATTTTCATTTAACTTCATTTGTTTAAAATTTTGCCATAATAAACTAAATTTAACTGAATTTTCAATAATGTTCATACGGCTACCATGTCGTACAATTGGTAATGTTTGCCTGAAATCTTCTGATATAATTACAGTTTCACTACCGAAGGGTTGGTTTACATTGCATAAATCTTGAAAAAGACGATCAACCGCTTCAAAAGCATTTTGAAGTCATGAATATTTCATCCCAAATAATTATTTGTGTTTCCATTAATTGTTTGCCTTCTGCAGAATTAGGCTTAACATTACAAGTTGTACAATCTGTTATATTTAACGGTAGTTTAAATGTTGTATGCACGGTTTTTCCATCGACTAATGAATTCGCTACTATACCTGTCAAAGCTACACATAAATAATGCATGGTATGATATTTAAAATAAGCTATTAAAACGTTAAGTAAATAACTTTTTCCACTTCCACCCGGTCCATCTATAAAAATATATTTTTCTTTATTTTGGTTGCTTAAACTTTTTAGTGTAGAGTCGAATATTTGCCTTTGTTTATTATTTAAAGAATTTATTTTCATTTCTAATTCATTAAGAATATAATTATTATGATTTAAAATTGTTTCATTATTATCTTCTTCTATAAATATGCTTATGTTAGGTAAATTAAAATCGTTTAATGAAAATCCATTGACTTGTAAATTATTTTTAATAACATTCAATGCAAGATTTTCACCTACATTTTTTTCGTATTTGGGGTGGTAAAATTTATCTTTATATTTTTCATATAAATCTCGTGCATTTATAGGATTATGAAAAACGCAAATAAAAGCAAATAATTCACAAAGAGCATAAAGGAATTCTGTTGAAAATGCTTCTTCCAAGCATTTATCTCATTCTTTATCTTCATTAATTAATTGTTTTGCCTTAGCCGCCTCATAAAACGAATTGTACATCACATCATCAACAGTACGCAAAGCTTCAAAAGACGTGGCTCCTTTAACATGTAATAGTAATAACCTAATCAAATAACGTTCTCTATCTTTCGGACTTACTAAGTACATTCTACTGAGTATTGGTTTTCTTTTTTTTCTTTTATTCCACTTTTTCGGTTTTTTATCAAATGTATGAAAATTTGGTATTTCTGAATATAAGTAATTTCGTGCTTCGAAATCTTCTCTATTCAATTCAAAATATGCTGTTAATGTTGTTCCAAAATTTTTTTGCATGATCATTTTTTCTTTTCCTTCTTTTAAAAATACGTTTTGTTGATTCTCTTCATAAACGCTTAGACGTTTTATAGTAAGTGAAATAACACGTAAGGGATATTCTAATAATCTGTGCATTGCTTCAGGTGGACATAAATATCGTGTATTAACGTATTGTTTGATTTCGTCATATTCATATTCAACATTTTCACTATTGTCATTTTCAAAAGTGTCTTTATTTTCTGATCTAAAATCAACATTCACTTGATGTATTTTAATGTATGCACAATCATGACCTTCATAACAGTATTTGAATAAATATTTAATGCATTGTACAGTGGAACAAACTTCTACGTTTATGTGTGTATTAAATTTCAATAATAAGTAAGGATTATAAGAAACAACGAATCCATTATCTGCAATTCTTTCTGTAAATTTATTTTTAAAAATAATTTTGACTCCATCATTTTTGCGTTTGTATAGTGAATACCCATTTGATTTAAATGTTGTTGTATTATTAAATTTTTTTGGAAAATTTTTCGTACATTGTTTCGTATTTTTATCCATGCACGAACAAATTGTATTTTGCATACCACAGGGACCGTGTATCATAAATTGTTTAACAATACTTTATAATTTTGGATAAATATCTCTATTTGGGATTTCTGCACTTATTATTTTATTAACTTATTCGGGAATGTCAAATTTATCATTTTTATCTAAAAATAACAACATATGCATATGTGGTAATCCTCATTTTTGAAATTCAATTACATAACTATATGCAATACATTTTCCTAATATTCCCTTTTTATTACTAAATTTTTCAATTCTTCTACTTTTTGATAAAATACTTTTGTTATAATATCTGGTCTATCTATTGCATTTTCATGAATTTCCAAGTTTTCAGTTCTTTCCAATGTGAGTTACAGGTCATAGTTACAAAAAGGTCAGGTTTACCATGTTAATTTATAAGTGTCATTGAATCAATGTAATTTCGTTTGAAAAATCGTGGACTTTCTGTAAAATTTGATGGTAATATTACCATTTTTCCAATTTTTGAATAATCCAATTCTTTTTTGTTATGTAAATAGTGCGTAACACCTTTGTAATCACTTCTTAATACGTTTTGGTTTTTTCGTATAAAATATAATTTGGAGGTTTCAACTTTTACAAACGCATCAACAATGAACTGTTGAGATAATTTTCCTAAATTAAGAAATGGATTAAATTCATTTCTAACACTAAATCTATAATTATAAAATTGCAAATTTTGAATATTAGATTTTCCAAATTTATTTTTCATATTTGACATCCATCCGAAACCACCATTAGGATGAGCAAATATGTCATAGGATCTGTGTGTTTGCTAATTCTTAGTATACTAATTGGTTTATCAGACTTACAAGGAGAGTGCATTGCATTTGGGTCTTGGATTTTCTTCTAGCTTTAGGATCTTTTTTCTTACATAAAATTATGAAAAAAGCCGCGTCCATTCGGTCCAACGCTCGATTTTTTCCGAGTTATGAGCAGGTTTGTCTATTTTGTTAAAAAAATTGCATCTGCTTTATAATTTTACAGTTTTCGAACTACTTATTCTCGAAGGTTTTTACTGATTGCATATTAAAGTTGAGATTAAAACCTTTCGATTGAAAAAAAAACACGTCTAAAAAGCTCTAGTTGTTAAAAACTTATGAAGGGATGAAAATTGAAATGAATTTCTGACTAAAATTTTGCATTCATTTCCTATGCATTTTTTGAGCTAAATATTTGCGCTATTTTTATTTGCCCATAACTTTTTAACGACTTGAGCTTTTTGGAGTCGTTTTTTTTTATCGAAAGGTTTTAATCTCAACTTCCATATGCAATCAGTAAAAACCTTCTAGAATAAGTAGTTCAAAAACTGTAAAATTATAAAGCAGATGCAATTTTTTCAACAATACAGACAAAACTGCTTATAACTCGAAAAAACTCGAGCGTTGGACCGAATAGATGCGGCTTTTTTCATGATTTTATGCAAGAAAAAAGATCCCAAAGCTAGAAGAAAATCCAAGACCCAAATGCAATGCACTCTCCTTGTTAGGGTAAATGACAATATCACGTTCAATAGGAGGCATATCGTCTTCTCCAACATATACTATTGCTACTTCATTACAGGCAGGTAGATTATATCTATTTTTATCGAAATTATTATTGCAGACAATAGGCATAGTAACAGTTTTCAGAAGACAATTGATTTTTGCACATCGTAGTTGTTCTTCTTCTCCTGCCTCATGCATCATTTTATAGGCTTTAGCATAAGGGCTAATATCTCTTATTAAGTTATCTAAATGTTTTAATGATTTTAAGTTTGTATTAAACGTATGTCGTTCAATCGTTGCCATTTCATTATCTAAAATATATAATTGTCCATATTTACGTGCTTCATCTTTATTAGGATGTAACGTATATACATTATGGTAAATTTGTCCACATATTCTAATAACTTGTGGTCCTTTACCCGGCAATGTATCAAAATTGGCATCAAAACTTGCAAATGCTAAAGCATTATTGTACAACCTAACATTTCGTCGAAAATCAATACTTTCTTGCGTAAATTCAGTTGCTAAAAACATTAATCGTTCTGGGTAAGGTGGATTTTCTAACAATTCTACTTTACCTTTATGACAACAATTGGAGAAATCGTTACTTTTAGTATATTAAAAAGCAAAATGTTGTGCATCGCAATAAACACATGTATTCGTCATGGAACCAATGTAATTTTCAGATATGAGATTTTCATCGAAATATATATTTGTCATACAACCAATCAGTTTCAAATTAATTTTTTCAGTTAATGTTTTCATTTATTTTCTTTAATTTTTTTTCTACTTTGCCCTTTATTGTTTTATCAATAACTTCGTTTAATACAATATTATGATTGTTATTATGATTATTATTATTCTAATTTTCATTATAATTATTACCTTCAATTTTTAATCGTTTACACTTAATATTTTCTAATTTTTCTTCATATTTTTTTGGTTGTTTTTCTTTAATTTTTATATAAGCTTCTTTCTTACGTAAAGCTTCATTCGCACGTATTTGTCCCAATTTATCAGTACTCATTGTTTCTTTGAATTGCCATTTTGTTATCTTAGTATTTTCTAATTTCTGATTATATTTATTTGGTTGGAAATTAGATATCAAACTTGATGAACTCAACTTTAAAATACAATACATTGAAAGTTTTTATTATAACTTTATATGTCTAATATTTTGGTGGATTTCTTGAGTTGTCCGCACTAGAGTTTAATCTTACAAATTTTTACTTTGTAGCGAAAAAACTCGATTAATCACATCGTTTATTCATAAGTTAGGATTGGAAATATTATTAGAAGGCGGGCAGTTTCGTCAAGCTCTTAAGTTCTGTTACAAATAAAGTTTCTTTTTCATTTATTTCTTTTGATTCTTTTTTTTCTTCATTTAATTTAATCTTAACGGTCCCAATTTTATTATCGTTATAAATCAAGTGGATGTCATCGATTCCCATTATATCATTATCTGGTTTTTAAAAATTTCTATCTGAAATGTCATTGTCAATTTCCATCAAAATTGTTTCATGATTCAAATTCTTTTGTTTACGATACATTTCCATGATCTTTTTTTGTTCTGGCATTAAATGTAATTGTGAGTTTTTTTATAATATTTCAAGCTCGGCGAAATCTAAATTAAATGGTATTTGATTAAGACCTTGCTCATGACAAAAACTCCTTTTTATCATATCCGGTGGATTATCGTAATTAATTTTTGCATTATTATAATTTTGTAAAACTGGAAACATTTTTATTTTTTGCGTTTTATAAATTCTTTATAAAAGTAATCGCAATTTGAGAAACATTATATCTTAAACAACATGGACCTAAATTATAAAGTACTGCAACAGCAAAAACAATTGCAAAAACGCTACAATCATAATTATTCGTTTGTGATTGTACTGTTTCGAATACTGTGCTTAATTCTGATTTGTTTAGAAATAATCTGTTCATATAAATCTTATACTCATCTTGTAAATATATAAGATTCAAACTGTCATATATATGAATTACCTTATTATTATAATACACACGAATCCGGTGACTCTTTTCTAAATTTCTGGTAAATAATAACTGTATAAATTCTCCATCAATCAGTACTGAATTAACATATTGTGGTCTCTGAATTAGTGAAGTTAATTGCATGTCGAATGAGGTGCACTGGTTTGAAATGTTATTAAATTCTAATATATGAATATCAGTTAACATGAAAGCAATTCCACTGTACAATCTCTGTCTTTTAACAATCAATTTATCTTCCTAAGTCAAAACCTTTATTAAAAATTAAAATTCTTTTAAGAATTTTTATTTATTTTTAATGAACTTTTTCCAAAGATATTCACAAAAGAATTGCTTTTATATTAACTGATTTGATTTACTGTCTTTTTACTTTAAAAGCTGAAAAATATAAGGAATTATAAAAAATGCTATGAATTAATTGTTATATGATAAATAAATAATAATGAAATTTGTAAAAATAATATAATGATAAAAAATGATTATTTTCGGCAATTCTTTATATATATATGAGAATATAGTATTGCACTCTATGTAAAAAAATTTTACAATATCATCTGAAGGTCATATCGCGAAACAATAGTCATTTCTCGAATTAATTATTAATAAACGTTGATTAGTAAGAAAATGAAGATACTGATAGGTAACTCGAGTCACTGAATCCAAATCTGATATCCGCTTAACCCTACCAGTCTCCATCAAGGTCATTTGAAGGTCAAATTGCGAATATCTTCTATTATTTGATAAGATTAAGACACCTATAAGTTTTACGTGATGCTGGATCCGAATCCGAGACCTGTTGGAGTGTAAAACGACGTAATTACAGAAAAATTCGTTTCAAACTGTGGTTTCTTGGAGAACAAAAATTTTCTTTTAGTCAATATTTGATTAATTTTTCCGTAATCACGTCGTTTGACACTCCAACAGACCCCGGTTTCGGATTCAGCGACACGTAAAACTTGAAGGTGTCCTAATGTTATCGAATAATAAAAGATATTCGCGATTTGACCTTCAAATAACTTTCATACAGATCTTGTAGGGTTAAGCGGACATCAGATTTAAATTCAGTAACTCGAGTTATCTATCAGTATCTTCATTTCCTCACTAATCAACATTGATCAATGAGTAATTTGAGAAATAACTATTATTTCCCGATATGACCTTCCGATGACATTGTAAATTTTTTTTACCTCCAGTGCAATACTATATTCCTATGTAAAATTGAACGCTGAATTGATTTCTGATGTAAAAAAATATGTAGGATCTGATTTAAATAAATTTAAATCAATTTTTGAAAATTTTTTATGATATCTCTAGGTTTAAGCCACCATTTTGGATTTTTTAAAATCGCCACATTGCAAAAGAAAGTAAAGTGTAAGACGAAAATTTTGTGCATGTATACATATTCAAGCTCAGGTAAAAGAGAGAGAGAGATAGATAGATAGATAGATATTTAAATTTATTAACTGTACATTATGTTGTACAACAAAAATAATACAAATTCGTAAGAATATATAATATATATATATATAATAATATATATATATATATATATATATATATATATATATAAAATGAGATACTAAGTAAAAATATAATTAAAATAAAGATACAGTAATTAAAATAATTAAAGCCTAGCTCGGAACAGAGGCTCATTCTCAAGGGAAAGGTAGTGCGAATATGTTGATGCCTTGAATAATGCCAACGATGAAGAGTCTCTTAATGATGATGGTAGACCGTTCCATAGTTGCGATGACACAACCAGGAACGATCTTTGGTGATACTCGGTAGATGAAAAAGGAATGGTTAACGGTCTCACATCACCCCTCAGTGTCCTCACAGGCCGGCTCCACAAATATCTAGAATGCAGATATGAAGGTGAGCATGACAAAAACATTTTGTATAAGAAGGTAGTAGCGAAGTAGTTTCTTCTACCCAAAGTGGATAACCAGCCTAGAGAGGACCTATAAACAGAGATGTGCTCGCGCCTACTTACACCATAGATGTAACGAATACCAGAGTTTACGACCCTTCGAAGCCTCAGATCGAGTTCAGCAGAAAGGTTAATATAGACCAAACAACAGTAATCAAGTAAAGGAAACAGCAAAGAACGGATAAGATGCTTACGTAGTGCAATGGTCGTACTTTTTCGAAAGAAATTTTCGAAAGAAAAGAGAGAGAGAGAGAGAGAGAGAGAGAGAGAGAGAGAGAGAGAGAGAGAGAGAGAGAGAGAGAGAGAGAGAGAGAGAGGTAAATGAGAAAACAAAACACCCGGTTTTTTTCATAATTTGATAATTGGGTCATACAAACCGAATATTGGCCCAATAATTATAGGACATGTATGGGACCTTCCTGCAGACATTCTCTATCAGATAAGGAAAAGTTTTTTCGAATCGGTTGAGAAATGACGGAGTTATGAGGTAACAGACTTAAAAAAAAAAAAAAAAAAAAAATTTAGTCGAATTGAGAACCTCCTCCTTTTTGGAGTCGTTTAAAAACCAGATAATGATATAATGGGAATCGATGACATCCACTTGATTTATAACGATAATAAAATTGGGACCGTTAAGATTAAATTAAATGAAGAAAAAAAAGAATCAAAAGAAATAAATGAAAAAGAAACTTTATTTGTAACAGAACTTAAGAGCTTGACGAAACTGCCCGCCTTCTAATAATATTTCCAATCCTAACTTATGAATAAACGATGCGATTAATCGAGTTTTTTCGCTACAAAGTAAAAATTTGTAAGATTAAACTCTAGTGCGGACAACTCAAGAAATCCACCAAAATATTAGACATATAAAGTTATAATAAAAACTTTCAATGTATCGTATTTTAAAGTTGAGTTCATTAAGTTTGATATCTAATTTCCAACCAAATAAATATAATCAGAAATTAGAAAATACTAAGATAACAAAATGGCAATTCAAAGAAACAATGAGTACTGATAAATTGGGACAAATACGTGCGAATAAAGCTTTACGTAAGAAAGAAGCTTATATAAAAATTAAAGAAAAACAACCAAAAAAATATGAAGAAAAATTAGAAAATATTAAGTGTAAACGATTAAAAATTGAAGATAATAATTATAATGAAAATTAGAATAATAATAATCATAATAACAATCATAATATTGTATTAAACGAAGTTATTGATAAAACAATAAAGGGCAAAGTAGAAAAAAAATTAAAGAAAATAAATGAAAACATATTAACTGAAAAAATTAATTTGAAACTGATTGGTTGTATGGCAAATATATATTTCGATGAAAATCTCATATCTGAAAATTACATTGGTTCCATGACGAATACATGTGTTTATTGCGATGCACAACATTTTGCTTTTTAATATACTAAAAGTAACGATTTCTCCAATTGTTGTCATAAAGGTAAAGTAGAATTGTTAGAAAATCCACCTTACCCAGAACGATTAATGTTTTTAGCAACTGAATTTACGCAAGAAAGTATTGATTTTCGACGAAATGTTAGGTTGTACAATAATGCTTTAGCATTTGCAAGTTTTGATGCCAATTTTGATACATTGCCGGGTAAAGGACCACAAGTTATTAGAATATGTGGACAAATTTACCATAATGTATATACGTTACATCCTAATAAAGATGAAGCACGTAAATATGGACAATTATATATTTTAGATAATGAAATGGCAACGATTGAACGACATACGTTTAATACAAACTTAAAATCATTAAAACATTTAGATAACTTAATAAGAGATATTAGCCCTTATGCTAAAGCCTATAAAATGATGCATGAGGCAGGAGAAGAAGAACAACTACGATGTGCAAAAATCAATTGTCTTCTGAAAACTGTTACTATGCCTATTGTCTGCAATAATAATTTCGATAAAAATAGATATAATCTACCTGCCTGTAATGAAGTAGCAATAGTATATGTTGGAGAAGACGATATGCCTCCTATTGAACGTGATATTGTCATTTACCCTAACAAGGAGAGTGCATTGCATTTGGGTCTTGGATTTTCTTCTAGCTTTGGGATCTTTTTTCTTGCATAAAATCATGAAAAAAGCCGCATCTATTCGGTCCAACACTTGATTTTTTCCGAGTTATAAGCAGTTTTGTCATGACTTTTTTAGTGATCTACAATTTTGGACAGAGACATTATCCGTTTGACGTGGATTGACCCATATATATATATATATATATATATATATATATATATATATATATATATATATATATATATATTGTAACGTTTCTTCCTTTCGGGAGGGGAAAATACGTGTAACTCCTGTTGCCAGACGCTTCAGTGAGTTACCAGGGTAAGATTGGAAGGAGTTGGAAGGATTGGACGGTGGAAAGTAAAGGAAAGTAATCGGGTTTAACACGTTTGGTTATGCTAGGGAGTACCTTGGCTTTATTGTACTCATAAAACTCATGTACAACGACGATTCCAAAATATAACAATAATAACGTATTAATCAAAACTAAACCTGATATTTTTATATAATGCAAATAAAATAACCTAACCTTAATGAAATATAATTTACAAAAGTAATTTAGTTCTTTGTTCAGATCAGCCACTTGACGGCTATTTAATGAATGAATCAAATCAATTAATAATCTTTAAGTGAATCTAATTTAATGAATGGATTAAATCAATTAATAATCTTTAAAGAATCTAATTTATTAGTTTGAGTTAAACTAACAGATTCTACGGCCTGGACGGTCTAAATTATACCGGCTGCTTTTACCTGCAACAATGTGCAAAACAAAAGAGACAAGTGATTAATAATTAAATAATTATATTAACAGGCAGTGGCACCCAATAACGCAATACTTAATCCTACAGCAATAATAATGGTGGGTAGCCGGCTCCCTTGATTATCTAAGTTACGAATCTCTATAGGTACGCGGGACCTTTAAGTGATGTGAAGATAATGGGTGGCCGACACTCTTAACTTATTCTAATATCTAATATTTATTCGCGGTCGGACGGAGTCCTTAAACTAAAATAAAACAAGTAATTGGGTGGACGACACCCTTAATATATTCTATAAATCATGTAGTGGCGAACGCGACAGCTGTGGGTGGATATGACCCTTAATTAAGCCCGTTGCGATATGTGAGATAGAATATAATATTTTGGGTGGACGTCACCCTTAAATTCAACGGCGCAGGTTCGGCATTGCGGCGGCGGCAAAAGGTTGCGAGTGTGCTCTAGGCAGATAGATTTACGCCAGCGTGCTTACTCGACGTATCTCTAAAACTGCCAGCCTATGCACTAGAGCGTAGACCAGCGTGCTCACTCGGTCTATCCTCATGTGCAAGAGAGAGAAGCTAGTCCTTCTACAAGAGAAGGCAACCAGCTACTACTTGTCTCTCTCTCTCTTAGCCTAGCGTGCTCACTAAGGTAAAGAGAGAAGGGGGACCGTGGTCTACACTGCTCTGCTCTGGTTAGCTTCTCGGCCTCTTATATACTCTGGCCTCATTTTTCCCGTTGAGTGCAACGACGTTCGAGGTTGCCGCCTAGCGGTTGAGCTCAGAACTACTGTTCTATCGTAGCTGGCCGTTAGGCGAGAGATTTGAATGCGCGGGTATGTATACTGGTCGCAATATATATATATATATATAATAAAGATAAATCGCCTACGGCGCCGCCGCTGCCGCAGTGTATAAGAATTTTCTCTCAGCTAACTTTCAGCTAAATTTTATCTAAATTTCAGCTAACTTTTAACTAACTTTCAGCTAAATTTTAGCTGAATTTCAGCTAACTGAGGGCACATAAAATTCTTATACACAAATAATTTTAAATTAATATAAATTTAAAAATTATATATATAAAAGTTTATATTTGTAGAAGGTGATGCAATGGGGGGTTGTGAGCAGAAGCAGAGCAGGCGGGAACCCCCTAGTATGTATATATATATATATATATATATATATATATATATATATATATATATATATATATATATATATATATATATATATAAGACGTTTCACGTCAACTCACCTAACAAAAAAAATAGAATTCGTCGAAAATCTGTGAAAATGTTCTATTTGATACCCAAAATATACAAAAAAAATTTTAGAGGTCCAGGTCAAAGGGGGATTTAAATGTGATGGAATTTTTCGAATTTTCCAAATTTTTTGCTAAATAAATATTTTAATGAATTTTTTCCTCAAAAACTGTCAATTTTTCGTTAAAACTTAATAGAATGTTTTTTTTTTACACAGGGCGCGTACAGTAGGTACTTTACTCCCTCCCAGTGAAAAGTAAAGTACCCACTGTACGCTGCCTGTGTAAAAAAATCGTATATTCACCACGGGAGTAAATGAAAAATGCCTTAAATCGTATGTTTGTCACCCTCGCCTCCGGCTCGGGTGACAATTTACATACGATTTCAGACATTTTTCGTTTTTACTCCCTAGGTGAATAATATACTATTCTTGGAAATTAGATGTAGAATTCACCTGAATTTTTGCAAATTATAATATACTGATTTTTATGCTTACTTGATCGATTTAAACATACTATTTAGTATATCTAAAAATCGAGCAGGTTGAATTGGCTTTTTAAAGTCTTATTTTTTTCGTTTTTTTATGAGGAAAAAATATACGAAGCCTCCAGTTGGGCAGCCTTCTCAAAGTTACTTAATTGTGCAAAAATGTATGAAAAAATCGTTATTTTGGATCAATGATGAGATTCGTGATTTTTTTTCTGAAAAAGTATTGATTTTTGGGACAAATGTATGAAAATGTTTTTTATTGGAAATCATGTGTAGAATATGAATATATTTTTACAAATTGTAATTTATGACATTATGAACCATATATACTAAAAATTTAACAAAAAATAAATTTTAAAATTTCAAAATTTCATTCATAATTTGTGATGTTCAGCAAATAATGGTTTACAAAAATTTAGATACATTTTACATACAATTTCCAATAAAAAACATTTTTATACTTTTGTCCCAAAAATCAATACTTTTTCAGAAAAAAAATCACGAATCTCATCATTGATCCAAAATAACGATTTATTCAGACTTTTTTGCACAATTAAGTAACTTTGAGAAGGCTGCCCAACTGGAGGCTTCGTATATTTTTTCCTCATAAAAAAACGAAAAAAATAAGACTTTAAAAAGCCAATTTAACCTGCTCGGATTTTAGATATACTAAATAGTATGTTTAAATCGATCAAGTAAGCATAAAAATCAGTATATTATAATTTGCAAAAATTCAGGTGAATTCTACATCTAATTTCCAAGAAAAAGTATTCTATTAAGTTTTAACGAAAAATTGACAGTTTTTGAGGAAAAAATTCATTAAAATATTTATTTAGCAAAAAATTTGGAAAATTCGAAAAATTCCATCACATTTAAATCCTGACCCCTTTGACCTGGACCTCTAAAATTTTTTTTATATATTTTGGGTATCAAATAGAACATTTTCACAGATTTTTGACGAATTCTATTTTTTTGTTAGGTGAGTTGACGTGAAACGTCATATATATATATATATATATATATATGGGACATTTTACACCAACTGGAAGAGCAAAAAAATAAAAATCGCTGAAACTCTGAGAATATATTCTGTCTGTTACTCAAAATGTGTAAAAAAATATTCAAGGATCTAGATTTAAAGGATCAAGAGCCATAGATCCTTGAAATTTGGAAATTTTCAAAATCTTTGGAAAAGTACCAATTTTATGATTTTTTTTCTGAAAATCTTGATGTTTTAGAGAGAAATTCATGAGAATTCTTCTTGTTCTAGATAAAGAGGAGAGTTAGCATTATTTTTTACAGAGCTAAATTTTGAAGTTTTCTATTGGTTCTTACATGTATTACATGGTAATTGAAATAACTCATTGTCTGCTACTTCAGAAATTGCTTTTCGAGGGCTTATTTCTTTCTATTTTTTATCAACTTAAAAATAAATGTTTGACTGTGTATGAAAGAGCCACCAATAAGGAGTTATAACAGTTTAAAATATATATTTTCATGTCTAATTTATTTTCAATATAAAAATTAATCATACATAATAATATATATTTTAAACTGTTTTAACTCCTTATTGATGGCTCTGACTTACATGATCAAAAATTCATTTTAAAGTTCACGTGAAATAGAGGAAAATAAGCCCGCGAAAAGAAATTTCTGAAGTGAGGAGCAATGAGTAATTTCAATTACCATGTAATACATATAAGAACCAATAGAAAACTTCAAAATTAAGGTCTGTAAAGAATCATGCTAACTCTGCTTTTCATTAACAACAAGAAGTATTCTCATGAACTTCTCTCTAAAATATCAGGATTTTCAGGAAAAAAAATGATTAAGTTGGGACTTTTTCAAAAATTTTGAAAAATTTCCAAATTTCAAGAATCTATGGCTCTTGATCCTCCCAATCTAAATCCTTGAAAATTTTTTTACACATTTTGAGTAACAGGCACGATATATTCCCAGAGTTTCAGAGATTTTTATTTTTCTGTTCTTCCAGTTGGTTTGAAATGTTCTGTATATATTTATTCATCAAAAAAAGTTTGTTGTAAAAAGAACTAAAATCAAAATTATTTTTAATTATTGTATTCTTCAATTTATTTACAGTTATTTATGGTTATTTGCAGTATCTACATTTAAATAATGTATAAATGATAATAAACAACCCACACAGCATGAAATATTTATGGAAGCTTCGTGGAACATTGGCAGCGAAGATTTGAAATATTTTAGGAATCTTCCATGGAATATTCCTGTAATATTCGTATGTCCTTGATTCTTCCTACATTGAAATATTCCATGGAATATTGCTGAAAGATTCTAAGAATATTTCATTGGAAGATCTAGGACATCTCAGATCTTTTATTGAAATATTTCAGGAATCTTGCAGGAATATTTCATGAAATATTCCGTTGGAACATTCATTAAAAATTTCCGGAATATGGGAACGGTAGATTTGAAACATTTTATGAACCTTTCATGGAATATAAACGAAAGATCTAAAGAATCTTTCATGGAATATGCACGAAAGATTTAAAGAATTTTTCATGAAATATTCCATGAAATATTTCTGGAGGATTTTAGAAATCTATAGTAAAATATTCCGTGGAATATTTATGGAAGATTCCAAGAATATTGGCACGGAAGATTTGGAATATTTCAGGAATTTTCCGTGAAATATTCCTGTAATATTCGTATGTCCTTGATTCTTCCTACATTGGAATAATCCATGGAATACTCTTGAGAGATTTCGAGAATATAAGAATGGAAGGTTTGGGTAATCTCTCATCTTTCATGAAATGTTCCTGGAAGATTTTTGGAAAATGTGAAATGCTGTGAGGGGATGGTATATATATTATATAATAACACTTTACACTTACACATCAATACATATACGCATACATAAACATTTAGTTATAAAATCGCATTTAAATATTCGCTCCGACTGTGCACATCAAAGTGCTGATACCCTTTCGCTTTTATAGTAAGTGAGGTATCTTTCAACCGCTTGGGGATAAAACTCCCATTTAACAAACATCCCCTTATCGGCGTCACTGAAAACCTCCCGTAACGTTCCGCACAATCTTCCAACAAAAACTTCATGGAATCATTCTAGAATCTTTTAAGCAATATTCCACTGGAAGATTACTGTAATCTTTGTGTAAAATATTTCGTGGAATATTTACGGAAGATTTATGTAATATTTCACTGTACGATTTAAAAGTTTTTAGGAATCTTCCAGTGAAATGTTTCTGGAATCTTTCTGAAATCTTTAATGAAATATTCCACTGGAAGATTACTTAAATCTTTTTGTGGAATATTTCGTTGACTATTTATGGAAGATTTATGTTATATTCCACTGTACGATTTGAAAGTTTTTTGGAATCTTCCAGTGAAATGTTTATGGAATCTTTCTGAAATCTTTCATAAAATATTCCACTGGAAGGTTACTTAAATATTTCTGTAGAACATTTTGTGGAGTATTTATGGAAGATTTATTTAATATTTCGCTGTACGATTTTAATGATTATCGGAATCTTCCTGAAACCTTTCATGAAATATTTCATCAGAAGATTACTTTAATCTTCTTGTGAAATGTTTCGTGGAATATTTATAGAAGATTTATCTAATATTTCGCTGTACGATTTTAAAGTTTTTTGAAATCTTCCAGTGAAATGTTTATGGAATCTTCCTGAAATCTTTCATGAAATATTCCACTGGAAGATTACTTAAAACTTTCTGTGGAATATTTAGTTGACTAGTTCTAAAAGATTTATGTAATTATCCGCTGTACAATTTTAAAGTTTATCGGAATCTTCCAGCGAAATGTTCATGGAATCTTTCTGGAATCTTCCATGAAATATTTTACTGGAATATTCATAAACATGGAATATTTTATGAAATATTTCAGAAATCTTTCGTGAATATTACATGGAATATTTCGAAAAAGTTTTGGAACATTCCTTTGAAATATTCCTGAAATATTCCTGGAAGCTTTCAATGGAAGATTCCAGTGGAATATTCTGAAATATTCCGTGAAGACTTTCAATAATCTGCATGAAAGGTTCCATTGAAATATTCCAGTGGAATAATTCGAAATATTTCAGTGAAATCTTCCATGCTATGTAAGAACCATTATTTATTTCTAGCCTAACGCTTTTTTATTGTTATTTACAGTTTTCAATATTTTCTTATAATCATTTATTTATTCGCAGCATTATTCTACTTTTACAAAATAATTTTCATACAAGGTGATAAAATATTTTACTTTAAGATAATATATATTTATATATATATATATATATATATATATATATATATATATATATATATATATATGTTTCATTTCACAAAAAAATTTCAACATCAAAACTAATTCTCTAATGTAAAGAATAAAAATTAAATTGTTATAATTTTGAAATTTTGATATGGGAATACTTTTTATAAATAACTTTTAATAATTTTGAATAATGGTAAATTTTTAAATAACTTGTGGTATTGAATGCTAATTAAATTTAGTTTTAACATGAAGTTAATTATTTAGGTTGGAAATGTATTCAATAAAATAATATAACTATTTATAAGTTATCACTTAATTTTTTAAACTTTTTATTCATAGTTGACAATTATATTGAATATATGATTCTCATTTTAATAGTTTTTATATGATATTATGTGAATTTTATAAATATAAATTATTCAAGGAGATGTAAAATGGACAGCACACTTCCACCCATAAATATTGATTATATTTTCATTGTATTTTAATATTTTGAATAAATAGATGCATTAACATACAGTATGTATCACGAAGATTATTCAGTTAAATTTTTACATAAATCTATTCATTAGTTATTGATAAGTTTGGGTTCCAATAGTATTTACTGAAATTTTTCCATTTGGAATCAGAAATTTAAATATCTTGAAAACTAATGATTGGAATAATTTAAAAATTCAAATAAATAATCAACACGAGACATACTACAAGTTAATACATTCCTTTTATGGAAATTCAGCAATAGAATGGAAAGACAGTTAATTTTTTTATCTTCTTATAGTAAAATATAATCAAACTTTGACAACAAATTTAACATAATGAAATAATTGTACCTTCAATGATTTGTATCATATTTAATACAAATTATAGAGTGATATTACAGAATATTATTTTTTTCTGCATTCATAATAAATGTTTCGCAAATAATAAATAAATTTTCTTTTGAAATGTTTACTTTTTTAGGAGGAATTCTACTTCTATCTAGACAGTTCATACATATAAATGCATGATTATAAACATAATC
The DNA here is from genome assembly GCA_017163975.1 of Anastatus disparis. Classification (NCBI taxonomy): domain Eukaryota; kingdom Metazoa; phylum Arthropoda; class Insecta; order Hymenoptera; family Eupelmidae; genus Anastatus; species Anastatus disparis. The sequence continues at coordinate 2,447,166 of JAFFSR010000074.1, forward strand.
AGAAACATTTATTCATATTTTATATATTGTCCTATCTTTATAATTGACTATTAAAAAAATTTAATATCTAATAAATAATTTTTTTAAATTGTAGTTCATAAAATTTACGTTCAAACGATATTAAAAAAATGTTTATTTTAATAATTATAGCGTTGGAATTTATTTTGATGAAAATGTTATTTGATTGACATTTACAGTATTATTTTAACTATTTTTGAAAAATTACTTGTCATCAATAAAAAAATATTTAATTTTCCAAATTAATAATCTATTAATATCAAGAATTTTCTAAAAATTATAATATTTATGATATGCAAACCTTACTTGTGATATACACTTTGTAATATTTGTATCTCATTAAATTTTTATATTAGATGCAAAAAAGATTGTTAAGTAATTGCAAATAGTTATTTTTTTATTCCGAAATCTTCGAATTTAAAATTAACTAAAATGTATTTTAATCTTATGATTTTTTCTATTTAAATTTCGTATTTCATATATATAAAATACATTTGTGAAGATATTTTTATTAGAAATCAACACGAATTTCTTTTAAGCATGTTTCACTTATAAATTAATTTCATAATTCCAATTCATGGTCATATATTGAGGTCTGCAAATTATAGTTGTAACTCAGTACCCAGTTCTCAGTTTATTTACATCAAATATCGTACTATCTTTGTTTTTCTAATGGAAGTAGAGTGAAAAATAGTCACTTGAAATAAATTATACGCTTTTTTAATTTAAGCACATGTGTACATATATTTTTATATTATGTTTCATCAAATTATTTTCAATTTTATTCAGTACTCAAAATTAAATTAATTAATTTTATTTACTTAATATTAGTCATTTGTACATAATAATATAATAAAAGAAAATTCAACTAAGCGACGTTAGGAGCGAAAAACTTCAATATAATTAATACCTGTTAACGTAAAACCCAATAAATTGTGTAACGACTTTCAACAGTTGATAAATATAATGTAAATCATAATATATATATATTAATCTTAAATTACTACCCACATAGCATGAAATATTTCAAAAAAAGATTACATGAAATATTTCAGTAAAATATTAAATTAGTGATGAACAAATATTTCTTCGAAATATTACAGTTTAAGAATATGAAATAATTCATTGAAATATTTCTGTAATATTGCTGCAACATTTCATGCTTTATTCCAAAAAAATTTCTAAATCCAACACTGAAATATTTGAGAAATATTACTGAATTATTTCTTGAAATGTTTCACATTAATATTTTGCCAATCTTTCAAGAAACATTGCATGAAATATTCCTGTAATATTGAAGGAATATTTCATGTTTTATTCCTAACAATTTTTGAATCCAACACTGAAATATTTGAGAAATATTACTAAATTATTTCTTGAAATGTTCCATATTAATATTTCACCAATCTTTTAAGAAACATTGCATGAAATATTTCTGTAATATTGAAGGAATATTTCATGTTTTATTCCAAACAATTTTTGAATCCAACACTGAAATATTTAAGAAAGATTACTAAATTATTTCTTGAAATGTTTTACATCAATATTTCACCAATCTTTCAAGAAACATTGCATGAAATATTCCTGTAATATTGAAGGAATATTTCATGTTTTATTCCAAACAATTTTTGAATCCAACACTGAAATATTTGAGAAAGGTTACTAGATTATTTCTTGAAATGTTTCAGATCAATATTTCGCCAATCTTTCAAGAAACATTGCATGAAATATTCCTGTAATATTTAAGGAATATTTCGTGTTTCATTCCTAACAATTTTTGAATCCAACACTGAAATATTTGAGAAATATTACTAAATTATTTCTTGAAATGTTTCAAATCAATATTTCGCAAATCTTTCAAGAAACATTTCATGAAATATTTCTGTAATATTGAAGGAACATTGCATGTTTTATTTCAAAAAATTTTTTAATCCAACACTGAAATATTTGAGAAAGGTTACTAGATTATTTCTTGAAATGTTTACGATCAATATTTCGCCAATCTTTCAAGAAACATTGCATGAAATATTCCTGTAATATTGAAGGAATATTTCATGTTTTATTCCAAACTATTTTTGAATCCAACACTGAAATATTTGAGAAAGGTTACTAGATTATTTCTTGAAATGTTTCAGATCAATATTTCGCCAATCTTTCAAGAAACATTGCATGAAATATTCCTGTAATATTTAAGGAATATTTCATGTTTTATTCCTAACAATTTTTGAATCCAACACTGAAATATTTGAGAAATATTACTAAATTATTTCTTGAAATGTTTCATATTAATATTTCACCAATCTTTTAAGAAACATTGCATGAAATATTCCTGTAATATTAAAGGAATATTTCATGTTTTATTCCAAACAATTTTTGAATCCAATACTGAAATATTTAAGAAAGATTACTAAATTATTTCTTGAAATGTTTTACATTAATATTTCACCAATCTTTCAAGAAACATTGCATGAAATATTCCTGTAATATTGAAGGAATATTTCATGTTTTATTCCAAACAATTTTTGAATCCAACACTGAAATATTTGAGAAAGGTTACTAGATTATTTCTTGAAATGTTTCAGATCAATATTTCGCCAATCTTTCAAGAAACATTGCATGAAATATTCCTGTAATATTTAAGGAATATTTCATGTTTTATTCCTAACAATTTTTGAATCCAACACTGAAATATTTGAGAAATATTACTAAATTATTTCTTGAAATGTTTCAAATCAATATTTCGCAAATCTTTCAAGAAACATTGCATGAAATATTCCTGTAATATTGAAGGAATATTTTATGTTTTATTCCAAACTATTTTTGAATCCAACACTGAAATATTTGAGAAAGGTTACTAGATTATTTCTTGAAATGTTTCAGATCAATATTTCGCCAATCTTTCAAGAAACATTGCATGAAATATTTCTGTAATATTGAAGGAACATTGCATGTTTTATTTCAAAAAATTTTTTAATCCAACACTGAAATATTTGAGAAAGGTTACTAGATTATTTCTTGAAATGTTTACGATCAATATTTCGCCAATCTTTCAAGAAACATTGCATGAAATATTCCTGTAATATTGAAGGAATATTTTATGTTTTATTCCAAACTATTTTTGAATCCAACACTGAAATATTTGAGAAAGGTTACTAGATTATTTCTTGAAATGTTTCAGATCAATATTTCGCCAATCTTTCAAGAAACATTGCATGAAATATTCCTGTAATATTGAAGGAATATTTCATGTTTTATTCCAAACTATTTTTGAATCCAACACTGAAATATTTAAGAAAGATTACTAAATTATTTCTTGAAATGTTTTACATTAATATTTCACCAATCTTTCAAGAAACATTGCATGAAATATTTCTGTAATATTGAAGGAACATTGCATGTTTTATTTCAAAAAATTTTTTAATCCAACACTGAAATATTTGAGAAAGGTTACTAGATTATTTCTTGAAATGTTTACGATCAATATTTCGCCAATCTTTCAAGAAACATTGCATGAAATATTTCTGTAATATTGAAGGAATATTTTATGTTTTATTCCAAACTATTTTTGAATCCAACACTGAAATATTTGAGAAAGGTTACTAGATTATTTCTTGAAATGTTTCAGATCAATATTTCGCCAATCTTTCAAGAAACATTGCATGAAATATTCCTGTAATATTGAAGGAATATTTCATGTTTTATTCCAAACTATTTTTTAATCCAACACTGAAATATTTGAGAAAAATTACTAGATTATTTATTGAAATGTTTCACATTAATATTTCACCAATCTTTCAAGAAACATTGCATGAAATATTCCTCTAATGTTGAAGGAATATTTCATGTTTTATTTCGAAAAATTTTTTAATCCAACACTAAAATATTCAAAAAATATTGTTACATTATTTCTTGAAATGTTTCAAATCAATATTTCGCCAATCTTTCAAAAAACATTTCATGAAATATTCCTGTAATATTAATGGAACATTTCATGTTTTATTTCAAAAAATTTTTGAATCTGACACTAAAATATTCAAGAAATATTGTTACATTATTACTTAAAATGTTTGAAATCAATATTTCGCAAATCTTTCAAGAAACATTTCATGAATAATTTCTGTTATATTTAAAAAACATTTCATGAAGTATTTAAAAAAATGTATGAACATAACACTGAAATATCGAAGAAATATTGCTGCACTATTTCTTAAAATATTTCAAATCAATAATGCGCAAATTTTTCAAGAAATATTTCATGAAATATTTCTGTCAAATTCCAGAAATATTTCATGGAGTATTCCGAAAAATTTATGAATATAACAGTGAAATATTGGAGAAATATTGTTTAAATATTTGTAGTTCTCTCGCGTTTGTAGCAATTCTTCCATCTTGCCAGCAGGTGGCTACTTGATTATATTTTCATGTGATCGTAAATGTGGTTGGCAAACTCTCGCAAGTGGTGGGACGCTCTCTCGTTTAGTATATAAGACCGAAAATTCTTGATACAAATAAATAAGCGCTTACATTATAAATAACAAATAAATGTATAAGTATCTAATATGGTTTGAGATACAACTCTTACAAAATCAAAAATAATATCTGATAGAATTTTTCATCAATATTACAAATCAGTATTTCATGAAAGATTCTAAAAATATTTCCGAAAGGGTTAATAATCCTCTATGAATACTTTAGTTAAACTGATGGGCAATCTTTCAACAATATAACATATCAATATTACATGAAAGATTTCTGAAATATTTCCGAAACATTTTTTGAGAGATTCATAATTTTTTATGAATCCTTCAATAACATATTTTAGCAATCTTTCAACAATGTTACAAAGCAATATTTCATGAAAGATTTTAGAAATATTTCAGAAACATTTCTTGAAAGATTCATAATCTTTTATGAATCCTTTAATAAAATATTTCTGCAATCTTTCAACAATGTTACAAAGCAATATTTCATGAAAGATTTTAGAAATATTTCAGAAACCTTTCTTGAAAGATTCATAATCTTTTATGAATCCTTTAATAAAATATTTCTGCAATCTTTCAACAATCTTACAAATCAACATTTCATGAAAGATTTCAGAAATATTTCAGAAACATTTCTTGAAAGATTCATAATCTCACATGAATCTTGCGGTCAAATATTGCTACAATCTTTCAACAATATTACAAATTAATATTTTACAAAATAATGAAAGAATGTTACAGAAACATTACATGAAATATTTCAAATCAATCTTCTAGAAGGACATATCAATATTTCAGAAATATTTCTTATCAATATTTCTGTTTTATTCCGAATCTTTCAATGAAATATTTCAGAAATATTTTAGAAATATTTCATGCTATGTGGGTAATCATTAATTTAAAACTCAAAAGTAACTATTTTAAAACGGAATATGGAAGATAAACATGTATCGTTTTAATCCTTAAATATCACGAATTTAAATATTAATTATTAGTAATTTTAAAGAGTTATATATTATATAAATAATTCTATATTTAATAATTTTCAGTTTTAGTAACAGGAAAAGCCGCACGAAAAGAGGTTAATAATTGCATTTTCTGCGAAATATTGCCCTTGAATCGAGTAGGTGAAAGATCAGTCTTAATACCAAAAAAAAGGCAGTAAGCATCGCAAATTTATGCTCTTACTTCATAATATAATAGTACCAACATTGGTCCCTAAAATTCAAGCTCTAGTACTAATTGAAATTATATCGTCACTCTTTTTTTAAGTACCTTAATACATAAATTAGATATACTTGATTTTGAATCTATTTTAAGGACATGCACACGCTCTACTATACCGGCCGGTATAGCAGAGCATAGGCCGAATTTCTAGAATCGAAGAATTCACTTTGTAAAAAAACTAATCATCAGAATGAATTTTCCTTTTGTAGGTCACTCTATTTTGAGATTATAAAGGGCGGAAAATAGAAAAACCTCAGGAATTCGGAAAAATATTATTTTTTTGAAAATAATATGAAAATCATTATCATACTAGAAAGTGTAATGTTTTCAGGTTTGCAACACCTGACTCTGACACGATACATGTTGGCGTTTTTCTTACACTATGACGCGAACTTCGAAATTTGAAACATATTGAATATTATCATTTTATGGAAATGATAACTTAATCACTCTTTATTCTTCTGTGAGATGATAAAAGCAATGATGTTTAATTTTTTTTTGGCATAAATAAAATATTTTTGTTGTACATGTGTGAGGTATAGCGAATAAAATAGAAAGGAAAAGACAATACAAACTTGTGCGTACGGGTATAAGACACGCACACACATGAAGTCGCATTTTCAGCTATTCTGTTGCTTTCTTTTTCTTTTTCTAACATTATTCTTGTGTGTACGTGTCAGTGATGATATATTCGAAAATAAATTAGCTACTATTGTATGCATTGCAAATGTTTGTAATACATTATTTCTGCACGTAGGATATTTTTATGATCTTTCATTAGAAAAAAAAGAATATAAAATACTCTACTTTCTGTTTTAAATGTGTGAGATACAGTAAAAAATGTGTGTATGAAAACCCTTCTTACATTGTTTACTGTAAAAAGGACCTTACTGTAAAGAGAAAAAAACAGAATAGCACAGAATTTATGTGTATGCGTGTCTTATACTCGTAGGCATACGTTTGTATTGTCTTTTCCTTTCTACTTTATTCGGTATACCTCACATGCCAAAAAAAATAAAATATCATTGCTTTTATCACCTCACAGAAGAATAAAGAATGATTGAGTAATTATTTGCATAAAATGACAATATTTAATACAGTACTGCTCAAAAGTTTGTAAAAAAATTTTTTTTTTAACTCAACTTCAAACTGCGATATTTCGGAAACGGCTCGATGAATTTGAAAAATTTGGACGGCGTTTGAAAGATCAAACAAAATACTATTTTTTTGTGTCTTGCCAAATATTTTTATCCCTTTTTTTAACTCTATTTCTAATGATGGAAAAAATTTTTATTTTTACGAATTTTTAAATTTCAATCAATCAAATGTAACTTTTTAAGAAATTGATAAAATTAAAAAATTCGAACGCGACTGAAAAGTCGAGTGAATTTCCTAAAGCTTTATATTTAATGATTTTTTTGTATCTATTTCCTGCGTGTAGCTAAAAATGCGCAAAAATGGAAAGTATAAGAAAATCAGTTTTAGATATAATAATATTTTTCAATGTCGCGAGTCAATTTTGGTTTACATTAGCAAGATACAAAAAGATAGTATTTTGTCTAATCTTTTAAACGCCATCCAGATTTTTCAAATTTATCGAGTCATTTCCGAAATATCGCAGTTTGAAGTTAAGTTTCTAAAAAAAAATTTTTTTACGAACTAATGAACGGTATTGTATACTTTTAAGAAAATTATCACAAATTTTATCACAATTATTATAAATGATAGTGTCCTTTTTTTGAATAAATTAAAGTTATTTACAAATTTGATTCTTCGTATGTAGATATGAACTACAGATTTGAACACATGCTGAAATGTAAACAAAAATAGACCCGCGATATTGGAAAATATTATCATATCTAAAACTGATTTTCTTGTACTTTTCATTTTTGCGCATTTTTAGCTACACGCAGGAAATAGATACAAAAAAATCATTAAACATAAAGATTTAGGAAATTCACTCTACTTTTCAGTCGCGTTCGAGTTTTTTAATTTTATCAATTTCTTAAAAAGTTACATTTGGTTGATTGAAATTTAAAAATTCGTAAAAAAAAAATTTTTCTATCATTAGAAATGGAGTTAAAAAAAGGAATAAAAATATTTGGCAGGACACAAAAAGATAGTATTACGTCTGATCTTTCAAACGCCGTCCGGATTTTTCAAATTCATCGAGCCGTTTCCGAAATATTGCAGTTTAAAGTTGAGTGAAAAAAAAAAATTTTTTACGAACTTTTGAGCGGTACTGTATATTTCAAATTTCAAAGTTTGCGCTACAGCGTAAGAAAAGGCCAACATGTATCGCATTAGAGTCAGGTATTGCCAAGCTGACAACATTACACTTTCTACTATGATAATTATATTCATATTATTTTGAGAAAAATAATTTTTTTCCGAATTCCTGAGATTTTTCTATTTTTTGCCCTTTATTATCTCACAATAGAGTGACCTGTAAAAGGAAAATTCATTCTGATGATTAGTTTTTTTTACAAAGTTAACTCTTTGATTCTAGAAATTCGGCCTATGCTCTGCTATACCGGCCGGTATAGTAGAGCGTGTGCATGCCCTTAACAATACTTTCTTTTCTCCGTGCAGTTGTTAGTTCTAGTAAACGTCAAATACTGTTTTCGATTATTTCATGGTTCATGATTGAAACACGTGATTAAAAAGAAAAAATTCCTATTATATTTTTTTATTGATCCAAATGCAATTTAGTAGAACAAATTCTTAATTCATCTTGATATAATTTGTATTTAAACAATTTTTATGCACATTGTAACTTTAATTAATCTTTTTTATAAAAATAGAAAAATTTAATTTAGTACAAAACTACAATATCAAAATTCATAAGTTGCGTCGATTCTTTTTTATTTTAAAATTGGCTAATTTATACATAATAATATAATATATGAAAATTCAACCGAGCGACGTTAAGAGCGAGGTATTTTTGGCTAGTTTTTAATTAAACGAGTAAAAAAAACTTTTTTTCCCAAACTTATTGGTCACAAAATATATATATTTTAGACTAAAAATGAAATATTTTTTCTTTCATACAAAATTTTCTATCTTTCTTAGTTTATGAGATAATCATGATTGAAAAAATAGGTCTTTTTTTCGAAAAATCACCATAACTGTGGTTTAAAAAGTCATAGAAACATTTTACTCAGCTTATTATAAAGAGGGTTATTAAAGTTTTGAAACCTATTGGTTTATTTTTTCGATATCACGATTTCCATAAAAATGGCATTCATTTTTATATAAGCAAAAAAAATTAGTAAAAAAAATTTTTTTTTACATTCCTATAACCAATTAGAAAATGACTTTTTTCGAAACCAAACTTACTTTATTTCAAAGATTTTTGACCAATCTTTCAAACGCCGTTTGGATTTTGAAGATGCGATCATTAGTTCTGGAGATATAAAACTTTTTATTTAAATTAATTTTACTCTAGGGTGGGCAAAAGCAATTGAACGGCAGTGTATATATATATATATATATATATATATATATATATATATAATTAAACAATTGGGGCGAATATTTTATCATTCCCTTCTTGATTCTCGTTTTGAGCATTTAAAACGCTCCGCAATAACTTGATAGACGGGTATTTAACATTTTCTTCATGGCGAGCGTAACCCATGTACCATAAAACAGATGATGTATAGGTGCACATACCAGGAGTTCTTGCGTCCGCTTTACAGGTACAATAATAGCCTAATATTGGGTTATTGTCATTATTTATTCCATCATCATTTACAATATATTCTTGATCAAAAGCGATCCACAACTGATATCGCATTGCATTTCTAAACCTTGAATAAACTCTAAATCTGATGAATCCAGGTTGTAAAGTTCTTTTTGCCTTTGTACTTTATAAGTTCTTATTAATTTTCCTTTCTAATTATATATCTATATATTATAAGGCAGAATCCTAACTTATTTATGGAGAGGAGAATTTATAAATAAAAAGACCTATTTTAGATAAAATAAAATAGATATATTCTGTAAAAAAAGCATTCATCTATATCTCCTGGTGACAATAACTACAGTAATGAAATTAGTCTACTGCAGTCGTTGTTACAAGGATTGCTTTGCTCCGTGCTTGCGTGGTTAGCGCTTAAGATAGGAGAAGCGAGAGGGTGAGGTCTTGCTCAAAAGAGCCTTCAGACGATACTGCTTTTCCTCGTGACTGCATGCTTTCGACTCTCCTAAGAAAAGCCTTCCCACTCTCCGTGAACGGTGCGCGCAGATCTCTTACACAAACTTATTATTCTTATAGAAAGCTTTTTTCTTCTTCTCCCATCTCTGCTTTCTTTCCTCCTCCTCTTTCTCTTCTATTTCTTTTATATGTAGTTGATCCTATGAAGAAAGGGAGATTCTTCTTTATTAATATTATTCTGTGTATGTGTATCTGTGTAAGTGATTAGAGCGCTGCAAAGCTCGCGAATCTCAAATCATTTTACTCTTTTTCTTTTTTTTCTAATTGTTTTTTGAATGTTATTTAAAAAATTATAATTTATAATTATTTATTATTAATTATTTTATCATTCGTCAGTAATTATATATTATATACATATGAAAGCGACTTGGTACGTTACATAGCTCCCCAAAAGAGACTTTCTGAAAAGCTTGTATTTTCAGAAAATTTCTTTTCTCCCATTTATGCACGAGCTTTACAGTCGAGCGTACAAAAGAAATTTATTTTTATGTGTAGATTACTAATGTGTGTCGATTGTATGTTACAAGCTTGTGTTGCAGAGTTTTTATTGTTTTTAATTATAAGAAGAATTAAATGTTAGTGTTTAAAGTAATATTTTTTTGTTTTCAATTAAGAGAAAATTTAAATATTAAGGTTTAAAGTAATATTTTTTGTTTTCAATTATGAGAAAAATTAAGTGTTAGTGTTTAAAGTAATATTTATTAAAATTTTTTTCGTTTTAGATTTATTTACCTGGTGGTTTTCCCAGTCTAATAAAAATTACTTTTTTTTATTTCTGTGACATCAATTACATATTGCTATTTGTTTATAAATAACACGTATTGAGTCTCTTATATAAAAGTACTCTTTAATCATTTTTTGTAGTTTCTTTGGGCCTATGTGCCCATATATTTCATGGATTTCTGTTATGAAATTTTTTACCATTAAAGAAGGTAACATTATTTTATAATTATTCATATGATTTTTCTCATAGACACCTTTATTTATAGTTTTATAGGGAGAATTTTGATTTTCTTCGTTCTTATTCTCTTTCATTTTCTTCTTTATTTCTCTTATTTTTTCGTCTGCTTCTTGCAGCTTGATTATTTCTTTTAGATTTTTTATCATTTCCCTACTTAATCCTTTAGATTTTAAAGCTGCTATTAACAACTCTGAAGGTTGGATTCGAGAATTGGAATAGAAGTCAGGGTGTCTAGATAGCAGATCAGGAACTACTTTATCTTTTCCTTTAAGAGCATGACAAAGCTGTCCGCCTTCTAATAATATTTCCAATCTTAACTTATGAATAAACGATGCGTTTAATTGAGTTTTTTTGCTGTAAAGAAAAAATTTGTAAGATTAAACTCTAGTGCGGACAACTCAAGAAAACCACCAAAATATTATACATACAAGGTTATAATAAAAACTTTCAATATATCGTATTTTAAGGTTAGGTTTGTCGAGTTTGATATCTAATTTCCAATCCAAGCTCATGAAAAAATAACAAGTCCAAATGATTTTTTATTTTAACAAAAATTATTGTACTAATATAACTTTAGTGCGGACAAGTCATTATATTTGTTTAATTTAAGAATTTAAAAAGATATCGATAAAATAAAAAAAGCAAAACTCGATTGCTGCAGCTCCGACATGCCGTTAACATATTCTGTTTCGATATCTAGATCTTGAATTGCTAAAATCCATCTTGTGATTCTTGCGCTTGTAAATCGGCTTTTAAATAAGAAAACTAATGCTTTATGATCAGTTTTTACGTATATTTTTGCCCCTTTTACATATGTATCGAGTTTTATTAAACTTCATACAATTGCTAAAAGTTCTTTTTCTGTAGTAAAAAAAGAAATTTCATTTAATCTTAGAGTACGGCTAATAAATGTAATAACCATCTCTTCTCCTTCATCATTTAGTTGTGATAGCACTGCACCAATTGCTAAATCACTTGCATCGGTTCTAAGGTAATAGGATCTTGTGGGGTCTGGATATTTCAGTATTACATTTGATGTAAATAAATCTTTTATATTTTCAAATGCTATCTGTTCGTTGCTCCTCCACTCTCATTTTTTTTTATTTTTTAACAGCCTCAATAGAGGTATTGTGGCATCAGAGAAGTTTGTTGCAAATTTTGCATAATAGTTTACCAATCCAAGAAATCCTTTTAATTGTCTTACGTTTTTAGGTCTAGGAAAGGTTTTTATCATATCCACCTTTCTAGGTTTGGGCCTTATACCCTCTTTAGATATGATAAAGCTAAGAAATTCTGTTTCTTCTTTGAAGAATTTGCATTTTTCATAACTTAAAGTTATATTGCTTTGTTCAAGCTTTCGAAATAAATTTTTTAGTGTTTCTAGATGTTCTTCTTCTGTGTTTGTTATACAGAGAATATCATCTACAAAACTAAGTATGTTTTTATTCATACCTTGTAAAGCGAAATCTAAGCCTTTTATTAGAGCAGCTGTGCTTACTTTGGTTCCGAAGGAACACACGTTAAATTCATATATCTTTCCTTCGTGCATGAAAGCTGTGTACTTTTTTGAATTTTCCTCGAGAGGTATTTGCCAGAAACTGCTCGTCAAATCTAGGGTAGAAATTACCCTTCTTTCATAGCATCCTTGTAGTAATTTCTCTATTTTCTTAGGACTTTCATAGTCCATTTCCAACATCTCATTCAATTTTCTTGCGTCTAAACATAATCTTAATGTACCATTTTTCTTGGTTACTGGTACGATGGAACTTATATATATACTGCTTGATTTTCTGATGATTCTTTGTTTTAGCATGTTACTGATTTCTTCTCTAACTTTTTCTCTATTACTTAATGGAATAGGGTAGGGTTTTACGAAGAAAGGTTTTGTATTTTTTAATTTAAATTCATATTCAAAATTTTTTAATAATCCTGGCTTCTTAGAAAAGATACTTTTATATTCGTAGATTATGTCATGTAATCTTGATATGTTTTTTCTCTGTGCTTTGCACGTTTCAAGATTTAACTTTATTTCATAATTTTTTAATTCATATGGATCATTTTGTCCTTGTGAATTTTCAAATTTTTCTAGAGAGTTACGATTACAGTCTTCTGACTTTTCACTCATTTTTTCCCTATTTATTTCTGATTCGTGATTTTTCAGATCATAATCTACATTATCGTCTTCATCTATAGTTTCGATTTTATAGTGAGACGCTTCATCTTTTTCTAATTTCCATTTGTTATACTTCAAAGAGATTTTTTTGTTATCTTCTATGAATCTTATTTCTTCGTTTAACACATATATCGTGAAACCAAATTCCTTTTGGCTAGATCTATGCCTAATATGCGGTCCCTGATTAGTTTAGGAATTACCAGGAATACTATGTTCTTTTTTACTTGGTTGATGTTTACTTCTATCATGATCTGTTTTTTTATGCTTTTGATCTTTCACCAACGGCTCCTCTTATTATTTTGCCTACTAGCAGTATAGCGCAGTTTTTTAAATTTTCTATCTGTGCATTAAAAAATGCTTCAAAGATGCAGGTGACTTAACTCCCTGTATCTACTAATGCTGTTATCTTAATGTTATTTAATTTTATATCAATCTCTGGACATTCAACTATTTTTTGCATGTTTTTTATTTCGGAATTTTCTTCATTTGTGAGAAATTCCTTTAGCGAATTTATTGAGCTTTTAGTTGCATCGTACTGATAAGTTTTTTCTTTTATATCCGAGAAGCATAATGCAACTGTATTTAGTTTCCCTGTCGTTGCTGCTGCTTATTTGCTTCTGGCTCTATGACTAAAATCTCATCTTCGTTTGAGGTTTTTTTGGTTTTTTAGCATTTCATCCCTCTGCATTACTGAGAAGTTTTTAGTTATTTCTTTTGGCCATTTATGATTGAGATTTCTATTTTGATTTTTATTATAATTATTTGAATGACTTCTCTGGTCATTTGCTCTCTTGTCATTAATAGGCTCGTTTTTATTTATTTGCTGTTCAATTATGTCCCAGCATGTAGCAGCATTTTTTTCGGATGAGTTAGACAGAGTGTAAAGAATCTCTGTTTTATCTGCATCTGTTAACTCAAGATATCTTTTCATGTCTCTTAAGTATTTCATTGGAGACTCATATTCTTCTGCTCTGAACTTTGGTGATGTCACTTTCGATTTCCTGGAGTTCCAGCTCACATTTGCTGTTGTCTCCTTCCATTTGTTTTCTAAAGCAGGGATTTCTTTGATTGGAGATTTATTTCTCGTTGAGCTTCTTAGCTGACGGTTTTCTTCAAACCTAACCTCTCCATTTACGCTCTGAGCTCTTAGGTATCTATTAAAGTTTTCAATTCTATTTTCTAGAGCTCTTAGCTCTTTATTCTGTGATGATAGGTCTTTTCAGATCCTTAGAGTGATCAGTTAGAACCATATCTATCTGATCTACATCCTCTCTGTTTTTTACGCACATTTCTTGTAGTTCGCCATTTTTTGTCTTAAGAAATTCTATCCCTCGAGATTTTTTTTGCAGCTTTTGCTCGAGATCTATTATATGTCGTTTAGCTTTTGAGATTTGAGCAATGTACATTTCACCATCTGCTTCCAATTGTTCGGAAACTAAATTTAGAATTCGATCTCTTATATTTTCAAAGATTTTCATTGCTAATCTCTCTTCAGCTTCATCATTCGTGCTTTTTATGCTGCTTGCTATTTTTTCAATTTTTTTCCTGCAGTCTCTATATCGCTGCAAGAAGCAGTAACATTTGTTATGAGCGTTTTTACTTGTTCTAAATGTTTAACTCTTTTCTTATCTTGGTTTTTCTCAAAACCATCGATTTTTATTTTTAATACTTCATAATTTGTGATGTTCGCTTGCATCACTGGTTTGAGTTCTTCAAACTCTGATTTAATTTTATTGCAATTTTCAGTTAAAATTTCTATTTTATTAGTATTATCTTTAACTGAATTACAACTGAGTGTTTCCACTTTTTTCAAATCTTTCTCTACTTTTTTGTTTTCAGCTTTATAACTGTACATTTGTTCCTCTAGGATTTTCAACCTAGCTTTATTTGCATCCATATATTGCAGTATTTGCTGCAGATTCTCTTGGATGCTTTGCTCCCAAGCACTTCGATTATTATCGTCACTCAGTCTTTGATGAAACGATTTTTCTAAGTCATCCTGCTTTTCTTTAATTGTTTTTCTTTTAGGACGCATTCTTATATATATATATATATATATATATAGTAAAAGAAATTCATTTGAGAAAAGAGATTTTTAATGATTAAATATTTGTTTTTAAAAAGGAATTTTACTTCTGGTATTTTTCTTTTAAGGCATTTATTATCTTATATGAATTTATTATATATATTTTCAAGATTTCTTTTTTCTAATTAAATTTTTTTTTTATTCTTTATTTTAATAGAATTTTCATTTAGTTTATTTAAAAGGAAACTTATTGTACTCATCTATTGAGTGAGAGAGTCTTTTAAATGAGGCATAGTAGCGCGCATATGCATAGATATATCTATATATATATATATATGTTCTACATATAAGCTATGCTTGCCTTACTTGCTGATCCTACTTCAGCTTAACCGCGCTTACTCGCATGTGATAGAGAGAGAGACAGCCGTGCTCAATATACAAAGCAAGGCAGTCCGCTATAGAGGGGCTTCCCCGTTTGCCTGTGCAAAAGCCTATGGACTGTTACGTCACGCATTGGCGAAGTGCGTGATTTTTCTATATTTCTGTGCCTGCGAGTATGCTCGCTTTAGCTTAAACTTCGTAGCCTGCACGCATACTCTGGTAACTAGTGAAGGACGGAGTCTCGCTCGTTCTTTGTGCGTCTATCTCTCTAACGTCTATATATATACATATATTGTAACGGTTATTTAGCACATGTTACAAAAAAAAATTAGCTTTTAATTTAATTTTATTTTTAGCTGAATCTATGAACTTGATTATATGCGAAGTTGCTGAAAATTAAGAAATTCACTAAATATTATACAGCGAACTCTGATTGTGCTAGCTAGTAAAACTATTGATGAGCGACAAAATCTTATGTGATATACTTGTCGCGTGCTGCACTCACTGCGTCTCTCTCTTACCTGATCGAGAGACGCGTTGCCGGTAACGCAGTTTTCCTTCGTAAGACAGGTTCCAAAATACGTTATATTAAACTATATAATATTACTTTACTAATTAATTTATAACTGCTCACAAGGACTGTGGAGGCGTCGGAGTAAGCAACGGGAAAAATATTTTATGTTAAATATAGTCAGGCAATATAAATGAATTAAAAGCACGTTTTAATAAAAAACAGGATTAATTTATTATAAGAAAAATATAAATTTAATAAAGATAAAGTATGAACTAAACGAAAATGAAATTATATAATATATAAAAAGTAATGCACTAATTAGAACTCGCTTATGACGCTGATCGGTTATATAACCCATGATACAATATACCCGAACAAGTATCTCTCGAGGGAGAGACACTTGGATATCGCACTGTATCATTATACTTACAATAACGCACTGGCTAGCTTACACTAATTACCTACGTGCACGTAGACGACGCTCGCCCGTTATCGTAGCTTCTCTTCTGTACGTAATCAATACGTAGATGCTCTGAAATAAATCGGTGAAATACGTCTCTTCCCGATCCTTGAATTCTTCTGAGCTCTGTCAACGTGGTTGCCTTGGGGTAGATCGGTGGAATCCTTTACACGCCGATCAACGTATTTGCTGACACTTAATGGCTGACCGCTAAGACGCGCGAAAAGCGGTCAAGCAAAACTCTACACAAAGAATTTCTGAGAGTTACAACTAGCAAATATGATATAATACGCTAATCGATGTAAACTAACGACTTTTAATTAAGACAAAGTCTCGCGCTATCAAATGCGAACTTAGTCTACCGTATTATACGACCACGTGGCGAAATTCTCTAATGAGCACAGCGCGGCTTAGGTTTCGTGTTAACGCAACGGTAGCTGGAAACTCTCTGAAGCGCCTCGCGGCCGGCGAGCTTCTCTCTCGCGTGCCGGTCGTCAAGACACGCACTTCTTTACTAGTCTTAGACGAGATATATGACCAAGCGTCTATTCTATTTTAACACCTAAGCGCGCAAGATTCAAACACGGTAGAATACCGGTACAATATACGTATTTTTTTGAGTATAGAATTTTTAAATTCTAATGTATATTTGTTAAGATTATTTTTACTTGATTAATTACTCATTTACAACTTTTTTTTGTGATTTAATAAAGGAAATATTCAAAAAGAAGTGTTTAAATAAATAGGTTGTAAATTAGTAATTTGTTGGGTGCATCTGTCTGTATGCAGATGCACTCTCGTTTTCTTAAGCTTGTAAAAGGCTTATTATTTATTTTTTATTATTTATTATTATTAATTATTTTTCATATGTATATTTAATTTACTATTCATTCACGATTCCTTTAATGCAATTGACTATAAAAGAGATATAATTAAAATGTATGAATTGATGAATTCTAAATGAATAATGCTATTATGTGGATCTATCCGCGTACATATCCACTCTTGTTTTTTTTTATAATTTTTTTTTTTAATTAAGTTTAATCATTTTATTTTACTTTTATTATTGAAATTTTTTTTTTTTTTATAGAAAAAGAAAAAAAAAATTTATTTTAGTTATTTAGCACAGTCAGAGAAGAACTTCCCTTCATTCTTTTGCATTAGAAAATTCATGCATTGAAAAATAATTTTTCATTTCCAAATGTTATCATTAATTATTTCAACTATCTGGCTGGATATGAGTCACCAGTTAGTTGAACTTACAATTTTTGAAGTTTAAAAGAAATTAACCTATGACTGTACTGATCGTATATTAAGGTGTGGTAGTTTTCTTTATACTTTGTTTTTTGTTCTTAGTTTAATCAAAAGCATTTTTTTTTTCTTTACTAATTATTTTTAGCGAATTGTCGAAAAGGAAACGTGATTTTTATCACTTGTGATCGTTCTCTTTATTCTCTTTTTAAAATAAAAATTTTAAGTGACAAAATAAAATGTAATTAAGGTATTTAAGAATGTTAAATATTAGAGTTATAGTTACAACTGTTTGGCTCTGATATAAGTCACCAATCAGTTGTGTTCAAGAGAAAATTTAACTATTAACATAAAAAAAGGATTTAATGAAAAAAAATATACATTTTCTTTTGCCTTCTCTTTTTTGATTTGCTTCTATTTGTTGATTTTTTGTATGTGTATTTGTGTGTTTGTTTTATTATTTTGTGATTTTCATTTCATTTTTTTCTTTCTTCTAATTTTCTATTGAGTTGATGATGAGATTTGTCCATCTGTCAATTCGTCCGTCTAGAGCGTCAATAACTCTCTCAAAACGTTGAATCTCCTTCTGGATTTGCTGTTTAAAGCCTTCGTTTCTTTTTATTTCGTCCTTAACTTCCTTTAATATACTTTTTACCTCCTCCTTAAAGGATTTCTGTTGATATCTAAGGATGTCCACTTCCTTATTGGTTTCAACGAGGCATTCCTCTAGGTTCGTGGTTCTCTTTATCTGGAATTCGAGTTCCTCCACGACCGTTTTATGTTTAATTACTGACTCTTTTATTAAGTCAGCAACACTTTTCTCTGTCTTTCTTTTTGCATTCTTCTTCTTTTTCTTATATTTTTTCGAATTTATTATTTTATCCTGTGATTGTTTCCTAAAGTAATCTCCTTCTAGGAATATTCGATTGGGATCCGTGCAGGTATAAATTCAATCACCTACACACAGCTCACAATCTTTATTTTATTGCTTTTATTTAGTTCTCCTTCCTCATTGGGGTCCTGGCAGGATCGCCATTGTAAAGTTCTTTTTGTCTTTGTACTTTATAAGTTCTTCTTAATTTTCCTTTCTAATTATATATCTATATATTATAAGGCAGAATCCCAACTTATTTATGGAGAGGAGAATTTATAAATAAAAAGACCTGTTTTAAATAAAATAAAATAGATATATTCTGTAAAAAAAGCATTCATCTATACCTCCAGGTAACAATAATTGCAGTAATGAAATTAGTCTACTACAGTCGTTGTTACAAGGATTGTCTCGCTCCGTGCTTGCGTGATTAGCGATTAAGATAGGAGAAGCGAGAGCGTGAGGTCTTACTCAAAAGAGCCCTCAGACGATACTGCTTTTCCTCACGACTGCATGCTCTCGACTCTTCTAAGAGATGCCTTTCCACTCTCCGTGAACGGCGAGCGCAGATCTCTTACACAAACTTATTATTCTTATAGAAAACTTTCTTCTTATTCTCCCATCTCTGCTTTCTTTTCTTCTCCTCTTTCTCTTCTATTTCTTTCATATGTAGTTGATCCTATGGAGAGAGGGAGATTCTTCCTTATTAATATTGTTCTGTATATGTGTATCTGTGTAAGTGATTAGCGCGCTGCATAGCTCGTGAATCTCAAATCATTTTATTCTTTTTCTTTTCTTTTTCTAATTGTTTTTTGAATGTTATTTAAAAAATTATAATTTATAATTATTTATTATTAATTATTTTATCATGCGTCAGAAATTATATATTATATACATATGAAAGCGAGTCGGTACGTTACAAAGTTCATTAGTGTTTTCTCAATAAAGTATCTTGTATATACGATAGTGATAGGTATACTTAATATATTTCAAATGCCAAGTCATGCAAATCATTTAAAGAAAGATGAGGAAACAGAGGAACCTGTTGTGGTACGGCAGCAACCCAATAAGCCCGTCTACGCGTCAGATTTTCAAGTTCTACTCTTGCTCGTACAACGTTTACGTCCTCAGCTCTCTCAAGCATTCCTTCCACTGCCATTACTTCTGCTCCTTCCATTGTAATAAATGGATGGTATCTATTATTTATAGCTCCGCAAATGCGAAGGAATTCATTTGAGTTTGAAATATGTGTCGTTCTAATGGTTTGTGCAAAAAACTTAGAAATACTTTTTTAATGTCCATTACGTGCTTTGACAACCCATCTACTTCGTGTGACAATTCATACCTCATTTGCTTAATCCGTCATGAATTGACTCTGCCCAGCTTGTAAAAGTGGTGGCATTCTCACAATAATTTTCAGTTGTTCAAGCGTCGGAACAACATCTCGATATCCTCGATCAACGATAAAAATATCTTCCTCTCTAAACCAAGCTTGCATTCCATGTACGTCTCTATTTAACTTATTTTTGAAAATCCGGGCGTCATTGTTAGCTGTATTGGAAAAATATGGTCCTTGAATATCTAATATATATCCATTAGATCCTATCAACACACTAAGCTTGACTAAATGTTCAGATTTGTGTTGACAGTAAGAATTATGTAAGGCATTAAAACAGGAACTTTTTTCAATTTTTAAGTATGTACAGTCATTATGAGTGATAGCTCGTTTATTCTCTGGATGAGGATTATAAAGTTTATTGACAAATCGATAACATGTCTATCTATAAACTGTTGTCTTGTTATTGCCTGAAAACCAATATTTTCAGGGACAAATTTTATCATTAAAGATTATCTCACTGTGGATATTGCAAGACTAGTAGCCTGTCAAGAACTGTAATTAAATGTTAGGCATAAAACTTCATCACACAGACCTTGTCTAACCTTACATAAAAAACACAATAGATCTTTTTTTATAATATAACGACGAGTTTCTCCAACGGAATCACAATATGTGAAAAGTTCATTAAATTGCTCTTGACTAATAGGAGACACAGCTGTGAATTGATCTTCAGTGAAACATCTCTCGTTATCATATCTGTGATTTGCAGTATCAAGGACTTATTTACAAAGCCCCTGTAAGACTATCTGCAATTCATGTCCTCTTATAACGTAAGGCCTATTGATAAATCTTAGACCTTCGAAGAAATCATCAAGTAGTATACCATCTTCATTTAAATGTTCATTACAGCAAAGATGATTCTCAGGAACATAGATGTTTCTTTTAACAAAAATATTGGCTCTGCATTTTACTGAAAGCCTGTGTATTTCATGATTTACATTACATATCAAGCATGAGCGAAAAGATGTTTGGGATAACACGTTGAGGCGCATGCATTGTGGATCATCTTCTAACATTTGAATTCCACGCAAAATTGTAATGTTGCAGTGTGATATTGCATATACGAGATTCGTTTGTGATAGGAGTTGGAAGTCTACCACCTTGATCACGTCTATTTTAAGCGATCTCACGCCTGAGTATATTGTTATCTTCGCCACCCAAATATACCATAACCCGAGCTGCTAATCGATTATCACAAACATATCATGGAATCCGATTTTGCTACGCCATTTCAGAAACCACACTATGAAACTCAGTACAAAATAAAAGTGTAATAGTCATAAAAAGGACTGATTGAAAGTCCATCTTTTAAAATGACTGATTGAAAGGATAGTCTTGAAAAAGACTGATTGAAGATTCACCTAAAATCAAAGATCTAAGTACGATGATAAAAAATGATCAGTCCTAAAAAGGACTGTTAGAAATTGTATTTCTCAACAGGACTGACTACAAATGTAGTCTTGAAAAGGATTGTTTAAAAAAAATGTTTAATTGAAAAATAATAAATATTCTTAGTTTAAAAATCAATATTTAGAAAAAAAAATTTTTTATAGGAAAAAAACTATTAAAAAATATATATCGAAAAATATTTTTCTTTATTTAGTAAGATCAATACACATTGTAAATATTCGTCGACGATATTTTTTGAAAGATGAATCTGTCGATCAAAATTTTACAGTTAAAATTTCAGCCCTCTAGTGGCCCTAGGACCAAAGATATAGGCCTTCAAAGTGCTGAAAATAGCCCTTTTTAGACCTATTTTGAAACTGCCATAAATAGTCATCCTGCTAACTTATTTTAATTCAATACCATTCATTTTTTTCGTTATTCCTCCTACTATTTACAAGAAATTTTTTATATATTTTCATCAGTGTCTTTTTTTTTGCGAAGGTATTAAGTGAATAAAAAAAAATTGAAAAATCAACAATATTCAAACTGTCATCAAAGGCGGTGTATTTGATCAAAACGATTGTAACTTGTCTCATTTGAAGCGTTATTTTATAATCTTTAAAACGAATCTTTGTGAATCAAAATCAGTTGATAAAAAGCGGTGCTACTGCTGTTTAAAAATCGCGATTTTTATAAAATTCGCGTTTTTTCGAATTTTCAGACTACTAATACTCCTTTCTGTCATTCTAAAAACTTACCCAAATTTAACTGAAAGTAGTTCTTGACATGTGTAACAAACTCGCGTTGGAAATTTTCTTGGCCCGAGCTCTGAGCACCTTATTCGAACCTCTGAAAATCGAGAATTTTGCTTCACAAGTGAGCCAGTAATCTTGATCGTTTTTTCTCCTTCTCATTTTGGGAGTATCTAAATACTTAGCATGACATATCATATAATACTAAATGTTAAGGTATTTAATTTAAGCACTAATTAAGGTTCTCGAAAAGTCTAGAACCATAATTATGACAGTTTTAAGGTCTTTTAAAATTTGATGTATCATATCCGTAAATACTTATTTCATTTAACTATGAGAAGCGATCATGTATCTCTCATAACTTTGATTCTAGGCCACTCAAATGCCTCTATCACCGCGCAAATGTCAGAGCTTTATCTTTGTCCCTGATAAAATATTCCTAGTAGTTCAGTATAATTTGGCAAACGCAATTATTATTCATAAATATTAAAATTTTTTCACGGAATCATTAGAACTGCTCTGTTCTGTAATACTATGATATAAACTTAATCGTTTATTTATACAGCATCGAGATCTGTTGAGTACTATAATAATGAGGTTTCTTTCTTTTTTATGAGTTTAATAATTCAGTATGTTTTAAATAATTTATTAAAAATTTTAAAACATTAATTCAAATTCATATATACAATTTTTCTATGTGTGGAAAAGGATGTCGTTTTCATAATCATTGATTTTCCATTGACTGGAATATAACAGTGATGTTGTCTTGTATTTGGAATTGTTGATACCAATTAAAATCGCTCCCGTAGATTTTTTTGATATTTTTGGACTTTTTTATCTGACACGCACAATACTCTGGAATAGATAAGAATTGGTCATACAAATTAAGATATATTCAAACTACTCACGCATTACCTTATAGTTTTTATTTTTTCGATTGCGAACTCGTACATATCACGAGCGTTAGTAATTTGTTTCTCCAGGGGAGATCTTGTGCAGTGACGCATAACTTCTCGTTTTAAACAATCTCCAGTACTATCACAAGGTGATTTGCCATGACTTGTTGCGAAAAAATTATAGGATTCAACCTTCATATCAAAGTCTTTTTTATGACACAATATATTATTAAATGGTTTCTATATCAAGCAAAAGTTTTAGTTTAGATCTATAATTTAAAAGTGCTATTAAACTTTTTTTGCAAATGTAATGGAAAATTCTCTTACTTCTTTTTATATTGCGAAGGTGCTCCATCCAAAAAATATATGACCTTATGAATCCAACTATATTGCTCTTTGATAATAGCAACGAAGATAGACGCTTATAGAAGCGTACTTCTGGGTTAAATTTTTCGTCCGATACGCTGGGTAACACTTTAACATTGTTTGTATATCTATACATATGAAAAATTTGATTTATATAGATATAAAAATACATGGGATCTAGTGGCGCCCTCAGTAGCTGGGTAACTCATTTTTGGCAGAAATTTCCCATTCAAAAGTACGCTTCTATAAGCGTCTATATTCGTTGATAATAGTCATAAGTTTAGCAGTAAAAGCATTTATTGTATACGCAAAATGTTTCATAGAATTACTAATGACAGTAATTAACATTGTATAGTTTATCATTTTCTTTTATTTTATAGTATATGCAAAAAGGATGAACAGTTATTAACAATATTTTCAGCATCGCTTATACGTCTGGTTTTGTAAAACGGATGATCATTTAAGCTTGGTATATCCAGACTTTCTAAAACAGAATTTATTGTTCTTCGTTCTTGGCTCAATGTGGTGAAATCTTCATCAATATCAATAGAAACATTTTCGTCGATTAATTGTGGGTTCACAGGTAAAACATCGATGTATGAAACAATTCCTTGTTTTTTATTCTATCTGATCTCCTCATCTCTGCATTACTACTATTAGCAACTGCAGCGACTTGATTCAAGTAATTTACATTTTTTTCAGAAGAATTAATTTTATCATTTAAAAATGACATGCATCTTTTACAAATTTTATCACCTGGTATCAGTTTTATTGATAAATTTTTATGGGTGAACTTCAAGTTTTAGTATTCTAAGGTCTGTTTTGATAAGCTTATCGTGTGTTTTAAATGCATCACAATATTTACGAGTCATCGAAGTGTAATATGTTGACCATACGCATTTATGGTGATCACAAATTTTTCCCGCTGAAATTTCATGGAAATTACTGAATCTATAATTTAGATTTGTAATATCTTCAACAGGCAAAGATTCAAGGGTAAATAAACACTTTTTATTTGTATATGAACTAAGATGGCACTGAGTATTAACAACGAATATAGACGCTTATAGAAGAGTACTTCTGGGTTAACTTTGGGGGCCAGCTTTGGAGGACACTTTTAACATTACGTGTATATCTATATATATATGAAAACATCAGTATATATAGATATAGAAATACATGGCATTTTAGTAACGCCACCACGTGGCTGGAAGACATAAGCTTCAGATTTTGGCCCCTGTCCTCCTATTTAAAGTACGCTTCTATAAGCGTCTATCTTCGTTGGTATTAGTAGTAGCTCCAATATCGCAATTCACAATTTCTTCTGTCATATTATTAGTTTCTATTTCTGAAAAAAATTAATAATGAAAATGAATATTAATTATAAACATGGTTTGAAACGTGTAAAAACCTAAAAATATCATCACATGAGATTTTGGCATGATTAATCACCTGAGAAATCAGGTGATTTCTCACCTGAGATTTTTTTAGTAGGGATGTTAAAAATATGTTTTGAAAAAAATTGTCTATGCCTTTTTTAAAAATAAATTTGGAAAATTTCTGAGGCCGTATTCTAAAAGAGTATAAAATTTTACGGAAAAACTTCTTTAATCGAAATTTTTTTCAGCATCGATAACATTGAAAAAGACCGTTTGGGCGTCGGTGGGTTAATAAAATCGGAATTTACAAATTCTGTGAGTTTGACTAAATTTATTTCCTTGAAATCTTGTTTATAGCTCTCAAATATTTTATGTAATATTTTGTATCTAATATATAATTTTTACTCTACTCTATATTTATTCAATTAGTTAGTATTTTCTAATACTGCATTTCTGATACATTTTGATACACTGAATATTTGAAAAATAATTTTAGTTTATTATACGGAATAAGTTATTTTCTGTTCGCCTTTGTGACTGATACAATTATATAGTTACAAGTACACTGAAAAAAGTTGAGGATAACAGTTGTACTAAATACCAACGCGCAGCCGTCTTACGCATAACAGAGATCCTTGCTACGTTTTTGGGAAGTCTGCTATCTCAAAAATTAAAGCTAGAGCGCGTACGCTTAAGAGCAGGTCGTATATCTCTGTCCTTTTCTAATCAAAGAATTAATTTCTTTGCAAAAACTAATAATCGTAGCAAAAAATAAGGAGATAGCCCCATTTCGTATAATAAAAAGCAAGATTTTCTTTAATGAGGAAAAATTATTTTTATCGATTCGTTTTGAAGAAAACCTTGAAAAACTTAAAAAATAGAGGTTAAGATGGACAATTCAGTTTTTCAAGGTTTTCTTCAAAACGAATCGATAAAAATAATTTTTCCTCATCAAAGAAAATCTTGCTTTTTATTATACGAGATGAGGCTATCTCCTTATTTTTTGCTACAGTTATTAATTTTTGTGAAAAAATCAATTCTTTGATTAGATAAAGACAGATATACTCGACCTCCTCTTAAGAGCATGACGAAGCTGTCCGCCTTCTAATAATATTTCCAATCCTAACTTATGAATAAACGATGCGTTTAATCGAGTTTTTTTACTACAAAGAAAAAATTTGTAAGATTAAACTCTAGTGCGGACAACCCAAGAAATCCACCAAAATATTATACATACAAAGTTATAATAAAAACTTTCAATGTATCGTATTTTAAGGTTAGGTTTGTCGAGTTTAATATCTAATTTCCAATCAAAGCTCATAAAAAAATAACAAGTCCAAATGATTTTTTATTTTAACAAAAATTATTGTACTAATATAGCTTTAGTGCGGACAAGTCATTATATTTGTTTAATTTATGAATTTAAAAAGATATTGATAAAATAAAAATAGCAAAACTCAATTGCTGCAGCTCCAACATGCCGTTAAGAGGGAAATCTAATATACACTGTTAAGATGACAACTATACGCCGTAGGTCGTCTACTTTCCTAAATTCTAACAGCAGACTTCTCAAAGGCCGGTACGTCGTCGCGTTTTAGTTGTTTATACATATACTCGCTTAAGAGGAGGTCACGTATCTCTGTCCTTTTCTAATCAAAGAATTCAAATTTTTACAGAAACTAATAACTTTATCAAAAAATGAAGAGAAAGCCGTATCTCGTAATAAAAAAAGCAATATTTTCTTTGATAAGAAAAAATTAATTTAATTGCTTTGTTTTCAAGAAAACCTTGAAAAACTCAAATCATAGAGGTTAGGGTGGACAATTTGGTTTTTCAAGGTTTTCTTGAAAACGAAGCGATAAAATTAATTTTTTTCTTATTAAAGAAAATATTGCTTTTTTATTACAAGATGCGGCTTTCTCTTGATTTTTTGATGAAGTCATTAGTTTCTGTAAAAAACTGAATTCTTTGATTAGAAAAGGACAGAGATACGTGACCTCCTCTTAAAAAGATATATCAACGGTCCTAAATTTTAAAACATACAGACGAATGTGCGTTTCGTACAGCGACACTACGCTGCGGTAACGGAGAGTTCCCATACTTTTTTCAGTGTACCGCTCGTAATGTATGTACATAAAGAACTATTTCAAAATAAATACATTGTATAATGTAAATTTTCTATAATATAATATGTACTCTTAAAATATTTGTTTTCTAAATGAAGAAGAATATACGTTGTTCTAGACTTCTTATAAAGGCTTGACTCGCTGAATTCTACAATAAGATTAGCAATAAAAATAAAATTTTATCACACCAGCATACAGTTCTACAAATGAAGATGGACGCTTATAGTGTACTTCTGGGTTCGTACTGAGGGTTTACTATAGTGTACGTGCACTTCTAAATTAACTCTAAGGAACAAAATTTGCAAGATATTTTCTCGTACATGTATACATATATATATGGTCAACGTCCCAATCGTTGCTCATGACCCAACTACTAGTCGTTCTATATTATTTATATTACAAAAAATAATGTACTTATTACAAATAGAGGGAAAAAATTATTTTATTCCCGCCCCAACAGTTATGGCCACATTATTAACTCGAAAAGCGGGCCGAAAGTGAAACATAACATTCGTCAAAAATTTTTACGGGTAATAATGAGCCATTACTGCCCGCTAAATTCATTACTACCCGCAAATTTTATTACTACCCGCTAATTTCATTACTGCTCTTAAAATTTCAGAATTCACGCTAAATTAAAAAATGTTTATTTTAATTTTTTCAATCGAGCCCGCTTTTTTAAGTTAATAATGTGGCCACAGTTGGGGCGGGAATAAAGCACGTTATGCAACTCGTGAGTAAAGTTTATTTCTCTCTCGGGTAATTTACTCCCCTTGAGTAGTAGTTGGGGGTTTTATTTTGCGATAAATAATTAGTTATAAATAATTATTCATTGTTTCAAAACGTTTTAATAGTGTAAATATATAAGGTTATAAAAAAATATATTAAAATTTATATTTTTATAGCTGGTATATTTTTAAATTGGTAATAGTTGGGACATTGACCATACCCCGTTGAAAAAATCCCGTTGGATTTCCAATTGGATTTTGTTGGAAATCCATGTTGGAATTCCAATCGATTCCAATTTGAATTCTATGATGGAATTCCAATTGGAAATTAATAACAAAATTGCAATGAGAATTTTAGAAATCCAACGTAAATTCATGGACATTTTTAAGCGCTTGAAATTTTTTTTATATAAAATTTTATGTACGTTTTCATTGCGACTTATGAAAATATCTCTGTTCATTAGTAATAAAATAGAACGTGAGAAAGCAGGCCGAATGATTGTCGTTGTAGACCAAATGAAACTATCAGCTTATAAGTTCTACACTCTTTTATTTTTTTCGTGCGCATTTGCTTGCCATAAGAAAGTCAATAGATAGAAAGCGTGGTAGCCCCCTGGCGGCTAATCATCGAATATAAATATACACATTTATATAATAATAGTACTATAATTGACCGCCAGACGTCTTAAGAAGCTAAAAGTTTGTATTCGGGTTATTTTTGCTAGGATATTTAAAAAAAAAGTCAGATACGATTAAATATTACGTTCGATTAAAAATTATGTAAAAATGTTATCAGTTAAATAAATTAACGTTACTTTGGTAATATTCAATCACTTATAACTTTTTTAAAAAGCATCATAATAGAAAAATCCTTCGTGAATTCTTCAAGTTTTTGTAATAGATCTTTCGATTCTCTTTGAAAGTTTTTTTGTTAAAAAAAACATAAGTGATTGAGCCTAATTAAAAAGCTTTTGGAATTTAATAATTTTTCAAAATAGTAAAAAAAAATAGAAATGACAACTTAAAATTATTTTGTGACTTAAAAAATTATTATTTTGTCTGTTCTTTAATTACCATTTTTGTTTTTTGTTCTATGACCAATAGAACCAGAGATATTTCTGTTTAAAGCATTTCCTTTTTCCAAAAATTTTTTGGAAATTTTTGCAGACTAGTGTATGTATGTCTATAGATACAGAAGTATTGTTACAGTTATTTAAATTTTTATTAGATCACGTTCAAGTTTATAACTCAAATGAAGGTAAGGTATAGTAAAACCTTTGATACAAAGAGGTAGCTGATGATATCTGCTAGCATAAACTTAAATTTACAGAAAGCAAACTTTCGAACTTAGTAACGCATAAATTTTGAATTGCAATATAATAATTTCTGAAATAATCGAACTCAACTTTTTTTGTTAGGCAAGTTAAAGATAACTGAGCTTCTATAAAATAAGAATTCTGAGCTCCTTTAATTCCAAATTTTATTCCATGTAGACATAGGAACAACCCAACAAGCAAACGGTGTCAAAGAGAGAATTAAGAGGACGCTGTATCTCTCTATCCTTTTCTAATTAAAAAAAGTAAATTTTTGGGAAAACTAGTTATTATTGATAGAAATTAAGGGTTGTCCGCTACTTGTTTAGTAAAAATTAATATTTTCTCTGATGAGGACCAACTAATTTTGTTGCTTTTTTTTCAAGTAAAGTTTGACATACTTAAATAACGTATTCTCTAGCCTTACTTAGGATTTTGTAAGTATGTCAAACTTTACTTGAAAAAAAAGCAACAAAATTAATTGGTCCTCATCAGAGAAAATATTACTTTTTACTAAACAAGTAGCGGACAACCTTTAATTTCTATCAATAATCACTAGATTTTCAAAAAGCTTACATTTTTCAATTAGAAAAGGATAGAGAGATACAGCATCCCCTTAAAAAAGAATTCTTTATGTATACTTTCGTAAACGAAAGTATCAATAAAGAGTTCTTAATGATTGCTTTGTTTATTCGCGAATGTCCGACCACTTTAGTTTTTAAAGTATTCACAAAGTATTCTTAAACAATTTTTTTGATTGAATCACATTCTCAAAATACTTTTTTTAATCATCAAATTATAAATAATCCTTCTATTTTACATGATTATGAAAAACAAAAAATGTTATAATTGATTAAAAATAAGCTATTAAATTTAAAAAAAAAAAAATTATTTGTTCGAGATTCGAACCACGGTTCTTGAGGATGTCAAAGAAAATAAAAATAAACTGTTGCCCATGACTTAGCCTACTTGGCTATCAACTCATCTGTTAATAAATTCTCGAAACTTGTACATGCTCATTGGTATAAGCATAAGAAATGTTAGTAAATTTGTTAGATAATTATTCATGGTTAATAATATTAGCCAAACTATATTTTTATTTGAATAATTTAAGTAAAAATTTATTAAATATTCAAGAGATACCTTAATTTAATAAAAGACATTTTTTGTGAAGTCATGGTTAATTTAATTTAAATTGAAGAATGTTTGGATATTTGTTTAAATTCTCAAAATGAGAATTTATTTAAAACACACTTAAAATATTTATATATTTTGTTTCATAAAATGTTAACAATTTTTTCGTTCAAAATAGATAAAAAATATTTAAATTATTAAATGATTAATTAAATTGGATTTTTACAATTTATAAAATTATCCGGAATTTTAAGTTTTCAATTTTGAATTTCATGAAAATCAAAATTAAAAGTGATTTTAAAACAATCTAAAAAGCGATAAAATATCCATTACATTTTTCGATTTTTGAAAGTAACTAAGTTACTAGAAAATCAGTGTTTCAAAAGTAAACTTTTTGTCTACTTTATGGATACTTTGGATTATGATTTCTTTTTCAAAAAAGAATTCTTTATGAATACTTTCTTAACCCTTTTAAAATATTTATAAAGATACGTTGAAGAGTTATTTTTTATTTAAATTTTGTGGAAGAATACTTTGTGAATATTTTATGAATACTTTATTAATATATTTTATTAACTTCAGAGCGGACATTCGTAAATTCTTAAAGAATTCTTTTTTCCAGATGTAGGCTTATTGGAAAGCCTCATCCAGGGCCGGTTATTGACCCGGGCGACTCGGGCGATCGCCCGGGGCGCCGATTGCTGGGGGGCGCGAAATTTTTTAAGATTTAACTATCAAAAATAAAATTTAAGTTTCAAATTCAATAAAATTTTCATTAAGTTATAAATCGACAACAAAATAAATACTTTCTATAATTATGTTTTTTCATAAATAAATTATAATAATTATAGACTGAATAATTTTTTATGTAAATCGAAAACTTAATCCCAATAATTAAATTATTAAACATAAAAATAAAATCCAATCTCAACCGAAACGCGTTTACAACGTATTGCACGCGTTTTGACTATAGCTCTCTCTTTCTACTTCTGAAAGACTACATAAGAAAGAGAGAGAGAGAGATACAACTGACTTGACGAACATCTTGCTCGCTTTTGCTATCTCTTTCTCTCTTAAGGATTATATAGGAAAAGGAGAGAGACGGCATAACGTTCACACGCATGCGCACAGCATTGCATACCACGAGTTAATACTTTCTGACGAAATAGACCGGGGAGAGTATAGCTAACTTTCTATCCTGAAATCGGGGAAAAAATTTTTTTAAATAAATTTGATTAATTAAAATTAGTAGTTATTATTTATTAGTAGTTATTATTATTCATAAATAAATTTAGACATTATTAGGTTTTATTGAAAATTGAAAATTAGAATATAATATTTAAATTGTGAAAATGTCTAAGAAACCGTCAGGAGCTGAATATAGAAAAAGGAAAGCTCTAAAAGATCTCGAATATGAAAAAAATATTAAGTTTATGAACTTGGAAAAATATTTAATTAGTGAAAACTCTGATAATATTAAAGAAAAATATTTTGCAGAAAACAGCAGCTCCACTACTTCTATTGCACTGCTAAGTCCAAGCGACCAAATAACATCTGAAAATTTAGAGAAAGAACAAGATTTAGTCATTGAAAATGATCATTTTGCAGAAGTTCAAAGTATAATAACTTCAGATAGTGAATTTTCTAAAAGTAGTGATAATTTGCAAAACGAATATTCGAACCAAGATTTAATACAGGATAAAAATCCAACAGAAGTGAAAGATTTATCTGATCCGGTGCAATGGAAAAAGATTTTTAATGATCGAGAGCTAGAGCAAATTGTTTCGGAAGGTCCAAAGCAAATCATGCTTCGAAATTATCCTCAAAACAAAGAACGACGTCATTTTTCAGAAAATCATTTTTATCGGCAGCTTCCTAATAATGAACTCATTTTGCGGCGATGGTTAGTGTACTCGCAAGCTATGAATCGTATATTTTGTTTTTGTTGTTATTTTTTTATACAAATACAAATTCTAAAACCTCTTTAGGTAATGAGGGTTGTTCTGACTGGAAGCATATAACAACTGTCTTAAATCAACATGAAAATAGTAGCAATCACACTAAATCTTATATTAAATGGGTAGAAATTGAAAAAAGGTTAAAAACTCAAAACACAATCGATCGATGTGAACAATTGGTACTTTTAAAAGAAATTGATCATTGGCGAAACGTACTCAAAAGATTAATGAGTATAATTTTATACATTGTCGAAAACAATATGGCACTACGTGGTAGTTCGGATAAATTATATACGCCAAATAATGGTAAATACTTGGGACTCATCGAATTACTTGCAAAATTTGATCCTGTCATGCAGGAACATACAAAGCGAATTTTAAATAACGAATTAAAGAATCATTATTGTAGCAAAGATATCGCCAATGAATTGATTGCTCTAATGGCTGCAGAAGTGAATTCGCAAATTAAGTTGAATATTCAAACTGCTAAATATTTTTCTATTATAGCTGATTGCACACCAGATATAAGTCACACAGAACAATTATCTATAATTATAAGATATGTAAATATATCCAATGAAAATATTGAAATTTTTGAAAGCTTTTTAGGTTTTACATCAGTGACAGATTCAACAGGGAAAGGACTATCTGAAACTATATTAGAAATTTTAAAAAATAATGAACTTGATTTGAACGACTGTAGAGGGCAAGGCTATGACAATGGCGCCAATATGAAGGGAAAACATATAGGAGTTCAGAAGAAAATAATTGATATGAATGCATTAGCATTTTTTGTACCCTGCGCGTGTCATAGTTTAAATTTAGTATTATGTGATGCAGGAAAGTCTTCACTGCAATCTATTAATCTTTTTGGAATTTTAGGAAGATTGTACTCGCTTTTTTCTGCATCAGTAAAACGTTGGCAAATTTTACTAGATCATGTACAAATATCAGTGAAGCGGTTAAGTGACACTCGTTGGGAGGCAAAAATAAACAGCGTTAAAGCAGTTCGTTACCAAATTGGTGCGATACATGATGCACTTTTAAGTTTAGCAGATTCAGAAAAAGTAATGATACTGAAGTAGCACATGAAGCTCGTACTCTGTGCAATCAATTGAAAGATTTTAATTTTCTGACATCATTAGTAATATGGTATGATATTTTATATCAAATTAATATTGTGAGTAAATCTACTCAAAGCCTGAAAATTAATATTAATGACTCAGTAAAATTGATTGGCGATGCTTATGAATTTCTTAAAAAATATAAGGAAAATGGTTTACAAGAGGCAATTATAAATGCGACAGAGCTAGCAAAAGAATTGAAAATTGAACCAGTATTTAAAAATGAAAAGCGAATTCGTAGAATAAAAAAACAATTTGATTATGAATCTGCAGATGAACCTATTGAATCAGCCTTTAAGAAATTTGAAATAGAATTCTTCAATGTACTCCTTGATACTTCCATATTAGCTATTAAAGAAAGATTTGAACAATACAGAGATCACGCAAATAATTGGGATTTTTTATATAATATTAAGCAATTACCTGAAAAAAGCAAGAATTATTGTTAAAATGTGAAAGACTTAAAAATAAATTAACATTAAAAGGGAATTCTGATATTGATGCAATTTTATTATGTGAAGAATTATTAAGTATACAGATATTTTTAAAAACCGAAGACAGTAATCCCTTGAATGTTTTGAATTTCATTAAAAAAATAATATGATAGATTTATACCCAAATATATGGATCTCGTTGAGAATTTTATTAACTTTACCTGTTTCAGTAGCCAGTGGGGAAAGGAGTTTTTCAAAATTAAAATTAATAAAAACATATTTAAGATCTAACTTATCACAGGAAAAATTAAATCATGTCGCATTATTATCAATTGAAAATAAACTAGCAAAAATGATCGACAATGATCAAGTGATAAATACTTTTGCAAGTGCCAAAGCAAGGAAAATTAATTTTTATAAATAATTAATTTTTTAATATGTAATTTAATCATGAAATAAAAATGTTATGAAAAACTTAATTAAAATTATAATAATTTTATTCAATATCATTTCATAATGATTAAACTTGGAAAAATTAAAAATCGCCCGCCTTACATGGGGCGCAACGAATATTTCGCCCGGGGTGCTATAAATCTAAAACCGGCCCTGGCCTCATCTCTTTATATCATAAAAAATATATCACCACTGTCGTCGCTGTCACCGTCAGAAATGAGCCCCCCTTTTTTCGACCTTCATTTTTAATTTAACAAAATTAAGCTAAAATAACTAATACAGAAAAGTTAAAATAAAAAAATATAATAGGAAAATACAGTACATAATATAAAAATAAATATAAAAAATAATTTAATTTTGTTTACACATCAATAAAAAAATGTTTAAATAATTAGCATTAGAACATCGAATGAGGAACAAAAATGCAAAAAAGAATGTTCAGAACAAAAAGAATTTTTGGATAAAATTATTCAGTATTTTAAAGTATATCGTATTTAAATAAAAATTATTAGAAAAATTGCGAATTTTTGAAGATGGGGGTTGGAGGGCTTGTCCCCTAGTTATCACAAATATAATAGTCAATGTATATCCAATCAATAATAATACTAACCTTATAATACTCAATAGATCTCGATGCTGTATAAATAAACGATCAAGTTTATATCATAGTATTTCAGAACAGAGCAGTTTTAATGATTCCGTGAAAAAATTTTAATATTTATGAATAATAATTGCGTTTGCCAAATTATACTGAACTACTAGGAATATTTTATCAGGGACAAAGATAAAGCTCTGACATTTGCGCGGTGATAGAGGCATTTGAGTGGCCTAGAATCAAAGTTATGAGAGATACATGATCGCTTCTCATAGTTAAATGAAATAAGCATTTACGGATATGATACATCAAATTTTAAAAGACCTTAAAACTGTCATAATTATGGTTCTAGACTTTTCGAGAACCTTAATTAGTGCTTAAATTAAATACCTTAACATTTAGTATTATATGATATGTCATGCTAAGTATTTAGATACTCCCAAAATGAGAAGGAGAAAAAACGATCGAGATTACTGGCTCACTTGTGAAGCAAAATTCTCGATTTTCAGAGGTTCAAATGAGGTGCTCAGAGCTCGGGCCAAGAAAATTTCTTTTTATCAACCGATTTTGATTCACAAAGATTCATTTTAAAGATTATAAAATAACACTTTAAATGAGACTAGTTACAACCGTTTTGATCAAATACACCACCTTTGATGACAGTTTGAATATTGTTGATTTTTCAATTTTTTTTTATTCACTGAATACCTTTGCAAAAAAAAGACACCGATGAAAAAATATAAAAAAATTCTTGTAAATAGTAGGAGGAATAACGAAAAAAATGAGAAGTATTGAATTAAAATAAGTTAGCAGGATGACTATTTATGGCAGTTTCAAAATAGGTCTAAAAAGGGCTATTTTTAGCATTTTGAAGGCCTATATCTTTGGTCCTAGGGCCACTAGAGGGCTGAAATTTTAACTGTAACGTTTTTTCATAAGGTATAAAAACATACTAAAATTTGGAGGAAATCCGAGAACCCCCCCCCACAAAACTGATCGAAAAGTAAAAATATTACTCATATATATATATATATGTATTCATATATAGGGGCTTATGGCTTCCAGTCTAAAATTGAGATTTTATGGTACATGTTGTAAGAAAATTGGATGTTATTTATACATATGTTGTTAATTTGCCCTAAAATGTCATAATTTTTAAAATATTTCAATTGTATAAAAAAACTGGTGATTCGGGATTTATGGTATCCGATGATTATGTATCGATGTTCATGGCATTCGATGTTCTAATCTCTGTTTATAAACAAACTGCTGAAAAATCTAATTAGTTATTGAATAGTATACAGTTTTTCAAAACGTTTCCTCTAAATACTATGGATTATATCCCATACAGCATGTAAGGTTTCTGGAAGCTTCCTGGAAGCTTCCCGAAAGATGTGGAAGAAAGGTTGGAAGCTTTCAGGAAGTTTCCAATGGAAACTTTCCGGAAGATGGATATGTCTTAGATCAGGAGTCTTCCGTAAGTCTTTCATGGAATGTTTCAGTGAAAGCTCACTGGAAGCCTCCATAAGTCCTCCATGGAATATTTCAGTGGAAGCTTACTGGAAGCTTCCGTAAATTATTCATGGAATATTTCAATGGAAGCTTATCGACAGCTTACTGAAATTATTCATGAAACATTTCAGTGAAAACTTACTGGAAGCCTCCGTAAATCTTTCATGGAATATTTCAGTGAAAGCTTACTCAAAGCTTCCGTACATCATTTCTGAAATATTTTAGTGGAAGCTTACTGGAAGCCTCCGTAAGTTTTTCATGAAATACTTCATTGTAAGCTTACTGAAAGCTTCCTTCAATTATTCATGAAATATTTCAGTGAAATATTAAATAAGTGATGAACTAATATTTCTTTGAAATATTTCAGTTTATGAATATTAAATAATTCATTGAAATATTTCTGTAATATTGCTGGAACAATTCATGTTTTATTTCAAAAAATTTTTGAATTCGACACTGAAATATTAAAGTAAGTTGTTACATTATTTCTTGAGATGTTGCATATTAATATTTCTCAATCTTTCAAAAAACATGTCATGAAATATTCCTGTTATATTAAAAAAATATTTCATGAAGTGTACGAAAAAATGTTTGAACATAACGCTGAAATATTGAAAAAATATTACTGCACCATTTCTTAAAATATTTTAAATCAATAATGCGCAAATTTTTCAATAAATATTTCATGAAATATTTCTGTAATATTCCAGAAATATTTCATTAAGTATTTCAAAAAATTTATAAATATAACAGTAAAATATTGGAAGAATATTGTT
The DNA here is from genome assembly GCA_017163975.1 of Anastatus disparis. Classification (NCBI taxonomy): domain Eukaryota; kingdom Metazoa; phylum Arthropoda; class Insecta; order Hymenoptera; family Eupelmidae; genus Anastatus; species Anastatus disparis. The sequence goes on from JAFFSR010000074.1 coordinate 2,484,082, forward strand.
TAAATATTTGTAGTTATCTCGCGTGCGCAGCAGTTCTTTCATCTTGCCAGCAGGTGGCTATTTGATTATATTTTCATGTGATCGTGAATGCGGTTGACAAACTCTCGCAATGATTCAATGACAATTTCCAATATTTCGCTGAAGGGTAAACGAAGTCTTCCATTCAAGCTTCCATGAAATCTTTCGGTGCAATGATTCATCAACGGAATCTTCTTTGGAAGGTTTACGAAAGCTTTCAGGAGCCTTCCACTGGAATGTTTTAATGGCAATTTTCAATATTTTGCTGAAAGGTAAACGGAGTTTTCCATTCAAGTTTCCATGAAATCTTTCGATGCAATGATTCATCAATCTTCCAACGGAATCTTCCTTGGAAGATTTACGGAATCTTCCAGGAGACTTAAATCGGAATATTCCAGTGAAAATTCCCAACATTTTCCCGAAAGGAAAACGGAGTCTTCTATAAAGCTTCCATGAAATCTTTCGGTGCAAGAATTCATCAACCTTCCAACGGAATCTTTTTCGGAAGATTAACGGAAGCTTTCAGGAGCCTTCCACTGGAATGTTTCAATGACAGTTTCCAATATTTCGTTAAAAGGTAAACAAAGTCTTCCATTTAAGCTTCCATGAAATCTTACGTTGCAATGATTCATCAATCTTTCAACGGAATCTTCCTTGGAAGGTTTACGGAAGCTTTCAGGAGCCTTCCACTGGAATGTTTCAATGACAATTTCCAATATTTCGTTAAAAGGTAAACAAAGTCTTCCATTTAAGCTTCCATGAAATCTTACGTTGCAATGATTCATCAATCTTTCAACGGAATCTTTCTTGGAAGGTTTACGGAAGCTTTCAGGAGCCTTCTACTGGAATGTTTCAATGACAATTTCCAATATTTCGCTGAAAGGTAAACGGAGTCTTCTATAAAGCTTCCATGAAATCTATCGGTGCAATGATTTATTAATCATTCAACGGAATCTTCCTTGGAAGGTTTACGGAGGCTTGCAGGGGTTCTTCGTAGAAAGTTTTCTTTGCAATATTCCAGAAATATTTCTGTTTTCTTCCATAAAGCTTCCATACATATTTCAATGAAATATTCCATTGGAATATTTCGGAATATTTCAATGTTATCTTTCATGCTGTGTGGGATTTTATTAAATTTAAGTTCTTGAAAGTACAGAAATCAAAATGTTAGCAAAAAAAAAGGAAAATAAAATATTTTAAATATTTATTTATATTGCTAACATTTTATTTTATTTGATAATATACAAATTAATATACTTGCCAATAGAAGTAAGATTGATAACAAATTATTCACGTAATAAAATGGAACAAAAATCATGTGAATAACTTATGTGAAAAATTCACATGAATATTTTTAATAGGGTTGAGTATCTTAAAGAGATGTAAACCGGATACTAACACTTGTTTTCGTAAATATTGACAATCTACTTATTTCATTGCAAAAATTCAAGAAAAGTAATACATTAGCCTTTAGTGTTTACTACGAAGATTATTCAATTAAATTTTCAAATTAATTTAGTTATTAGTTTTTCAGAATATCAGCTTTGTTGTACAAAATCTAAAAGTTTTAATATATCATATTGAAACCCAAAATCTCAGAAACTAATGAATGAATCCATTTGAAAATTTAACTGAATAATCTTCGTGGCAAATGTTACAAACTTAAGCATTTTTTTCCTTAAGTTTTGCAATAAAATGCAAAGATAGGCCGGACTCATGAGTACACGTGTAGTCTTCGTTTCACATCCCCTTAAGAGTCGATCGTATCGCTCTGTCCTTGTCTAATCTAAATTTTCGTTATAATAAATAAATTAAATATTATTATGCAAATGTAAGGAACGAGCGCAGTAGAGCAAAAAACGAGCAAACAATTCTATTTCATGAAAAAATATGAAATTTTCATTATTTTTCAAGTAAAGTACGAAACGGAAAACACAGTCAAACTCAACTTAATTTTTTCCGTATACGGTCGACACATAAGGTATCAAACCTGAGTTTAAGCCAAAAAAAAATTAAACTTGTATGTAGTGATAATTTTTTTTTTTTTTAATAATAATAATTAATTAATATAACTTCTTTTTACCTTAAATATATATTGAATACATGACGTTGACATGAGAATAATTTTTAAAAACCCCATCTGATGCTTAAAATTCTTTTGATTAATTAAAAACTGGATTTTTTAAATTTTAGTATTTGCCGTAGACTTTCTTAGCCAATTTTCTATTAATTGACTTCAAAATTTCCAGAGATTTTCAGTTTATATATCTTCACAAAATAACAGTTTTAGTTTAAAAAAATAAAAGAATTTAAAATTTTGGTTGAGAAAATGTTTAAAAAAATACATATTTTTATAAATATCATGTAAGTAATTAAATTCAACATTTACTTAAACTTATCTTATCAAAATTCCAGAACTGTTATATTGTGAAGATATATAAACTAAAGATTTCTAGAAATTTTGAGATAAATTAGGTTATAATTGGCTGAGACAGTTTGCGGCAAATATCGAAATTTAAAAAATCCAGTTTTTGACTAATCGAAAGAATTGAAAGCATCAGATGAGGTTTTTTAAAATTATTCATGGATCAATGTTTCAAGTTAAAAAAAGTTTTATATTTAATATGTATTTTAAGTTAAAACAAGTTTTTTAAATTAATATCATTAGAAAAAAAATTATGACTACATTTTAATTCGATTTTTTTGGCTTATATTCACAAGGGGACACTCTAATCTTTGAGTCTTGGATTCTAAATCTTAAGGACTTAAGAGATTTATTTTATTATAAAACAAAGATATTTCATGGGTTTCTTACCAACAAGCACTCTATCACCTGTTTTCATAGACTTAAGGAGATGTAAACGGATACTACACCTGTACACGGAGAGAAAAATCATGTTATTTTCTCGTGATAAATTTAACACGTTAAAATTATATGATTATTTATGTAAAGTTCTCATGAGATCAAGTTAATTTAACGTCAATTGATTCTAACTTAAAATACTATAGGCGCCATGATATTATTCCTTGGACGCTCACGGGATTTTCACGTGGAACTCAAGTGAATTCGATGGTGGTAGGGCTGACCGAATAGCGCGGGCTTTGAAAGAGAGAGGGAGAGAGGAAGGGAGAGAGAGACTAAAGAATATAAGTGTATTTTCGTAGCAGCAGTCAGTTAGAATACACATACTGTGCGAGTAGAGTGGGGGTTCATTTTCCTGTCGATTTTTATTAGCGAAGCCCTTTAGTTACTTTGTTTCTCTCTCTCTCTCTCCCCCTCTCTATCTCCTTTCAAAGCCTGTGCTACTGAGTCGGCCACACCACCGATGAATTCACTTGAGTGCCACGTGAAAATCCCGTGGGTCTCAAGTAATTTTAACATGATGCATCGCCATCTATTAAAAACATGAATATCATCGAAAAATCACTTGTTTCTTCGATAATATTCGGTGAAAAAATATCATGTAATGATCACTTGAAATTTCATGGAATAATAACATGATTTTTCTCTCAGTGTACTCATAAATATTAATTATCTTTTTATTTTATTGCAAAATTTTAACAAAAGAAATGCATTAGCTTGTAATATGTACCATAAAGATCATTCGTTTAAATTTTTAAATAAATCTATCAATTAGTTTTTCAAAATTTTAAATTTCTTGTACAAATCTAAAAATTTTAATATAAAATATTGGAACCTAAAATTCTGGAAAACTAATTAATAAATTTATTTGAAAATTTGACTTAATTATCTTTATGGTAAATACTACGAGCTAAAGCATTTCTTTTCCTCAATTTTTGCAATAAAATGAAAAGATAGGGCAGATTCATGAATACAGGTGTAGTGTTCGTTTTACATCCCTTTAAAGTTGTTAAAAATCAGCTATTTTTTCATAATTTTATACTATAACATATGAACTATCTGCGTACATTTTCTGATCCACTTCACTTACACTCAAAATAGATGATAATCCCTTTTTATACCAATATATAACTAGATTAATGAATATTCACATTTATTAAGTGTTTTCGAGCTTGCTAATTCATGTGAAATAGCTAAATTATAAATAAATATAACATTTTCATGTATCTCACCAGGTTCGATCATACTCCTAATACTTAAAATATTACCTATTGTACTGCATATAAATAGACATTATATTTTACACTATTATATTGATCACTTTGTTTTACACCATGCATTGGATTTAATGATTAAATTCTCAAATTAATTATAGGAGCAGAACCTATTTTTAAAAAAAATTTGATCGTCTCTGTCTCACTTTCGCTAGAAAATGACAGTCTAAAAAATTGAAAATGATGAGTTATATTTAATTACACTCAATAAGAATCATTAAACACAAAATCAGTCCAGAGAAAAAAAATTGAACGCACAAATTTTATATTAAATACAACTCCTCAGTACACTTTTCACAATACTACACCTTATGAATTGATGTCAAATATTACACAATCATACACAATATTACACAAACTCATATTATCACAATATGCAGCTACTTTACCAATGAAAGTAGTAGTCTATTTACTATGAAATACTCTAAAAACATGGAATTCCTATTATTATTATTAATTGAAAATATTATTATCAATTCTTCTATACTCGTTCCAGATCTCATTGATTTTATTGATTGAATTTCTAATATCCTGCAATAAAAAAGAAAAATTTACACAAAGCAATCCAAAACTTTTTCAAATCAACAATTTAAAATTGAATTTCACTTAAAAAAGGTTACTTATCTGACTCCATCAGCTAGACTATTCTACGTTACTCTATTCTTTTATAATTAATTATTTTATAACCCTGCATCATGACAAAAACAGACTCATAACTCGTAACCTCAAATCACAACAAAAATCATAAACTGAACATGCTTAAAACTTAAGGTGACTGTCACAACGTTGCATACATTTTTTAAGGCTATTTCACTCAAAAAGTTACAAGTAACAGATGCAGTAAGGCTCGAATTTATAGTCCACACTTAGCACTCAAAGATCATTCCATCTTACTCTTTCACCATGCGAAAAATAAAGACAGAATGATGTTTGGGTGCTGAGGGTCGACTATAAATTCGAGCCTAGCAGATACAAAATTATATTAGTTAGAATATGTATATATAAAAAAATAAAAGAGACAATGTATTTGTTTTTCATATATATATATAGATATACTAATGAATATAATTTTTTATCTGTCACTGTATCTGTAACTTGCCCTGTTGAAAATATATACGTATTTTAGTTACGTATCTCAGATACGTAACAAATTTACGTAATTCATACGTAATAAAGCGTTCGAATTTATTTCGTATTATGAGATACGTATTCGATATTGATGATACGTAGTTTCAATATAAACGTTGATACGTATTCCATACAAGAGATACTTAATTTCTCACACAATATATGTATTTACAAGACAGGTTTCGTAGTAAAAGTACGTAATTTTTTCCACATAATACGTATCCTGAACACATCTTCCAATTGGAATACGTAATTTTTATAAATACTTGTGCTAGATATATGTATTTTCAATACGTATTTCATGCGCATAATACGTAATTTTCGATTCGGATTTCAGGCCTAAATGCATATTGATTCTAGGAGTACGTAATTTCGAGAACTAGATACGTATTTATGAGTCAGAGTTCGTATTCAGAATACATAATTGTAGGCTGCACACATGTCGAAATTGTATATTTAATGCGAAACATACGTAATTTACAATCGTAGTTTCAGGCTCGAATACGTATTGCCAGTACAAATACGTAATTTCAAGCATAAGATACGTACCTACGAGGCAGGTTTTGTTGTAAAGATACGTAATATTTGCCACATACGTATCCTGAACACATGCTGTAATTAAAATACGTAATTTTCATTTAGTGTCCGTTTTACATCCATTCAAAATAATAATTCCTGATTCATTAGTCTACTGATGGAATCTTCCATGGAATGTTTACGAAAGCTTCTTGAAGGCTTCGGCCCGAATGTATCAGTCAAAAATTTCCAATATTTAGCTGCAAGGTAAATGCAGTCTTCCTTAGAGCTTCCTTGGGTCTTTCCCTGCAATAATTCATCAATCTTCCAACGGAATCTTCCTTGGAAGGTTTCCGGAAGCTTTCAGGAGCCTTCCACTGAAATGTTTAAATGACAATTTCCAATATTTCGCTGAAAGGTAAACGGAGTCTTCCATTCAAGTTTCCATGAAATCTTTCGGTGCAAAGATTCATCAATCTTCTAACGGAATCTTCCTTGGAAGGTCTACGGAAGCTTTCAGGATCCTTCCACTGAAATGTTTCAATGACGATTTCCAATATTTCGCTGATAGGTAAACAGAATCTTCCTTGGAAGGTTTACGGAATCTTCCAGGAGACTTAAGTCAGAATATTCCAATGAAAATTCCCAACATTTCCCAGAAGGAAAACGGAGTCTTCTATAAAGCTTCCATGAAATCTTTCGGTGCAATGATTCATCAATCTTCTAACGGAATCTTCCTTGGAAGGTTTACGGAGGCTTCCAGGGGTTCTTCGTAGAAAGTTTCCTTTGCAATATTCCGGAAATATTTCTGTTTTCTCCCATAAAGCTTCCATACATATTTCAATGAAATATTCCATTGAAATATTTCGGAATATTCCAATGATATCTTTCATGCTGTGTGGGCTTATCTCTACAGTGGATTAATTTATGATACATGTTCATCATTGTAGAATGATCAAAATTTTTGAGCCAAAACCACGGTCGTAGATACAGGTCCTGTAACTCCCGTAGTGGGGGAAGTTCTCTTAAGCGAGCACGATTGATTCTTCACATGACTTCTTTCACGAGTAAAAGCGCTGTGATCGCTTTACCCATGAATAGTAATGGTCGTGGAAATTCTATATAACATGTATTATAGTAGGTATCTGTCTTGTGCTTGTGCTATATTATTTTCTTTACATAATTAAATGATTCTAAATTGAAAATTTGTAATGTACATAGATGTACAGAAAAATAACTATTTGATAATTTTCCAAAATAATAGTTTTTAATATAAAAAATACATATAATACTCGTGACTTATTACAGTCAGATATTATATTTTTGGTCTATAAATAGTTTTCGCAAAAATATAAATTCTTACATATTTTAATTTTTACGAATAGTAATTTTAATTTTTAATTTTAAACTTTATTTTAAACTATGTAGGGGCAGATAAGCATGTATCATTTCATGTCTTAAGATTCAAAATATCGCGGTGGCTTAGTGGCTAGCACTCTTGCTTTTGGTTTTTGCTGCTCAGAATCGAATCCTGTTTCAAGCATCTTTTTTTTGCGTTTTTTTATGCTTTGTTTTGCTTTCTAATTTTTTAAAATATTTTTTACTGTATATATTTTTTTCTTTCATACTTATACTTGTATGTGATTTTGAATCTTTTTGCGTTTAAAAAATGTCTTTTAAGTTCTCATATTATGTATGTAATTAAATGAATCAATCATAAATAATTTAATTTAATTAACTTATAAAATTCATTAAATTAATAACAAAGAATGATTTTTTTTAATTTGATGATGCATGAATTATATAAAAAAACAATTTATTTATGACAATTTCATTTAATTTTATTAACATTAAAATTAACTTCTCAATAAAATATTTATAAATTTTCTTGTTGTACGTAACTTTTAATCTTTTTAGAATGTGAATAATTTTTTTCAGAAGTTATTTTCAATGTTAATAAAATAAAATAAATCAATAATAAATATTCGAATACTAATAAGTCATTTATAAAAATAAATAATAAATGAAAGCATTAAAAATTCATTTTCGTACATGAAAATTCACTTTTTTAATCAGGTATTTTATGGAAAATTGATTTAATTTTTATGGAAAAAATAATAGTTTTTTACTAATAATATTTTTCTTTTATAAAAAATGTAATGTATATTTAAACGAAAAAGATAACTTTACTAGGATTCGTATGAAAGAAATAATCAATTAAAATATTTATTTACGTATTTTTTAATAAATTATTGTTTATATAATCAACGCATCATCAAAATAAAAAGAATATTCTTTATTATTAATTTAACAAATTTTGTTAGTTAATTAGAGTAAGTGATTATTTATGATTAATTCATTTATTTACGTTTATATTAAAAGAACTTAAAACAAATCATTTACACGCAAAAAGATTCAAAGTCACATACTAAAAGTATATATGTATGAAAGAAAAAAATATAAACAGTTAAAAAATATTTTAAAAAAATTAAAAAGCAAAAAAAAAGATGCTTCAGCCAGGATTCGATCCTGAGCAGCAAAAACCAGAAGCAAGAGCGTTAGCCACTAGCCCACCGCATCATTTTGAATTCTATGACATGAAACGATACATGCTTATCTGCCCCTATATAATTTAAAATAAAATTTAATAAAAATTTAGCATATTATTCGTAATTTAAATTAATAAGATAATTCATATTTTTGCAAATGCTATTTACATTTAAAAAATATAATATCATCTTGCTGTCATAACTAACGAATATTATATGTATTTTATATGTATAATATGTCCCTATTTATAAGTTGAAATGACTATCAAAAAAATTATTCGCGTACTAAAACTATCTTTTCTAAAATTAAAAAATATGAGAAGCATTTATAAAAAATTAATTCTATTACAGTAGCTGCTTTTTTTTGTAATAACTATCAGATCATGAAGACTATTTTTGTAAATACTTTTTTTTCATATTTTACGAATTTTTAAATTTCCCTCTCTGCGGGTGCCAGTTTTTCCGCATAGTAATCCTACTGCAGTGCTCTCTAGCGATCATTTTTCAAACTATGCATTGTCCAAATAAGAGACCTTCCCCACCATGGGAGATTCGGGACTTGTATATACGACCGTGGCCAAAACCTATCACGGTCCACGATAAAGTTAGCTTAAAAAATTTATGTGACGTTGTCACAGTCAGCTTGAGTTTTAAACATGTTTAGTTTATGATTTCTGCTACGATTTGAGGTTACGAGTTATAAGTTGGTTTTTGTCAAGGTGTATACATCTTGACAAAAACAGACTATAGAGTTCTGAAATAATTATAGAATCACAGAATAGAGCATCATAGAATAGAGCAACGTGGAATAACTCAGCTGATGGATTCAGATAAGTAACCTTTTTTTAAGTAAAATTTAATTTTGAATTGTTGATTTGAAAAAGTTTTGGGTTGCTTTGTGTAAATTTTTCTTTTTTATTGCAGGATATTAGAAATTCAATCATCAAAATCAATGAGATCTGGAACGACTATAGAAGAATTGATAATAATAGTTTCAATTATAAGCATTCCATGTTTTTAAAGTATTTCATAGAAAATAAACTACTACTTTCATTGGTGAAGTAGCTGCATATTGTGATAATAGGAGTTTGTGTAATATTGTGTATAATTGTGTAATATTTGACATCAATTCATAAGGTGTAGCATTGTGTATAAAATTTGTGCGCTCAATTTTTTTTCTCTGGACTGATTTTGTGTTTAATGATTCTTATTGAGTGTAATTAAATATAACTCATCATTTTCAATTTTTTAGACTGTCATTTTCTAGTGAAAGTGAGACAGAGACGATCAAATTTTTTTTTAAAATAGGTTCTGCTCCTATAATTAATTTGAGAATTTAATCATTAAATCCAATGCATGGTGTAAAACAAAGTGATCAATATAATAGTGTAAAATATAATGTCTATTTATATGCAGTACAATAGGTAATATTTTAAGTATTAGGAGTATGATCGAACCTGGTGAGATACATGAAAATGTTATATTTATTTATAATTTAGCTATTTCACATGAATTAGCAAGCTCGAAAACACTTAATAAATGTGAATATTCATTAATCTAGTTATATATTGGTATAAAAAGGGATTATCATCTATTTTGAGTGTAAGTGAAGTGGATCAGAAAATGTACGCAGATAGTTCATATGTTATAGTATAAAATTATGAAAAAATAGCTGATTTTGAACAACTTTAGATCTACTTAAAGAGGTGATGGAGTGCTCGTTGGTGAGAAACCCATGACATATCTTCCTACACAGCATGAAAGGTTGCTGCAAGCTTTCAGTAATGATAATTTTATTACTGAAACGTTGCAGCAACCTTTCATGCTGTGTGAGTTTGTTTCATAATAAAATAAATCTCTTAACCCATATGAAAATAATTTTTGTGTGAAATTGTGAATAACTGTTAATAATTGTAATAAACTACCGCAATTGAGACATTAATAAGAATTAATAACAGTAAAAAACTGTTATTAATAGTTATGAACTCTAAATAACAATTATTAACTGAAAGTCATGATTATTAATAATTATTTATAGTTATTCACATTTATTCACATTTATACACATTTATACACATTTATTAACAGTTACTCACATTTTCCAAAATTTTAGAATTGGTGAATAATTTATTATTATTTATACTTATTTATAATTATTTATATTTATTTGCAATTAGTTACAGTGAATTATAGTTATCAACACAGATAATTACAGTTTTTCACATTTATTAACAGTTATTAACAGTTTTTCACATCTTTCTTTAGGAATATAGAAACAAAATAAGCATCAGTTCTCTGCAGACCGAAAAGCTTGAGCGAACAAACTGGAAATGTTATAACCTTATATACCCGAGTCACTAAAATTTTCGTAGGAGTTCGCGTATTAAGAAAAACGCCACCTAGCAGTCGAAGACAGAATTAATAGTCGATTCGAATAATTTTTTCAGTAGTTACATTTTTAACTGTGAGGTGCCGTTTTTCTTAACTTTGCAATCCCTTATCCAAATTTCAGAGATGCAGGTATATGAGGTTATAATTTTGCGTGTTTATTCACAGTTGAAAATCAGTATACATACTTTAATTACGTACTTCAAGTATATGGGTAAATCTTTCATAATGTTAAAATTTCACCTGCAACAAATTAAAAAAAAAAATACAGGCACACGTATAAAACTAATTTTCTCTGAATGTTGACGTATTATAATGAAAAAAAAAATCGTGTTACTCACTTTTAAGGGTAGTCTTTTTAACAAACATCAAAAGACAGATTTTCGAGTAAATTTTTCATAGTGTTAAAATTTACTTTCAATAAATTAAAAAAATTGAAGACACATGTATCAAATTTATTTTTTTAAATGTTGATATATTAAAATGATAATAAAAGAAAAAATCGCATTACTCACTTTTGAAGATAGCTTTTTTAATATAAGACATTTAAATATATTCATTATTATCACACCCAGGTATAATATTTTACATATCTCAGATCAGTTTTTTAAGTATTTTGGGCTATAATAGATCATTTTCTATTGAGCTTTTTCATTTTTACATGTTTAATATGTTACAGAAAATATTTAAATACGCAATTTACATTAATAATTACAAAATTTTTTGTAATAAATAAAATATGCCAGAAATGCCAATTTTTTTGGAAAATTCATTTTTGGCGATTCGGGTATTAAAATTGAGTGATATTAGTTACCCAATGGCTTTTGGGATTCCTGATTACAAATCATAAGTGAGTGGAATATCAATTTATTTTTGCTAAAATTGTCAATCTTAGGGTATGAAATTTGACATGGATTTGTGTAGTTTATGTTTTCGAATAAAAATACTTATATTCCTTTTAACCAAATATTTTAGTTTATTTAATAAACATTAAATCTAAAAATTTTAAATTTAAAATCTAGAAACTTCAGTGATGATTCAACTCAACGTTCTAGGTGTAAGCTATTAAATACATACTAAAACTGAGCTTTTTAAAGTTTAAACTCTTTAGAATTAAAACATTGATAGAAACTAGGTAATCGATGTAAATTTGGAAAATTTAATAGCCGGGAAAAATTCAATGATTTCCAGAATACTCGAAATAATACTTCAAAAGCAACTTAAAGATTACATTGAGTATTATAAAATAGTAAATTACAAAGTTCACAACAGAGAAAAGGTGAATCAAAGCTTAGGTTTTCATATTAGTGGATAAAAACCTATTTTCAAAAGTGAGTCACGTTTTTTAAGTATAATTTCAAACGAACAAAGAACTTTATCTACACTAGGCACACGTTCCTAATAAAAAAATTTCTCTTTGTGATTCTAAATATTACCTTTTGATGTAGTTTAAAATGTCACCGCTGAATAGTCTTTTTTACAGCATCGTATTTTCCAGAAAAAAGTAAAATATATAAATTTTTGGTAACATTTTAATAACCTTTCAGAAAGTACTTTTGTTAACAGGCACACACCCATGCTCTTGATTTTCCAAAAGTATGTGTATAGATAAAGCTTTGGTGTGAATTTCAAATCAAAAAAGCAGTAGTCATTTTTTTTATAGCGGTAATTTATCATTTTACATGGCCTGGTAACATTTAAATTTCAAAAAAAAAACCTCTTTTCCCCATCCGCCATAAAATGACACGTCTAATTATCATTAAAAATATAACAAAATTAGTTTCTAATAACTCAATAAATCAGTGAACATTTGCTAACAAGATGTGCTATCTCATATTTAGGAGAAATGACGCAGTAACATGATTTTTAAAAGTATGAAAGAATTACCCATATACACTTTAGCTTAAGTACGTTCTTTTTTGAAACATTTTAGTGGGTATTATTTTTAAAATATTGATAAAAAAGACGTCTTTAAAAGACGTCTTTTTTTGTTCCAAATCCAGACACGTCCAAAGATGTCTTTAAAAGACGTCATTATTTTCAATAGGGATAACAATTACTTGTTAGTACATCACTCAAATAGACAAAGGTTATAATGAACAATACAAACATTAAAGGATATAATTTATGTAGAAAATAAATTTTGTATTAATATAAATTAATGAGATATTAGTATTATTTAATATTAATTGTAGTTACCCTCATATAAAATATCAATTAATTAAGAACTTCAGGTATCAAGCCCAAATTTAAGCCTAAAATAAAAATTAAATTTAAATGTTATAATAATTTTTTTACTAATAATATTACTTAAAAAAAGTTTTTTCACCTTAGATATATAAAATACAAGACTTCGGCCCATGAATAATTTTAAGTAATCTCATCAAACGATTGAAATCCTTTCCTTTATTCGAATACTTGATTTTGGTGGTCACTGCAAGCTTTCTCAGCCAATTTTCAACGAATTGACTTATAAATTTCCAGAGATCTTAAATTTATATATATTCACAAAATAGCACTTTTATTTAAAAAAAAAAGAAAAAGAATTTAAAAGTTTGGTTTAAAAATTTGAAAATATTGGAAAAAGTAGATAATTTTGTGAATTTCATGTATTTAATTTAGTCCAGTATTCACTAAAACTTATAAAAATTCCATTACTGTTATTTTTTGATACAAATAAATAAAGATGTGTAAGTAGAAGATCTGCAAATTAAGTCAATTTGTTGAAAATTGACTGAGAAAGCTTACGACAACCACCAAATTGAAAAAAAAAATCACATTTTTGACTAATCAAAAGGATTTTAAGCATTGGATGAGATATTTTAAAATTATTCATAGACTTTGTAAATAAGTTTAGAATATTCTGTCTATTATAATAACAATACAGATCCATGTAATGTAGGTTGTATTGTAATTTCACTTTGAAAAAGTTGGTGGCAAGTCTCATTTCTGGTCTAGCGATAAATAAAATATTTAATAATACATATGGTGGACTATTTGTTTTAAAATTATAGCACTCAAAGTTCTAAAATTTTAAAAATAATTTTGAAATGTCCTACTGTAACATAATGTCAATGCAAATCAAAGTAATCTAGGTTGTATAATAAAACATAATATTGAATTCTATAGTTTGAAAAGAAGTAGTCTGGTACGTATTATATGAAAGGACTTATCATAGACTCAAATATAAAACTGCTTACCAACTTTTTAAATTAAAACAACAGAACAATATAGATTACATTCATATGAATTGATACCATGTTGGAGGAAGATATTTTAAAGCAATATACAGAGTATCATAGCTTTAAGTACTATGAAAAAAAATCTAACACATACCACAAACATTTCATTTGACATAAACTAAAAATGAATCTGGCGATCAAGTTTTTTAAAGTGATATTATAATTTCATTTTTACTTATTTATTTTTAAAACTATAGCATTTACAATCATAAAACTTTTTAAATAACTTTAGAATGTTCTGCCTAGCATAATATCAATATAAATCCATATATTGTGGATTCTATTGTAATTTCACTTTGAAAAAAGTGGTGACAAGTTTAATATTTGGTTTAGTTACAAACAAAATATTTCTGTAAAGACCGGGGTTTTTCTAAAGGAGTTTTACCTCCTCAATCAAAACCCCGTCCCCAGATAATTCTTAAAAATATTAATATTACTATTCAGCATTTTCCAAAAAAAAATATAATATTATGTTATACCGATCGAATGCTTATTAAATATGTTTTGTACATATTATTGAAAATCATTTTTAATCACACAACGAATATGCTGACTGCATTGTGTGAGCTTATGATCTATTAACTTCTTTTCTAAAATACCGTTCATCATGTAACCCACATAGCATGAAATATTTCTGAAATATTTCTGAAATATTTCATTGAAAGATTCGGAATAAAACAGAAATATTGATAAGAAATATTTCTGAAATATTGATATGTCCTTCTAGAAGATTGATTTGAAATATTTCATGTAATGTTTCTGTAACATTCTTTCATTATTTTGTAAAATATTAATTTGTAATATTGTTGAAAGATTGTAGCAATATTTGACCGCAAGATTCATGTGAGATTATGAATCTTTCAAGAAATGTTTCTGAAATATTTCTGAAATCTTTCATGAAATGTTGATTTGTAAGATTGTTGAAAGATTGCAGAAATATTTTATTAAAGGATTCATAAAAAATTATGAATCTTTCAAGAAAGGTTTCTGAAATATTTCTAAAATCTTTCATGAAATATTGCTTTGTAACATTGTTGAAAGATTGCAGAAATATTTTATTAAAGGATTCATAAAAGATTATGAATCTTTCAAGAAATGTTTCTGAAATATTTCTAAAATCTTTCATGAAATATTGCTTTGTAACATTGTTGAAAGATTGCTAAACTATGTTATTGAAGGATTCATAAAAAATTATGAATATCTCAAAAAATGTTTCGGAAATATTTCAGAAATCTTTCATGTAATATTGATATGTTATATTGTTGAAAGATTGCCCATCAGTTTAACTAAAGTATTCATAGAGGATTATTAACCCTTTCGGAAATATTTTTGGAATCTTTCATGAAATACTGATTTGTAATATTGATGAAAAATTCTATCAGATATTATTTTTGATTTTGTAAGAGTTGCATCTCAAACCATATTAGATACTTATACATTTATTTGTTCACGGAAAACATTTGGCACGTTAAGGAAGTGTGCTTGTGAGACATCGTGCGTCTGCTGCATCGGCACCGAAAAATACGGTGCCGATGTTACTTCGTCACAGTGGCTATCTCTGTAGAATGTCAACGCTTGCCTCGAGGCGCACGAGGGGCGCTACTGTGTAAAACAAGGCAGAGTCATATATGTTAAGCGTGCGTTGCTATAGCTTTGACTGTCACGCCATCTCGACACCTGAAATCTAGTGCCGGCATCGTGCCGCACAACCTAGTCACCGTCGCTGTACGTGCGAAATGTTTCTCGTGTTATTTATAATTTAAGCGCTTATTTATTTGTATCAAGAATTTTCGGTCTTATATACTAAACGAGAGAGCGTCCCACCACTTGCGAGAGTTTGCCAACCACATTTACGATCACATGAAAATATAATCAAGTAGCCACCTGCTGGCAAGATGGAAGAATTGCTACAAACGCGAGAGAACTACAAATATTTAAACAATATTTCTCCAATATTTCACTGTTATATTCATAAATTTTTCGGAATACTCCATGAAATATTTCTGGAATTTGACAGAAATATTTCATGAAATATTTCTTGAAAAATTTGCGCATTATTGATTTGAAATATTTTAAGAAATAGTGCAGCAATATTTCTTCGATATTTCAGTGTTATGTTCATACATTTTTTTAAATACTTCATGAAATGTTTTTTAAATATAACAGAAATATTTCATTAAATGTTTCTTGAAAGATTTGCGAAATATTGATTTGAAACATTTCAAGAAATAATGTAACAATATTTCTTGAATATTTCAGTGTCAGATTCAAAAATTTTTTGAAATAAAACATGAAATGTTCCTTTAATATTACAGGAATATTTCATGAAATGTTTTTTGAAAGATTTGTGAAATATTGATTTGAAACATTTCAAGAAATAATGTAACAATATTTCTTGAATATTTCAGTGTCAGATTCAAAAATTTTTTGAAATAAAACATGAAATGTTTCTTTAATATTACAGGAATATTTCATGAAATGTTTTTTGAAAGATTTGTGAAATATTGATTTGAAACATTTCAAGAAATAATGTAACAATATTTTTTGAATATTTTAGTGTTGGATTGAAAATTTTTCGAAATAAAACATGAAATGTTCCTTCAATATTACAGGAATATTTCATACAATGTTTCTTGAAAGATTGGCGAAATATTGATCTGAAACATTTCAAGAAATAATCTAGTAAACTTTCTCAAGTATTTCAGTGTTGGATTCAAAAATAGTTTGGAATAAAACATGAAATATTCCTTCAATATTACAGGAATATTTCATGCAATGTTTCTTGAAAGATTGGCGAAATATTGATCGTAAACATTTCAAGAAATAATCTAGTAACCTTTCTCAAATATTTCCGTGTTGGATTCAAAAATTGTTTGGAATAAAACATGAAATATTCCTTCAATATTACAGGAATATTTCATGCAATGTTTCTTGAAAGATTGGCGAAATATGGATCGTAAACATTTCAAGAAATAATCTAGTAACCTTTCTCAAATATTTCAGTGTTGGATTCAAAAATTGTTTGGAATAAAACATGAAATATTCCTTCAATATTAGAGGAATATTTCATGCAATGTTTCTTGAAAGATTGGTGAAATATTAATGTGAAACATTTCAATAAATAATCTAGTAATTTTTCTCAAATATTTCAGTGTTGGATTCAAAAATTGTTTGGAATAAAACATGAAATATTCCTTCGATATTACAGGAATATTTCATGCAATGTTTCTTGAAAGATTGGCGAAATATTGATCTGAAACATTTCAAGAAATAATCTAGTGACCTTTCTCAAATATTTCAGTGTTGGATTCAAAAATAGTTTGGAATAAAACATGAAATATTCCTTCAATATTACAGGAATATTTCATGCAATGTTTCTTGAAAGATTGGCGAAATATTGATCGTAAACATTTCAAGAAATAATCTAGTAACCTTTCTCAAATATTTCCGTGTTGGATTCAAAAATTTTTTGAAATAAAACATGAAATGTTCCTTCAATATTACAGAAATATTTCATGAAATGTTTCTTGAAAGATTTGCGAAATATTGATTTGAAACATTTCAAGAAATAATTTAGTAATATTTCTCAAATATTTCAGTGTTGGATTCAAAAATAGTTTGGAATAAAACATGAAATATTTCTTAAATATTACAGGAATATTTCATGCAATGTTTCTTGAAAGATTGGCGAAATATTGATCTGAAACATTTCCAGAAATAATCTAGTAACCTTTCTCAAATATTTCAGTGTTGGATTCAAAAATTGTTTGGAATAAAACATGAAATATTCCTTTAATATTACAGGAATATTTCATGAAATGTTTTTTGAAAGATTTGTGAAATATTGATTTGAAACATTTCAAGAAATAATGTAACAATATTTTTTGAATATTTTAGTGTTGGATTGAAAAATTTTTCGAAATAAAACATGAAATGTTCCTTCAATATTACAGGAATATTTCATACAATGTTTCTTGAAAGATTGGCGAAATATTGATCTGAAACATTTCAAGAAATAATCTAGTAAACTTTCTCAAGTATTTCAGTGTTGGATTCAAAAATAGTTTGGAATAAAACATGAAATATTCCTTCAATATTACAGGAATATTTCATGCAATGTTTCTTGAAAGATTGGCGAAATATTGATCGTAAACATTTCAAGAAATAATCTAGTAACCTTTCTCAAATATTTCCGTGTTGGATTCAAAAATTGTTTGGAATAAAACATGAAATATTCCTTCAATATTACAGGAATATTTCATGCAATGTTTCTTGAAAGATTGGCGAAATATGGATCGTAAACATTTCAAGAAATAATCTAGTAACCTTTCTCAAATATTTCAGTGTTGGATTCAAAAATTGTTTGGAATAAAACATGAAATATTCCTTCAATATTAGAGGAATATTTCATGCAATGTTTCTTGAAAGATTGGTGAAATATTAATGTGAAACATTTCAATAAATAATCTAGTAATTTTTCTCAAATATTTCAGTGTTGGATTCAAAAATTGTTTGGAATAAAACATGAAATATTCCTTCGATATTACAGGAATATTTCATGCAATGTTTCTTGAAAGATTGGCGAAATATTGATCTGAAACATTTCAAGAAATAATCTAGTGACCTTTCTCAAATATTTCAGTGTTGGATTCAAAAATAGTTTGGAATAAAACATGAAATATTCCTTCAATATTACAGGAATATTTCATGCAATGTTTCTTGAAAGATTGGCGAAATATTGATCGTAAACATTTCAAGAAATAATCTAGTAACCTTTCTCAAATATTTCCGTGTTGGATTCAAAAATTTTTTGAAATAAAACATGAAATGTTCCTTCAATATTACAGAAATATTTCATGAAATGTTTCTTGAAAGATTTGCGAAATATTGATTTGAAACATTTCAAGAAATAATTTAGTAATATTTCTCAAATATTTCAGTGTTAGATTCAAAAATAGTTTGGAATAAAACATGAAATATTTCTTAAATATTACAGGAATATTTCATGCAATGTTTCTTGAAAGATTGGCGAAATATTGATCTGAAACATTTCCAGAAATAATCTAGTAACCTTTCTCAAATATTTCAGTGTTGGATTCAAAAATTGTTTGGAATAAAACATGAAATATTCCTTTAATATTACAGGAATATTTCATGCAATGTTTCTTGAAAGATTGGTGAAATATTGATGTAAAACATTTCAAGAAATAATTTAGTAATCTTTCTTAAATATTTCAGTGTTGGATTCAAAAATTGTTTGGAATAAAACATGAAATATTCCTTTAATATTACAGGAATATTTCATGCAATGTTTCTTAAAAGATTGGTGAAATATTAATATGAAACATTTCAAGAAATAATTTAGTAATATTTCTCAAATATTTCAGTGTTGGATTCAAAAATTGTTAGGAATAAAACATGAAATATTCCTTCAATATTACAGGAATATTTCATGCAATGTTTCTTGAAAGATTGGTAAAATATTAATGTGAAACATTTCAAGAAATAATTCAGTAATATTTCTCAAATATTTCAGTGTTGGATTCAGAAATTTTTTTGGAATAAAACATGAAATGTTGCAGCAATATTACAGAAATATTTCAATGAATTATTTCATATTCTTAAATTGTAATATTTCGAAGAAATATTTGTTCATCACTAATTTAATATTTTACTGAAATATTTCATGTAATCTTTTTTTGAAATATTTCATGCTATGTGGGAAAAACGATATATGCGTCATCCTTTGTGAAGTACATTTTATGCACAAATAATAACTTGAGCTTTGCACTGGTTAATCTTTAAAAGAATTTTATCTATTGAATTTGTACACTGTTAAATTTAATTTTTACCAAGAGATAAAAGAAAATTTCTAATTTAATTAACATTATTTACTAAAACTTGGAATTCTGAGAAATAACTATTTTCCAATAATGAGTTCCTTCAACGCGAAATGTATCTTCTGGTTTCCAGATTCTCTCTTTCTGTTTCTCAGAAATGAAAGAATCCTTTTGTTCTGTATAATAATAATAATAATAATAATATATAGCCCCTTAAGTAAATTTAATAGAAAAAAAATTTAGAAACTACTTGGATAATGCTAAGTGGTTATTTGCTTATATAAAGGAATTATTTATTTAAACAGTCCATTCCCCTTCAAGAATTTAAAATTATTAAATAATGAATACACTAATAAAACTACTATAATATGTTTCAGCCGAAATAAACTGAAACACACCACAGCAGCTTGGATAGTTTAAGCACGATTTAGATTGATATTCATGTTAAATACATCAATTTATATCTATTGAGACTACAACTATAAATATATTTACCAGAATACCTGGTAATTATCTTAAGAAATAACTTTAATTGTCCTACCACATAAATTATATATTTTTGCAATACATCAAAAGATAAGGAAAAATTCAACGAATAAACACTTTTATAAAAATGGTATATTATTTTTATTTCAAAAATCAGTCACAACTAATTTGATTCTATAATATAATCTATATTAGTATTACAAATTTTCAAAAAAAATAAAAATCCAAGAATTGCTAGTTGAATTACGCACAAGCTTAAATATATTAAAGGTATCATTAAAATTTGTACTTTAATTTTTAATGAAATCGTAATTTATTAGCGAGGAATTAACATAACCATAATACTAGATATATATTTTATGAAAAATGTGCATGAATACAGTTCATGGACATTAAATTAACAAAACCTAATTTTCAGTGTTTTACAATGGAACCAAGTGTAATTTTTATTTCCCTTTTTTTTAATAGTATTAATTTTTTTTCTTAAGTATAATTCAAATACTTTGTTTATTAATATATATTTTGATTTATAGAATGCATTACTTTAGATTTAATGTTACTTAGGGGTCGTACCCAAATGCCGTTGACAATTTTTTCGATATTTCGACCCCCGGTCCCCTTTCCGTGACATGTGTAAACTATCAAAGTACCCTTCCCCCCCTGTAACGTAAACTAACTTTTTTATTTTTTATTAAACTTTTAAAAAAAATTTTAATTATATTAATTACTTTTTAAATATTGAACATATTTTTATGTTTTTTATTTTATTAAAATAGCATTTTCACAAAACAACAGAATTCTAAACATTGCATATAATAAATATTTATAAGATATTAAATATATTAATCGTCGATAAACTTTTTCACTTCAATTTTATCGAAAAAGATCATAAAACTATGAACCTTTAAAATACGTTATAAAAATAGAACACGATTCAACAGGCACAAATATAAATGCTGCAATCGGCTTGAAAATTTTTCGTTTGTTTTGACAGCTCACTCGCTAAAAGAAACGGCTTATGCTTTGCACCGTATGGCGGTGCCCGCATACATGTAAAAGAAAGTAATATACTGTGTTTTAGTGGACAGACTGCGGAACTGCTTGACTTTGCAGTTTTCGGATGAAAAATCTGCTCCAAATTGCTAATATTATGCAATGATCTTTTTGATAAAAAAAAAAATAGCCAACGTAGGAGTAAATAACTAACCCCCCTCCCATAGCGTTACTTTTCGTAGATTTTGATCGACCCCTCCCCCCCAAAAAACTGTCAACGGCATTTGGGTACGACCCCTTATCTGTTATGGCCAGCTGGCACATCATTGCCGGCTTTCCTGGACTCTCTGCTTGCTCCCGTTCATTCCACAATATCTTACTTGATCTTGCTAGTGTATTGGAGTCACAACATAACAACAAAAAAAAATAAGAAAAAAAAGCACAAAAACAAAAAAAAAAGGAACGAAAAACCCGGCAACCGAAATTCATTAAAGCATGTAATAAAAAGAATAAATAAAAAAAAATCGAAAAAAAATTTCCAAATTCAAACGATTTTGTTTTTTTAACTTAGTGGCTGCAGCCTCGCGGGCTGTAGCACACACGTACTGCCTTTTAGACCTTATCGCGCGCGTCTCTCTTCAAGCTAGGCCCGTCGTTAACGCTAGCACCGTCAGGCCAACTTCAAACGTAATAACTGGTAGTGGGAGGAGATGCAAGAAAAAGAGAGATAGCTCTCTTTCTCCTTCTCGCACTCCCTTGTCCAGTGTCTTGAAACAATCGTGAGTTCCTACTCTCAATGCAGAAAAGTAGAAAGAGTGGAGACTCAACCATCTTCGTCGACGGTAAAGCTGTCGAATTCCCAGAACCCGATAAGAGAGTGAAAAGAAAGTAGCTTTGACACTTTTAAGACCTCTTTCTTTTCACTATGGGAATAAATGATTAAAAATTTTGTTGAAAAATCAAAAATATTTTCTCAAGAACAAAAAAAATTTAAGTGAAAAATTCTGTCACTTAACACCCCCCCTTACTAAAAAGAACTGCCGTCCCCGGTAGTAGAAGGTCACGCAGTAGCAAGCTTTGAGAATCCAAGAGAACCTGCATTACAAAGTCAAATGTATATAATAATTACATTGATTATAAAAGAACAAAATAGCGGATGGAGAGAAAGGTTACTGTGTACTAGTTTCTAATGGTATGGTAATTTTCAAGGTTTACGGAAGTTGGAGGATGGTTAGCATTCCGCTGTACAGTGGTTTAAACGGAGTAGTCATTATGGCCATAAATAAGTTATAAATTGAAATTAAAAAAAAATTGCTACGATTGACAAAAGAAATTGTTAGCTTAATTAAAATTGTTAATATGGAAAAAAATTGATGTTCTTTATTCTTGAGTGTAGATCACCGTGGCCGTCTTCACAGGAGGAGCGGGGTTTTCTTCCGTTTGCTCCCCCTGTAGATGGGTTGATTTTTGTTTTTGTGCTGCCCCGTAATGTTGATAGAATATGATGGTGGTTCCACCATCCTTGGTCTTTTGGGTGTTAATAGATCAGACCAGCGGTCCAGCTAACACCCAAAGCTTCACCGTCCAGCTGGCGGTCGTCAAGTTATTATTTCTCGCCCTTCCACCTAAAACAAAAGTATATTAAAAAAAATTGTTTTGGGAAAGAGTTAGGTTAGTCGCATGCACTGGTTAATTGAATGCTATTTACATGTTACTTAGCATTAGTAAAAAAAAATATTTGAATTGTTAGTCAAGTTCTAAGATATCTACACGCAGAGCAAGTGGTTTAGGTTTTGTAGGATTACGGATGAGGCGTATTGCCTGTTGGAGCACTTCATACTCCGTCAAAGAAAAAGAATGCTTTTCAGCATTGTCGTAAGGTAAAGAAGCGGTGGGGTGGGCTGCACTATTGGTAGCCGCGTCGGCCCATGTCAATGAGTTAGGTTATAACTCAGTCTCAGCGGACACCAGGTTAGAGGTGGTCTCTTGTAGTTCAGGTATGTCTGGCGTGTAAACGCAGTCTTTGCTATGCAACGCGTAATTACCTGTAATCGGTTTTTTACATAAGTTGCATATAAAGTAAATAGAGTCTGCTTGCGGTCTAACAGAGCCGTCTGTCGTTGGTTGTTGGTCCTGGCACAACAACATATGTGTGCGTCTAAATTGTGTAGTAACGTCGTGATTACAATTACTACACCTAGTCCAGGTGTTTTGAATTTCGTTCCGTTTACGTTTTTGTCGTAAAGGCTCAGCTTGTCTCGCTCCGTACTTATTACGGGTCTGTAGCAAAGCTGTTTGAGCGTCCGTCTTAAGCAAAAATCTTACGTATCCGTACCGATTTTCAGTTAATTTTGCACCGTGTCATTTTTCGTTACTAGACAAAAAAGTCGGTTAGGGTCGACGTTTTTAGAGTCATTTTTGTCATTAGGTGTGGATTTTTCTACAGAAAAATGGTCGGAAAATTTCATTTGGAGTCTAGTTAACGTATTCTAAGGTCGTTATCTGTTGGACAGGCCCTTGTCGTTCGAGATCTCGGATGATTTCCCAAAGGGTCTGGTCTTTGTTATTGGTCAATTATAAAGTCTCATTTCTCGACATCCTGATGCGATGTTCGTCTAGAAATAGATACGTCAAAATTTATTCACTAATTGTCTACTAAGGCTTTTTGTTATATCCCTCGTGCTGTCGTAACGGTGGTCGTAGTCTGGTTTTTGTCAGTGGAATGTAAGATATCTTTTCCTGAACCCGCGGTTACGGTTTCTAAATCATGGCAGGTTCCAGGTTGATAGCGCTTTCTTGCCCGTGGTTTGTAGGCCCCAATGGCGCGTCTGCATCTAATAGTCTTGGCTGCCAGCATCATGACTGCAAAACACAGCAGCACTCCCAAACCGGAACTTCCATACACGGTATGTTGGATTTTACCGTTGTCTAATTTACGCTGTGCGATTTCCTTAAACTTATAAGAAATTTATTGTACGTCACGATTGTTCCAGTTGTATTCATCCTTGAGTTGCAGAATTGGAAATAAATCCTTAGGTTTCATAATATGGTCAGGAATGCTTTTTGTCAATACATCTGTAATTTCCAAATGTAGCTTAGGTTAATAGGTGTAAAACTGTACTTGTACGAGTTGTCATACCTCCTAGAGTCACTTGCGTAGTTTTACCAGTACAACCATCAGGTATCTGAATTTTGCCAGTCCCATTTAATCGTAGTATCTGGTCTCTCTGTTGGTTACAGGTAATTCAAATAGTTGTTAGTTCGACTAAAGAGTACAACCATGCAGCTTCATTATGAAGATAACTCCATTGAGAGCTGGGTTCAGTCAGGTAGATTATAGTGCAGTGTCTAAAGTAATTTTCAGTAGGCTGCGTCAATAAGAGGAGTTCACAATCTTTAGAAGTTAGAACGACGAGCAATGGCCAATGATTTTCTCAAATCATCCCATAAGCATGGTTTGTACACTCACGTAAATAGTCATGGTCGAATTTTACATATTGTTTGTTTTTCTCATTTAGCGCTAAAAACGCATGAATTGGCTGGATCTTCGCAAAACCGAGATGCTGGTCTTCCCATGATTGAGTAGTCAATAATGGGTACATACAGTACAGTACATACGGTTCTATTTAACCATAGGCAGGTATAACATTACTATTAGCCGGTTATTATCGTAGAAGCATCTATTTTCGAGATCCTTACTATTTCTTCAGGACTAACGTGTTTGGTAGGCATAGGTAAATCCCAATCACTCGAATGTTCTGTAACATCCTGGCTCACTTAGGCTAAGAGCTGAGAGAGAGAGAGAGAGAGAGAGAGAGAGAGAGATAGATATTTAGATAGATATTTAAATTTATTAACTGTACATTATGTTGTACAACAAAAGTAATACAAATTCGTAAGTATATATATATAAAATGAGATACTAAGTAAAAATATAATTAAAATAATGATACTGTAATTAAAATAATTAAAGCCTAGCTCGGAGCAGAGGCTCATTCTCAAGGGAAAGGTAGTGCGAATATGTTGATGCCTTGAATAATGCCAACGATGAAGAATCTCTTAAAGATGATGGTAGACCGTTCCATAGTTGCGATGACACAACCAGGAACGATCTTTGGTGATACTCGGTGGATGAAAAAGGAATGGTTAACGGTCTCACATCACCCCTCAGTGTCCTCACAGGCCGGCTCCACAAATATCTAGAATAAAGATATGAGGGTGAGCATGACAAAAACATTTTGTATAAGAAGGTAGTAGCGAAGTAGTTTCTTCTACCCAAAGTGGATAACCAGCCTAGAGAGGACCTATAAACAGAGATGTGCTCGCGCCTACTTACACCATAGATGTAACGAATACCAGAGTTTACAACCCTTTAAAGCCTCAGATCGAGTTCAGCAGAAAGGTCTATATAGACCAAACAACAGTAATCAAGTAAAGGAAACAGCAAAGAACGGATAAGATGCTTACGTAGTGCAATGGTGGTACTTTTTCGAAAGAAATTTAATCTATAGAGCAATGAGTGACTCCTGTTACACACATGCGCAATTTAGTCCTTCCAGTTCAACTTACTATCAAGCCATACACCAAGACTACGAACAGAAGATTCAAACTTAATAAGATCACCGTTTATTGGAACACCAGTGATGTGTAATGAGGGCAGCATATTGACATAGAAATAAGATCCAATAATAATAGCCTTTGTTTTGCTCACATTTAATTTCAGATGATTTTTTGTCGCCCAGTTAACAATACTGACAGCTTGATCACTCATGAGAGCAGTAACAGAAGCCAACTTAGCAATTGGGGAGTGAATGTACACCTGAAGATCATCAGCATAGATAAGATGCTGCACATCGGCATGAAAGTCAGCAGCCACATCATTGATGTATATAGAAAACAACAGTGGACCAAGGACAGAGCCCTGGGGAACACCAGTATTTAATGTTACATAGTCAGATGCATTACCATCTGCATCAATAACAGCCTGCTGTCTCTCAGAGAGATAAGACGCAAACCAACGCACAACTGAATGCGAGATGTCAAGAGAAGACATTTTTCTGAGCAGAGAGACATGGCATACCGTATCAAATGCCTTGCTGAAATCAAATAGCAACAGCAACGTCACATAGCGTCTGTCCATATTGCGTCTAATGTCCTCAGTTAGTTTCAGTAGTGCGGTCTGAGTACTATGTCCAGTTCGAAATCCAGTCTGATAAGGGTCCAGTAGCTGTCGTATAGTCAGGTAATTGTAGAGTTGATCATGGACTAGACGTTCAAGAACCTTGGACATAAAAGATAATAAAGAAATTGGCCTAATGTCTCCAAAAGCTTGAGGAGAGGAGATTTTGTTTATTGTAGTGACCAGTGAGATCTTCCAGCATGAAGGAAATAAGGATTCACGCAATGAGTCGTTATAAATACGACATAACAAAGGCCCAATGACCGGAAATGCCGCACGGACAAAAGATTGAGGAACAGCATCAAACCCTCTGGCCTGTGAAGTTGAATGACAAACAGCCATCCATACCTCCTCCAAAGTAACTGGATTAAACTTAAACATGGGTTTAAGTGGTTCATCTAGAGCAAGTGTATTCATGTAATCAGAAATGGAGGGGACCAGAGGATCAAACGCAACACCACCAAAATACCGATTCAAATCATTAATTGAAAAAGAATGTCGAGAGTCACTACTGCTGGAACATACGCCCAGGTTCTTGAGTTCTTTCCAGATCTGTCTTGCGTCAGTAATCTTAGATAGTCTGTCGTGGTAATACAGTAATTTAGCTGATTCGATGCATGAATGGGCCCGATCTCGAGCATCTCTATAACATATAAGATCAGCACGCAGCCTAGTACGTTTGAAGCGTCTGTAATGCCTATCTCTCTCAGAGATTAAGCGGTGATGCTCAGAGGTAAACCACGGACGATGACTCTTGCTCTGTCGAACACGCCTAATAGGCACAAACCGTGAGATAGCTTCATTAAGATGAGTGTAAAGACATTCAAGGCGAGCCAAAAGAGAAGAGTCACCGTTACACACAGCACAATTGAGCGATCGAAAATAATCAAGAATAGCAGCCTCATCAACCGCTTTATAATCATGATAAGTAAAATTATTAAGTGTAGGCCTAGAGAGAGACGACTTCACAGTCGCAGCAATAAAATCATGTCCGTCAATAAATGGTACATCAGTCTTCCAATAATCAAGCAGTAAGTCATTGGCATCGACAAGGCACAAGTCGAGCCACGTATCAGAGGAATAAGTATGATGCGTAGGTCCATAAGGCACTGAAAAAGTGCATTTTCCTTAATAAGGCTCTTCAGGAACACAGAATCATCAGATTCAGAACACAAATTAGTGTTGAAATCTCCTAAAACTACCTTAGTACTATAATTGTGCATATGAGTGGTCAAATCAGGAATAAAGTCCGTGTTGGCCAAAAATGGAGCGTGAGGTGGTCTATAAACAACACCAACGAAAATGGGTGAAGCCAAGTCAGATGAGTTGACCTCACAGAAGAGATACTCAGGTAAACCAGGCTTACCACTCCAGCTTCCAGAGGATGAACAGAGACGCACAGAAGTGAGAGAGCAGTGTACAAATAAAGCAACACCACCACCTCCTGGTGTTACGATCCTGTCTATAAAGCACATACCCATCAAGAGCAATCAAAGAATCACAAACTATCTGGCCCAGTTTGGTCTCAGTAACAGCTATTACGTGGAAATAAGGGCGAGAAGCCAAAAAGAGTCTAATCATCTCAATGTGCGCTCTAATAGAGTTGGCATTGAAATGACAAACTCTGAGACCATCCTTAGTAGTGAAATGATCATGAATGACCGATGAAATAGTATTGTTAGAAGGAAGAAGTGTGTTAGAGTGAGAAGGAAGAGAGAATGAGCTTACCCCAGTGTCAGATGTTAAGTGGTTACATCGTCGTTGGCTGATATCAATGAGAGCTTTGCTAAAAAGCATCCAAGTCGTCATCCGATGCAACACGAATGGCTGCATCCTCCTTCTTCCTTCTGACGAAGATCTTACCATCACGCACAAATGTAAGGAAGTTGTACCTCTTATCTTTGGCCTTCCTGAGCACTCTCAACTTCAGTTGGTGCAATGAGTGTGGCAGATATTCATTGATGTTGATCAAGGAAGGAGTAAGTGTTTCCACTGATAAAGTTCCCTGCAAAAGGTCACTCCTGATCTTTGAGGTATGAAGGCTACCCATCCTGATCTTTGCTCCGATGACAGATCGCGCCAACGAGGCACTCTTCATAGTGACGAGCAATGGCGTCGTAAGCAGCGGAGGACCACCTTGAGATGTCGTTGCAGAAGGAGCAGTACTATCATCAGTACTACGAGCTGTAGCAGGTCGCGACAAAGGTCGAACCGAAACAATGTCACTGAGAGCAAAACCAGAATTAAGAGAAGCCAATACAGCAAAGACACCGTTCTTCAGATCGTTAAATTGATTAGGAACCAGGCCTCCAAACACCAAGTCTGATGCACGCTCAAGACGCTGCTGGCCAGCCGCCAAAACATCACACTGTTGCCGTAAAGATTTATTGAGCTTGTCCAATTCCTGTAGTTTAGCAGCCATAGGGTCAGATAATGCCCGATCAGGCACAACAGAGAGAGATTCCTCCAGCTTCGCCTTAAGCTCCCGATAATCCTGACAAACCCTGTCAAGCCTTGCCTCAGCTGCTCCACAACGTTCCTCACATGCCACAGCAATACCATCCACTCGCGTCTCCAAACTTGTAAATCTCCCATCCAGTGTCAATAGTTGAGTGCCGATATTGTTGATCTTGGTATCCATATCATCCAGCTTATCTAATTTCTCCATCTTCTTCAATATAGAAGACAAAAGTTCATTTGTTTGTAGCGCTGGTAGTGTCGGAGTTGGAGTACGCGGCAGAGACAGAGAAGCTGAGACATCACTCATAGAACCCACAGAACTAGAACGTGATCGACTGCAATCAGGATTTGCAGCTGATATGCAAAAGTTACATACCTTTACTTGTTGGTCATTATTATCT
Organism: Anastatus disparis; assembly: GCA_017163975.1. Classification (NCBI taxonomy): domain Eukaryota; kingdom Metazoa; phylum Arthropoda; class Insecta; order Hymenoptera; family Eupelmidae; genus Anastatus; species Anastatus disparis. Next base: position 2,513,419 of record JAFFSR010000074.1, read on the forward strand.
CTGACTAAGAGCAATTTGGTACAAGAGCTGTGATAGGTCTTGCCACAGCGACCACAAAGCTGAGGCTTAGATGCAGCACTAAAGTTTTTAAAACAGAGAGAGAGAGAGAGAGAGAGAGAGAGAGAGAGATTTGATTTTGATTTGAATCATTTATTTGAGATCATGGGGTTCAACCCCGTATGATCCTATAGAAATATACAAGAGTAATACAAAAATTTTTTAACCGAAGATTTAACAATTTATAATTAAGTAATATTTATAAACTAATTTAAATTGTAGACACACAAACTATCAAGAAAATTGTTTTTATACGGTTTTATATACATAAAAGAATTTATTAGTAATAGTACTAATAAACACTATTACATCAGTGCAAAAAGGAACCAAATGAGGTCCATCATTCAGACTGGATGGTAAAGTTTCTTAATATAAGTAAACTCGACAAGTAATTCATGTGCTTTGCCACTCAGTGCGCTCATCTACCAGAAACTTATCATATAGACGCTGCTTCAATGCCTGTGTCATTCCCCTCTCGAAACCATAAAAAACATCAACATTGCTGTTTATAAACGAGGAGGATGAAGAAACAAAAGAGTTGAGCATTGCTGATGTGCGAACAGTAGGACAAACCAAAAGCCTTGGAGGTAACCTATTAGATGACCTCACAGTTGCATCCAAGTTTGCTCGGCAGAATTTCGTTGTCAGATATGATGGGTTTTGGTGTGATATAATAGAATGAGCAAGTATCGATTTGAAATAAAGCCGCCTGTTTTTGACTGAAATCCATCCCAGATCAAGGCGAAAGGGCGTAACTCTTGCCTGCCACCCAATGTTACCTATAACGAATCTGACACAGGCATTAAAAGCACGGTGAAGCTTAAGATTAAGTGTTTGAGGAAGATCATCATATACTACGCAACAGTAGTCAAGTGTTGGAAATATCAATGTTTCGACCAATTCCTTTTTAACCCTTCTAGACAATGCATGTCTATGAAATTTAAGAGACTGTAGGGTTCCAAATACTCTACCTACCACTGCATTAACCTGCCTACTCCAATTTAAAGTGCTACTAATCCAGACTCCTAAATTCTTAACAATATCAGTGTAAGTGATTGGAACATTGTTTACCAATACAGGCGGGCAAGTAGATAAATCGATTCTCGATATATATTGTTCACTCCCTAGGAAAATGGCCTGCATCTTACTAGGATTAAGTGCAAGTTCATTATCCTTGGCCCACTTCACAACATTAGCCACCTCAAAGTTCATTAAGTTTATTCCTTCTTCAATTTTTGAAGGAAAAAGGAATGATACAGTTGAAGATCATCTGCAAAAAGAATGTGTTGGGCTCTGACCAAGGTTGAAGGAAGATCATTTATAAAAACAGAGAAAAGCAAGGGACCAAGGACACTACCCTGTGGCACACCTGCCGTACAAGAGACCCATGCACCTACTTGATTTTCCTGATCAGGAACGGCATAGAATCTATTTCTTAAGTATGATGCAAACCATCGTATGACCGTATCAGAACAGTTTAGAGAACGAAGTTTATGAAGTAATCTAGAATGTGGCACTGTATCAAACGCCTTTGAGAAATCAAATAAGAGTAATAGGGTTACCATTCGCTTGTCTATAGCTAACCGAGAATCTTCAAGAAGCTTCAACAAGGCTGTCTGAGTACTATTTGCTCTACGAAAGCCTGTTTGCAAACAATCAAGTAATGCATTGGTTTCAATATGTGAATTTAGTTGTGAGTGAACAACCCGTTCCAGTACCTTTGAAATCTCACAGAGCTTGGCTATAGGTCGTGTTTGTGAAGGAGAGTCAAGCTTATTTGATTTGGCCAACGGAAGAAGAAAGGCTCTCTTCCAAGGGTCTGGAAATATTCCAGAAGCTAAAGAAATATTAACAATGGAGGTTAAATAAGGTACTAGAGAATCACGTGTGATTTTAAGCATGTTTGTTGACAGTTCATCAGGTCCAACAGCTTTTGAGGAAGCCACATTCAAGAATGACTCAATAGTAGAACTTTCAACCTGTGAGAATTCGAAAATGGGAAGATCACTGCTTAATGGAATAGCAAGTACCTGATTGATCTCATTATCTGTTAGTGCAGAAGATGATGATGAGACGGAGGTGTAATGAGTCAACAGGACTTTGGATGAAAAGTACTGCAATGGTGAAGGTAAAATTTTATTGGAAAGTCCAATTTTATGTAATGTCGACCAACGATTTGATGAATTCGATGACTCAGCCAATCGATTTGAAATAAATTTGTTTTTAGCAGTATCTAGCGCATTTGAGACTTCTCCCGAAGTCTCCGATAGTTAGCTATAGATAACATGGAGCCAGAACGTGCAGCTGAGCGATACGCTCTATCACGCTCTTTCATTTTTGCACGAATGTCAGGAGTAACCCAGGGCTTTTTCTTCAACGTAATGTTACGAGTTTTTAACGGTGAAAATTTATCAATTGACGAGACAAGGACAGAGGACAAGTTAGAAACTAAGCTATTTAAATGCTGAATATTTGATTGAAAGATTTGATGGCTCTCTTGAGATTTTACATGTAGATCACGTGATATAGTCTGGTTTAAACTATCACGATTTATGTTTGAAAAATTTCTGAAAAATATCCTTTTAGCTTGATTCAGTGGCTTGTATATCCTCAACGTGATCGTGATAAGATCATGGCCTGCAATGAAAGGAGCTGATGATTTATCATAAGATAGCAATGAACTATCATCATTAATGATAAAAAGATCAATCAGAGAGAGAGAGAGAGAGAGAGAGAGAGAGAGAGAGAGAGAGAGCATGATGTGCACTTACCGCAGGTCGAAATGAAAATGACGACTTTTATGAAATGATAGTGATTATATAAAATTATAAAATATATATATACATGGGTGTGTGGGGATGTGTGTGTGTGTGTATGTGTGTGTACATGAGGAAATGGTGAAAGATATTTAAATTAAAGATGTTTACTCACCGCTGGTTGAAATACAAATGACGACTTTTTAAAATATTTCTTATTATATTGTTAAGATAGGAAGTATGAAATTAAAATGATGGTCCTGAAAAGGACCATTTATATATATATATATATATATATATATATATATATATATATATATATATATATATATATATATGTGTAATGATGGGTGATTATATACTGTAATCAATAGAAATAATTATTCATAATAGTTTAAAAAAATTCATTTATAAAAATGTAAAAGTACACAAAAATTTACATTCTATCGATTGAACAATTATTAATTTTTAAAAAGTATAAGTTGTATAATATTTTTAATTCTTTTCACTCTCATTCTACATCACTCTCTTTATCACGCGACTCGCATAGTCCCACACATACATTATACGCATATACTGTTCTTCTTCTTTAAAATGCACTCGTTTCACTTTTTTCTAATATTACAATATTTGGTCAAATCATTTTTACAAATCATTGTCGTCAAACATTTTTAAACTGCGCACACTTCATATATAAATTTTGTTAAAACAACAACACAGTACTTTTTTCATCTGTAGAGGAAGCGCCTACCCTTTTTGCGCTCCTCAGCCCGGAGATCATTTGCGTAAAGGACAGCCCAGCAATCGTTTTTAAAATAGCAAATGGCATACCGTGGCTTCTGAGTTTGGGGCCATATCCAAGTGTTCCTTGGAAACCAATCGATCTTTTCACGATCGATATTTATAGCTTTCAGCGCAATCTCCTGAATACTAAACACTCGGAAATACTCTTGCCACGTTAAAATTTCCACTACGACATTTTGTCGTTTACTTATCATTTCACAACGGTGAAATGGATAAGCCCTCGGTGATCGTGCGGCTATAAGGTTCCGCCAATACACCTCCTGCGGGCCTGCGGGTATACAACCACCCGTAGATGGGAGGCATGCAACAGCCTCCTCCCCTTCTGCTGGAGATGCAGCAGCAGTGATATGTTCTTCTTCTGGTGGACTGATTTTTAAAACTAAATATCTCCTGATTTTATTTTCTAATCGAACCTTCTTATTTTGAAAATTTTTGAGAGTTCTGGTAAAAAACAAAGATGTTTTTGTATTAAAATTATCTAAGGAATGGAATTCGATTATCGTTTGAGCGACACATGTTTATTTTTCGCTTGAAGTGTACAATACGCATAGTAAATATACTTTACCGAGTCCTAAACTGCGTAAGATGAGTTTCTTCTTTCACGCCCAGTCGTAAATATCCTTTGCACCACATACAACTGGACTTTTATTGTTTTATGATTGCTAAGACCCTTTTCAAATTTTCTCTCTTTTAAAATAGTTTTAAATTAAGCAGTCTTTTTTATACATATACTTATGAGAATGCATGTTTTTGAAATTCTATATATGAGTGTATAATGACCTACAGCGTTAAGACGTACTAAAAACGCTATACAAAGGAAAATTAAAAGCATGGGTGGTTATATGTCAACGAGAAATTTATTACTTCGATCGTAAAATCTCAATACTGCATTAACATCAACAAAATGCACTAAATTTGTGAGTAACTTAACGTTTAGATGTATATATTACTTAAGCACCCTCTTGAAGGTGTTAATGTCACATACCATAAAAATGAAAAATAATCACATCGTAAAATGAAAAATAATATGAGAAACGTTGAGGGTATATACTAAGAAAATAAAAAACAAAAATCAAATGTCAATGAATGATTTCTTTTTAGAATCGATGTAATATATTAAAGGAAACATAAACAGAAAACGAAAATGCATACGCACAAACACGTGCTCTTATCGTGGTTATATTTTAAATTTTATTACGGTCAAATCTACAATTTTCACACAGCTATAAATAATTTAGAAAAGTGTTCTTTGAAAAGTAATTAAATATTGAAAAATTTGACAAGTTGATAAGGAAAATTATAAGATGAAAGAATAAATGGGTTTATTTGTTAGTGTAAATTTTTCTAGGGGTGTTGGGTATATAAAAGCAGTCACCCAAATATTTTTCGTTAGTCGTAATCAACATGATGTACAACGCGGTAGAAAAAAGTTTACGCGAGGTAGTCGTCGCCGTAGCATCACGGTTAAGCTACTAAGATCGTCGTCTCGCTACAAGGTGTAACGATGCATGGCGACGTCGCGTAAAACAAATGGTGTGTGTCCATCTCAAACGGGAGATACGTTTTTTTTTAAGTTTTTGCGGGCCACGTAAAATCAAACAATTATATGACAGTATAATAAAAAAATCTAGACCCGCTCATGAAGCAACGGTAGATTTTATTTTAAATCGTGGGTGGCAAAATTTACCGATTCTTATGGAAATGGTGATTTTTCTTGAGGAGTTACAGGGTAAGTGCATTTCTTTTTCATAATTATTTTTAAAATTATGTATACAGTAAAGTTATAAGGAAAGTATTCATATATACTAGAGCGTTAAAGGTAAATACAGAGCAGCTAGTCTTTCTCTTTAACTCTAACGAGGTTTCTCTATTGTACCCTCTTACCGATGCTCGCTGATTTCGTATGGATACTTTACTCGAAACCTTACTATATATATATACAGCATGGATCTGTAGGTGTATGCGTGCGTGTGAGTATATATATGGGACGTTTCACGTCAACTCACCTAACAAAAAAATAGAATTCGTCGAAAATCTGTGAAAATGTTCTATTTGATACCCAAAATATACAAAAAAAATTTGAGAGGTCCAGGTCAAAGAGGTCAGGATTCAAACGTGATGGAATTTTTCGAATTTTCCAAATTTTTTGCTAAATAAATATTTTAATGAATTTTTTCCTCAAAAACTATCAATTTTTCGTTAAAACTTAATAGAATACTTTCTCTTGGAAATTTGATAAAGAATTCACCTCAATTTTTGCAAATTATAATATACTGATTTTTATGCTTACTTGATCGATTTAAACATACTATTTAGTATATCTAAAAATCGAGCAGGTTTAATTGGCTTTTTAAAGTCTTATTTTTTTTGTTTTTTTATGAGGAAAAAATATACGAAGCCTCCAGTTGGGCAGCCTTCTCAAAGTTACTTAATTGTGCAAAAATGTCTGAAAAAATCGTTATTTTGGATCAATGATGAGATTCGTGATTTTTTTTCTGAAAAAGTATTGATTTTTGGGACAAATGTATGAAAATGTTTTTTATTGGAAATTGTATGTAAAATGTATGTAAATTTTTGTAAACCACTATTTGCTAAACATCACAAATTATAAATGAAATTTTGAAATTTTAAAATTTATTTTTTGTTAAATTTTTAGTATATATGGTTCATAATGTCTTAAATTACAATTTGTAAAAATATGTTCATATTCTACACATGATTTCCAATAAAAAACATTTTCATACATTTGTCCCAAAAATCAATACTTTTTCAGAAAAAAAATCACGAATCTCATCATTGATCCAAAATAACGATTTTTTCAGACATTTTTGCACAATTAAGTAACTTTGAGAAGGCTGCCCAACTGAGGCTTCTGTATATTTTTTCCTCATAAAAAACAAAAAAATAAGACTTTGAAAAGCCAATTCAACCTGCTCGATTTTTAGATATACTAAATAGTATGTTTAAATCGATCAAGTAAGCATAAAAATCAGTATATTATAATTTGCAAAAATTCAGGTAGATTCTACATCTAATTTCCAAGAAAAAGTATTCTATTAAGTTTTAACGAAAAATTGATAGTTTTTGAGGAAAAAGTTCATTAAAATATTTATTTAGCAAAAAATTTGGAAAATTCGAAAAATTCCATCACGTTTGAATCCTGACCCCTTTGACCTGGACCTCTAAAATTTTTTTTGTATATTTTGGGTATCAAATAGAACATTTTCATAGATTTTCGACGAATTCTATTTTTTTGTTAGGTGAGTTGACGTGAAACGTCCCATATGTATATATATATATATATATATATATGTCGTCGTAGGCCGTATTCGGTGGAATACCTATGGACCACGCTAAATTTGTATAGGCATTGCATACGTTCATGCTAATATCTCGACGATATTCTCTCTGTCAATACTCCCTTAGGGAGTATCGACAGCTCTATACTCCCTAAGGGAGTATTAACAGATCGAGATATCGCACAGCATGGCCGTATATGACGCGAGTCACATCGATTCGTAGGTTAGTGAAAACAAAAGAATGTCGTTAGATATGTCAATGCTCATACAAATTCATATAAAATCTTAACTTTACAGAATGTTTTGTTTAAACAAATTTTCAAAGTTAAACAGTTAATAAGTAAAATAAATAAGTAAATAATGACATTATTTACTTTTTTTTAATAAAACATATATCATTAATTTTAAAAAATCATTTTTATAGTTCCTCATACGGCCTACCAACGACATAAACTTATCTACGTAACTTGGGAGTACGAAGGATTCTGAATCCAGGCTTGACTAAAGTGCTTGTCGCTTGAGCAGCAGTCAGTCTCGGGCGCGCTTCGCGCGCCCTGGACCAACTGCTACTCAAGCGACAAACACTTTAGTCTCGCCTGTATTCATCCTTCGTACTCCCAAGTTACGTATATAACTAATATGTATGTCCGTGTGTATATATATAGTACCCTCTTGAAGGGACCCTCCTCACGCTTATATATATATATATATATATATATATATATATATATATATCTCTATATAATAAAGATATATCGCCTACGCCGCCGCCGCCGCCGCCGCCGTGTATAAGAATTTTATGTGCCCTCAGTTAGCTGAAATTCAGCTAAAATTTAGCTGAAAGTTAGCTAAAAGTTAGCTGAAATTCAGATAAAATTTAGCTGAAAGTTAGCTGAGAGATAGCTGAAATTCAGATAAAATTCAGCTGAAAGTTAGCTGAGAGATAGCTGAAATTCAGATAAAATTTAGCTGAAAGTTAGCTAAAAGTTGGCTGAAATTCAGATAAAATTCAGCTGAAAGTTAGCTGAGAGATAGCTGAAAGGTAGTTAATTGTTAGCTAATTTAATTAATTGTTATCTAATTTAAGAACGTTCTCTTGGAAATTGATATTGATTTGATAATTGATATTGACAATGGGGGGGTTGGCGAGCGAAGCGAGCAGGGGGGAACCCCCCCTAGTATATATATATATATATATATATATAGCGTGGGTCTGTAAGTATGGTTCGAAAGAAGAGACTAAGTATGATGGGGGGTCTCATAAATGAACAAGAAAGAGAGAAAGAGAGGGAACGAGTGTGTATGAAAGAAAGAAGGAGAATAAGAGAGATAGTGGTTGAAATAGAGTGACAGAATATATAAGGAAGGATAGGGAATGAGATAAAAGAAGAGTTTTATTTGTAAAACCATTTATATAATTTTCCATTTTGTAAAATTTTCATATATTTTAAATTATTCATATTATTTGTAAAAATTACGCATATAAATTGTCTCCTATAAAAATATATTCAATATTATTATTACTATTAACAAAAATTATGTATTTAATTTTTATTTGTAAAATCATTTATATAATTTTGATATAATTTTTAAATTATTTATTTTATTTGTAAAAATTATGTTTCGATTTTAAAATAACTGTTTATATAATTAAAAAATAATAAATTTTTTATAAAATTTAAGAGTCCGCTGTATCTCTGTCCTTTTCTAATTAAAAAATTGACTTTTTCCCAAAATTAGCAGCAAGAGGCAAAAATAAAGAGATGGTTTCGATGTGTTTAATAAAATGTAATATTTTCTTTGATTAGTATGAATTCATTTTATTGCTTCGTTTTCAAGAAAAGTTGGAATAACTGAAAAAATTAGAAATTAGTGTCAAATAATGGGATTTTCAAGTTATTCCAACTTTTCTTGAAAATAAAGCGGTGGAATTAAATTATTCTTATCAGAGAAAATATTGCTTTCTATTACACGAATCGAAACCATCTCTTTATTTCTGCCTGAAGCTATTACTTTTTTTAAAAAATAAATTTCAAATAGATTCGGTAAAACAGGTAACTGTGTCGGTATACAGCTGACTCTTAAAACAAAATTATTTCTACAATTTTATTTGTAATAGTAATAAATATTCATATATTTTATTTTAAAATTGTGTAAATAAATTATCTATTTGTAAAAATTTCATAAAATTTTACGTTTTAAAATTATTTATGTTAATCGGAGTTTTATGTACTCACGCGTCCAAACACTCGTGTGAGTGTTTCTTTGCGTATGCGCCCGTGTGTATATGTTTTTTATGTGTGTGTGTGCGTAATTTAAAGATATTTTATATTAAAAATAATATCATTTCAATATAAAATAAAAAATTTTTATTTTAGCTCGTGACATATTACTACGGGATAGTAGTAGTAGTAGTAGTGAAGATGATGATGATCAAATATCTAATCACTGGAGTGATAGTAGTAGTACGGGATATGAATCAATGGATTCACCGACAGATATTTCGGAAGCCGGTAATGATGACAATATTGATGATAACGAGAATGATAACGACGACGACAACGACGACGATGATGTCGATAATAACGATAATAATGAAAATAATGGTGATGATGGTGATGATGATGATGATGATGATGATGATGATGATGATGATGATGATGATGATGATGATGATGATGAAGATGATGCTAACGATAATCAAAATGACAGAGATGATAGCCGTGATGATGATGATGATGATAACGATAATGAAAATAGTGGTGATGATAACGATAATGAAAATAGTGATGTTGATGACAGCGATAATAGTAATGAAAATAACAGTGACGATGATAGCGATAGTGATAGTAATGAAAGTAGTAGTAGCAGTGACGATGATGATAATTTACCACAAAACATTCTAAACATTGAAAATGATTATGTGATGTCTGCAGCGAATCGTGCGAGGGCTTTGGCACGTAGAACTGACAATATGTTGCTTAATTATTATGTCCCAAACTACACCATAGTTGAATTAATTGATAGGACGATACAAAGACATTATGATAGACGTAATGAACCGGATTCCGACGAGGGAGAGTTGAGAAAAAAAATTTTGAGACGTTTTGTTGACCGGCAGCAAACTGCAGAAGAGCGTATTTCGACTCCCCATTGTTCTTTCATTCAAAACAGTATCAGGGATGCCGGCTTAAATGAATGTAAGTAGAAAGTTTTTAAATCATGATATTTCCGAAAATACCTTCAGCTATTACATTTCGTTTTTTGTTTTTTTTTAAAGTATTTCGTCGGAATAGTGAGGTCATAGACCGTCTACCATCACATATATTCTTGGGGGCGTGTCGGGTCATGTATTCAAAACGAGCCCAAGAAATAAGATGGATCCATGACTTAGCTCGTGATCCACATTCTGTTATATATGAAGATAGTATGCCGGAATTACTAGATTTATTAACACGCGTAGCTGAATGTTTTTCCGGACGACCCGAACCATAAATTTTTATTTGTAAATCATAAAATAATTTTTAATAATAATAAATTTACAGCCAGTGAAAATACTTGTGTCAATTATTCAACACCAATTTCATCACCGTTAACTTTACACTATACAGCATATCCCTCTTCACCACGCTCTATCGGGGGCTATGATTATGATGGCGATGTGTGACTTACTCACCCGAAACAGATTCTGAAACGATGCAATTGGGATGTGTTGCACCGAGTATTGAAAGTTATGATTATGATGGCGATGTGTCTGCATGTTCATCTCAAACGGATTCTCAAACGATGAAAACGGGCGGTGGTGCAGCGAATATTAACGTCGAAAACGATAGTAAGAGGGATGAAGATAATATCGATGAGGGAAATAATAATGCAGAAGAAGAAGAAGAAGCAGGTGAAATCGATGTGCGACCTCCCGGCGAAAGGTTTATTATAAATCAGAGTACACATAATTATTTAGAAAAATATAGGGCTTATGGGATAGAGCTTCTATTAAAAATACTTACACCTCCTCCCGATGTTAATTTAATTATTTGGCTGGAAAATGTAATGCGGGATATACACGCGTACATAATGTCGATGGCGGGTGAAGATGATAGAATAGGTATAAGTATAAGAAGTAATAATTTTGCTCGCGGAGCAGCAGGATTGTCGCTTCGACCTGTAAATAATTTTTTTTATAATGATCTTTGGTTATTACTGGGTAGTCTAGTTCAAAGTAATGAACATTTCCAATTAGATGATACTTTTATTTTAACAGTAACTATCGTAAATGTTCCGCGGGGTGAAGGAGGTGTAAGAAGAAAAAATCTCTGTATAGATGTAATCGGGTCGAGATCATTCGTTTCCATAAAAAACGATGATAATAAATGTCTACCGAAGGCTTTGGTAGTGGGGGAAGCCTATATTAAATTAAAAAATTCAGTGGAAAAAGAAGTTCGAGATATTTGGGGAAAGATTAGAAATAGTAGAGGGGCTTCACAGAGGCAACGCGCGGATAATCTTATAACTAGCGCCAACGTTGAAATTCCCGAAAATGGTTGCGGTATAGAGGAAATAGAAAAGTTTCAAACATACTACACGATGCGCGGAATAGCTATTGTTATTTATGATGAATCAACTTTTGGGTGTGGGGAGCCACCATTTTTCGACGGTCGGCCGTATGTAGAGCACAATAAAAATTCAATCATTAACCTTTTATATAACAATCGTACTCGACATTTTGACACTATTTTAAATTTAACTGGTGCCGCTAAAAGTAAATTTTTCTGCGAATACTGTAACATTAAATATTCTCTTGTAAATATGCATAAGTGCTCGTCAATTTGCTCTAGCTGCTTTGTATCACCACCTTGTGAAACTAAAAACGTTGAATCAATAAAATGCAACGATTGCAATAGAGATTTTTTTGGACAAATTTGTTTTAACAAGCATAAAACAGTCGGTAGTTACAAAAAAAATAACAAAAAATTATGCGATGTTGTCCAAGCGTGTCCTCGTTGCTGTAAAAGAATTAATAAAATTAAAGATAAGCATGTATGCGGGGTTAATTGGTGCAGCACATGTCGTCAAAAACATAATGTGAACGATTTATGTTATATACCGACAATTCCATCTGATAAAGCGAAAAGCGGTCAATTAAGCGATACATCGAAAACGAAAAGAAATTTATTTATATTCTACGATTTCGAAACCCAGCAAGACACATCGTATAGGGATAGTTCTAGTATAAAAATACATGTACCAAACCTCTGCGCAGTACATCAGGTATGCGAAGACTGTATGGATGTCGAGAATATAGGTACTTTTTGCTCTACATGCGGTGTACACGAGTTTGTTTTTTGGGATGATCCGGTCAAGCGTTTACTCGAAATTGCTATTCGTAAAAAAACGGGTTTTGAGCAAATAATATGTATTGCGCATAATTCTGGAGGCTTCGACGGTCAATTTATTCTAAAAGAAATCGTGGAAAATACATCTTACGTGCCAAGCGTAATTTTAAACGGGCAAAGTATTATCATGATTCAATGTGGCAAGACTAAGTTTATCGATAGTTTAAACTACTTCCACATGAGGTTGAGCGCGCTTCCAAAGGCTTTTGGCTTACCCCCATCTAGTAAAAAAAGGTTATTTTCCACACCTGTTTAATACACAGAGAAATCAAAATTACAGTGGACCTTTACCAGATGTTAAATTTTACGGTATAGACACAATGCCTCTTTCCGAGAGAGTTGAATTCTTTACGTGGTATAACGAGAATGTAGGTAATTATGAATTTGATTTTAAACGTGAAATCGTAGAATATTGTCGTATGGACGTAGAAATTTTAAGGCGATCGTGTATAGCCTTCAGAAAGATATTTCTAGAATGCGGGAAGCACTCGCAAAAATCTCTAGAATGGTTAGTGCAGCAGATCAAAATTTACCAAATCAAAAGGGTCTTGTATTCGAGTATCAGGGTTGCTTCATCCACGGTTGTCCCAAATGTTTTCCAAATAATCGTGAGCAGCGATTGTCTTACGGTCGCACATTTAACGAGGTTTTTTGAAAACACAGTAAGGAAAATAGAAAAAATAAAATCATTCGGCTACGAAGTTCGCGAGATATGGGAATGTGAATTCGATCGTATCAAAAGCGAGAACCCCGATATTAAAAATTACGTTAGTAATCACCCCATAATGCTACGTATAACTTTGGATCCACGGGACGCATTTTTCGGCGGTAGAACGGAAAATTTTGTCACTCAGTGCAGAGTTGGTGAGGGAGAAAAAATTAAATATACGGATATTTGCTCTCTCTACCCTTACGTGTGTAAGCGCGGGCGATTTCCTCTCGGGCATCCGCGTATTTTACTCGGAGAAGAGTGTAAAAAACTGACATCAGGTAACAATAACGATTTATCAGGCGTCAAAGGTTTAATTAAATGTAAGGTGCTACCACCTCGTAATTTGTATATACCGCTGCTACCTATTAAAATGCACAATCGACTACTTTTTGCTCTATGTCGTTCTTGCTGTAAAGAAATGCGTCAAGGAGATTGCAGTCATGAAAATGTAAAAGATCGTGAATTCACAGGTACATGGGTTGTCGATGAAATGTGTAAAGCCGTTGAACTAGGGTATCGTATAACTGAAATATATATCATTTGGCAATACGAAATGACGCAGTTCGATCAAGCGACTGCAAGTGGTGGACTCTTTGCTGAATACGTGAACACCTTTCTAAAGATCAAACAGGAGGCTAGCGGTTGGCCTTCTTGGTGTATCGGTGACGCTAGTAAAGATCAATATATCAAACAGTATGAAATAGATGAAGGTATTCGTATGGATAAGGAGAAAATTGAAAAAATGCAGGGTTAAGAGCTGTTGCAAAACTCTGTCTCACTTCCTTCTGGGGTAAATTTGGACAGCGCAGTAATTTAAAACAAACGGATATTATAAAGTCACGAGAAGCACTCTTGAAACTTCTTACAGCAGCCGATAAAGAAGTGTACGATATACTTGCTGTGAATGATGAAATTTTGTATGCCAACTGGCAATACAAAGAGGAAGCATCGCCTACTGCAGCATATACAAATGTCGTTATTGCGGCTTATACGACGGCTCAAGCTAGATTGAAACTTTATGAGGATCTAGAAAAATTAGGGAGACGCGTTTTATATTTCGATACGGACTCGTGTATATTCACATCCAAAGATGATGAGATCGGGGAATATAATCCAGTTGAGGGTACAAAGCTCGGTGACATGACCGACGAGTTGACAGCCCATGGAGAGGGTGCGTATATACAACATTTTATTTCAGGGGGTCCGAAATTTTACGCTTATCGCGCTGTAAACCTTGATGGGGAAATATTTGAATGTTGTAAGGTTAAGGGTATAACTTTAAATTTCTCTAATGGGTTGAAAATAAATTTTGAAAGCATCAATGAATTGATTATTGATGCATTTCGCAGTACATCAAATCCCGATGATGATTATGAAAATCAAATAGATGACGAGGTCGAGCAAGAAAATCAACCATGTAAAAAAATTAAATTAAATTTTAAAAGTATACGGCGTACAAATATGCATGAGGTTGTTACACGTCCAGAATCTAAAACTTGTTGCGTGGTTCTGAAAAAGAGATGTTATATTAATCTTAGACTTTCTCTACCATTTGGTTATAAGAAAACTTGAGCGAAATTTTATGTAATAATGAAAAATATGTATATATTTTATTGTAAATAAAAACATTAAATAAAATTTTATTTTTTATTCAACCTTTACTCTTATTCAAAAAAATTTTCAATTATAAATTATAATGTTAAAATAATAATAATAATATTATCGAGAGACACGCGAAATTAGCTGATTATCACGCGTGTCTCCACCGCGTGAAGCGGCTGATTTTTAAACACACGCAAAATCAGCTGATGAAAGCGTGTGTTTCGCGCCCGTGCGAGTTAATTAGCTGAGTAAGAGGCGTAAAAAAATAGCTAATTATCACGCCTCCCGCCGCGTCTGGGGCGCCGCCACCACCGCCGCCGTCCCCCCACCCTTGTTTGTACTAGTTAAATACAGCCATCATCATTGTCAAAATGGTAGTAAGTAAAAAGATAACGAGATGGATACATATTTCAGACACCCGTTTACGTGTATCGTAAGCGGTCCTACGGGGTGTGGTAAAACGGTATTTGTAAAGCGATTTCTCGCAAACCTCCCTCGTATCTGCGATGTAACATTTGACAGAATATTATTTTATTACGCCGAGTGGCAAGAAGCATACAAAAACGATTTGAAAATACCAAGTCAACAGGTTATAGAATTTCACGAAGGTTTACCACACAACTCGGATTATTCACACGATAATGAAAAGAAAAAATTAATAACTATCGATGATTTGATGCGTGAATCTTCCAACAATACTATTCTAGATTTATTTACAAAAGGTAGCCACCATAAGAATATTAGTGTTATTTTCATCACTCAAAATCTATTTTACAAAGGTAGTAGTCAAAGAGATATTTCATTGAACGCGAATTACATTGTAATTTTTAAAAACCCCCGAGATCGTGCTCAAATTCAGTATCTTGCGCGACAAGTATACCCCGAAGATCCGAAATTCCTGCAAGAAGCCTATTTAGACAGTACACGTGTACCACATGGTTATCTTTTCTTGGACTTGAAACAAAGTACAAATGATGAATATCGTTTTAGAACGTGTGTATTTCCCGATGATAGAGTTCAGTATGCCTATTTACCGAAATATCATTCAAATCTACGCTAAAGATATAAAACAAGCGTCAACAAGACGAATCGACGCAGTATACGAGTAGCTATGGCCAAGGTAACATCGAAAAACAAGAAAAAGAAGAAAAGAAAGAAGAATAAAAACAGTCAATCTGGTGGTGCTGGTAATTGCGGCTGTTTACCATCTAATTTTAATAAAAAGTGCGTTGCAACGTGGAGGTTTTTTACCTCTACTTTTAGCCCCAATCATAGGTGCTTTAGTATCAAAAATTTTTGGTGGCAACAACGCTTAAACTATGGAACGTACGCGTAAAATGGTAATTATCCCAGAAGATGAGTATGAGCGGGGAATACGTTCATCCTCGATAGTGGCTGAAAAAAACCAGTCTACGGGTAAAGAAATAGAACAAACAGGACAGACAAAAGGAGATAATTTATCACGCTTAGATGCTGAGATGCATGATATTCTTTTTTCCAAAAGTATCACCGATGAACGAGAGAAATATCAAAAATATATGCAGATACTCCAAAAATATCTTTATTTTAAAAATATCGAACGACATGAAAGCTCGGTCGATAGCGAAAATGAAATCGAAGAAGGTGAAGCTATGCTGACAGCGCCACTCTCTGAAGATTCGATCCTCGATAACGTATCCAAGAGCTATAAAAGAAGCGCACGGTTACTACTAAATCATTGGGAAAAAGTGCTGTTGGTAACCTTTTAAAGTGGGATAACACAGGTCGTGTCACGATAGAAGGTAATGTTATACCGCATTCTAATATTATAGACCTAATAAGTGACGTTATGAGAAGAAAAAAATCTCTTATTCCACCCGCCGGAAGAGCACAAATGACAAGATTTTTAGCTTTGTCAGAAACGCCGTTTAAACTTGTCGGTAATACAGATGTGTTACAGCAGTATAAGACATTAGATGCTGAAAAGTCTAATAATAAACGAAAACGAAAAAATTCAACAGATATTGAAGATTTAGAGAGAGAGCTACACTCTCGATACGAATACAGTAAAGCCGAAGGTAGGAATAAGAAAAAAATAATTAAGCAAAAGTGGAAAAGTTTTAGCATGTAAAAATGTCTTTTGAAAAAATATATTACGATACTTCACACGAGGCTGGATACGCTGGCGCCCGTAATTTAATTCGTAAAAGTACTCGGAGAAATAAAAAAGAAAAAGAGCGTATTTATGAGTGGTTAAGTAATTAGGATGCTTATACGCTACACAAGCCTATTCATCGAAGATTTCCAAGATTAAGATACAACGTAACAAATATTGATGATTGCTGGGAGATAGACTTGTGTGATATGCAATCTTTCAAAAAATATAACGATGGCTACTGCTACCTACTCGTCGTCATAGATGTTCTCAGCAAATATGCTTGGGTAGAGGCGCTCCAAGATAAAAGCGGACGTAGCGTCACCATAGCTTTCGAGAAGATTTTCAAGAGAGCAAATGGACGGATTCCTGTAACTATACAATCGGACAAGGGTAAAGAGTTCATAAATTCTTCTTTTCAAGAGTATTTAAAAAAGCGAGATATAAATTTTCTCACAGCGCGCAATCCAGACATCAAAGCAGCTGTTGTAGAGCGTTTAAATCGCACGCTTAAGGAACGAATGTTTAGATATTTTACACACAAAAATACTCACAGGTACATTGATGTAATACAAAATATCGTCAATGCGTATAATCACACTTTACATACGGGAATTAAAATGGTGCCCGCAGATGTATCTATTCATAACGCATTTACAGCGAGAAAAAATTTAGAAAAAAGAGCTCTTAGTCAGCGAAAACCATCACGCGCACCTATATACACGCAGGGCTCTTACGTATGCATCAGTCGTTCGAAAGGCACGTTCGAAAAAGGATATGAAAAAAATTACAGCGAAGAAATTTTCAAAATTTCACGAATATCAAGACGACAATAGCTATACACATACGAATTGACGGATTTAAATGGTGAAAAGATTGATGGCTTTTTTTACCCGGAGGAGCTAGTCAAAGTTGGAGAAAAGCGCTTAGCAGAAACAGAAAAGTTTAAAATTAAACGTATAATACGTAGTAAAGGACGAGGATCGAACAAAAAAGTTCTAGTAAAGTGGTACGGATACCCAGAAAAATTCAATTCTTGGATTAAAGCGAGTGAATTGACTTCAATTAAAAATTAAAAATGGACGAAGATGACTTTTATCTGGTATTACCAAGTAACAGTAGTATGAAATATTTTCCGGATAATATTACAACCTGTTGTACCACACATTTATCACATGAAATTCGTGTACAAGGTAACTGGAGCGTCGGTATGACAGAAATTCATATTCCCTGCACTATTTTACACATTCAAGAGTCTGAAGCAAGTTTTTTACTTTATTCATCGGATGAATAAGGAAGTAGTAGTATCACAAAACCTTATTAATTTAGATAATGCGCGAGCTATAGAAT
The DNA here is from genome assembly GCA_017163975.1 of Anastatus disparis. Classification (NCBI taxonomy): domain Eukaryota; kingdom Metazoa; phylum Arthropoda; class Insecta; order Hymenoptera; family Eupelmidae; genus Anastatus; species Anastatus disparis. The sequence goes on from JAFFSR010000074.1 coordinate 2,531,526, forward strand.
TTGTGTTTCCATATGGTGTGTATGAGAACATTGCAGACCTATCACGTGCCATCAATCAAGCAAATGAATTAAATAAGCACATAGTAATTGAACCAGCAAAAAGAAGAAGAGGATTTTACGTAATACGACGCGTATGCGATTGTAAGGAAACACATTACCTTTATTTTAATGAGAAAATCAGACGTATTTTTGGTTTTGAAAAAGAAATTTATCGGAAAACAGGCGTCATCCCTTTAAAAACGATGAAAATCAAAGATGCTAAGAAACAGCACTCAAGTATTGGAGACAGACCTGCGTCTTTAGCAAGAGCGATACCCGATCAACTCTTTATTTACACAGATATATGCTTGCCTTATACTGTCGGAGATACTCAAGCAACTCTTTTACGTATAGTTACATTCAATAACACAAAATATACGCTAGGACCAACCATAGTGAAACATTTTTCACCTATAAATTATATCCCTTTACTAAATAATACTTTTCAGAATATCATTATTGATATAAGGGATCAACACGGTAAACATATACCATTTGAGTACGGGACGTTGACGATTACACTTCACTTTAAGCGTAATCACTAAACGGAAAAAATGACTCACTATACAGCTTATTACAGCGAACAGATTGGTGGTGGGGGAGTTCATCGTGTGTATAACGGTTCACACTATCAACATGGACATGGAATAGGAAGTTTTTTAGGTGGACTTTTCCGTAGAGTCTTACCTTATTTAAGTAGTGGGGCGAAAGCGGTTGGAAAAGAAGCTGTTCGAGCTGGCATGCATGTGTTGGATGACGTCACCAATAGTGGAGTTAATTTTAAGCATGCTATAAATACGAGAATGCATGAATCAAGAGAGAATCTCAAGAGAAAAGCTGCAAAGAAAATCAGTGAAATGATGAAAGGTAGTGGTTATAAACGAAGGGTTAGTAAGCGGAAGCGTCAGTTTCTAAAGAGCTGTTCAGCAGGGTGTAACAAAGCTAAGAAAAATCGTACCAGTATAAAGAAGAAGAAGAAAGCTGGTATTAGGAAGAGGAAAAGGACTGTTGGTAGGAAAAAGAAACAGGCTTTACGGAGCGTAACAGATATTTTTGGACCAAGATAATAACATGGCCTTCTTACACGTAAACTTGTGTGAATGCATGAAATCTGAATTAGATTTGTTCACTCTTCCACCGACGCAGACATCTTTAGAATCCTCTCAGTTTATTCATTATAAACCAGTTTCATCTCTTACCGATGATGGGCCTATTGAATTTGTTGTGCCGGGCGGTGAGGATTATCTTGATCTAGCACACACCATGTTAAGTGTTCGCGTACAAATTTTACCAAATATCGCTGCTGAGAATAATAAAGTGGGTCCGGTAAATAATTTTCTTCATTCGCTTTTCAACCAAATCGATGTATTTTTCAATCAAAAACTCATTTCTCCACCAAATAATGCATATCCATACAGAGCTTATATTGAAACCTTGTTAAATTACTCAACTGGTGCAATGAACTCGCATTTGACTACATCGCTATGGTACCTGGATACTCCTGGAAAAATGGAAGGCTTACCCAATTTGAATCGGGATGCCCCAGAAGCTAACTTGGGACTTTTAAACCGTCAATACTATACGGGTAATGCGGGTACTGTTGATTTAATCGGTCATTTACATTGCGATATTTTTAACCAAAATAAATTTTTATTAAACGGTGTAGAAGTACGCGTACGTCTTGTACGAAGCAAAGACGCTTTTTGCCTAATGGATGCTGCAGAAAATGACACTTTTACCGTCAGTATTAAAAAAGCATCATTGATTATTCGCCGTGTAAAAATTAGTCCTGGGATATTATGAGCTCATGCTAATGCTTTATCAAAGGCAACTGCAAAATATCCTATTACACGTGTTGAAGATAAATCATTTACTATGCATAGAGGCATTCTCGGTGATAAACTCGACAACGTTATTTTAGGTCAGCTACCCAAAAGAATTATCATTGGTTTTGTTGACAACAGATCGTTTAATGGTAACCGAAGATTTAATCCATTCAAATTTCAACATTTATCTATTAATTACCTCTCTCTCTACATTGATGGTATACAAATACCGAGTAAACCTCTGCAGCCTAAATTTACAGGTACTAACCCTCAATATGTAGAGGCTTATCATACATTATTTTCCGGTACTGGGATACATTTCCTTAACGAGTCTCTTGCTCTTACTCGAATAGATTATTCTAGAGGTTATTGTCTGTTTGCATTTGATCTAACACCCGATCTCTCTGCGAATTTAGCCCAGCACTGGAACCTCGTTAAGCGTGGTAGTGTGTGGATAGAAGTGAAATTTGATCACGCCTTGGCGCAAACAGTAAATTGTATTATTTACGCTGAATACGATAATATTCTTGAAATAGACTCTAGCCATCAAATTATAACGGATTTTAGCGCTTGAACTATTTTGTGATGGCGCTGGTGGTGGATGGTACAGTTATAAAACCACATTGCGCGCTCCCATCAGACATCAGTCTTCTAAGAGAGTTTGCTTTGTAAACATTGTCAATATAGTTATTTTTAAAATAAAAGACCATGGATTTTGTCATAGATATTCAAGGTCTAAAAGATCGAAATAATAATTTTTTCCCAAAGGAGGTAGCTGTACTGAGTTTAAAAACAAGAATATTTAATCATTGGATAGTTATATCACCGCATGATTTTTTTGATTTACCCAGTGGTATAAAACGTTTTAACGAGTTTGTTATCAACCATCATCATGAAATTAATTGGATTGAAGGTGATATCAGTATAGCACAATTACATCATTTATATAATATTGCCAAGATTGCAACCAGGATTTACACTAGAGGATATGAAAAAGCTAAATATCTTGAGTCAAATATGTCACGAGAAATAATTAATCTTGAAGATTTATATTCACCTACATTTCATGAACTTTTTCAAAAATATCAAAAAACGTCTCTTTCCTGCGTGAGTCATTGTGTCAAGGAAAAGAATAAAAGCAGTATCTGTGCGCTTAATCAGACATACCTATTGCGAAAGTGGTTGCATGCGATACTCCTGGATTGTATGAGACCCGGTTGTAAGGATGAACCTTTGAAATCGAGTGATGCGCTTTTGGAGCTAATAAGATCACGCAGATTGTCAAGACTTTATCGTAGAGGGGGTAGAGATGAGGTTGATTGCTGTGACACACCGTCATCTTCAACCAAGGCCACGGTAAATCGTAATTCAGAAGTAAACGGCGATAACAGCGACGACGACGATGACGAAAACGACGAAGGTCTTGAAAACGACAAAGTATGAATACTCAGCAAATAAGCAAAACCATTGCCTCACTAAAAGCTAGAACGATAGGTGTGTATGCGGCCGATCGAATCCCGAATGTTCTAGAACATCCAACAGCAATTGTGGCAAACATTGATGATCATACGAAGCGTGGTTCTCATTGGATCGCTATATATATAGATAATAATGGATACGGAACGTACTTTGGCAGCTATGGATACCCACCAGTCTCAACTGGTGGGTATCCATAGCTGGTGGGTCACCACATCATCTCAATAGGCTCAAACGTAGCTATAGAGAGTATCAGTGGAATAAACAAAAAATGCAAAGCTACGACTCACAAGTATGTGAACAATATTGCATTATGTTTCTTTACCATATGTGCCATCTTCATAATTTACGTACGTTTTGTAGCAAGTTTTCAAGAGATTCAAAGAAAAACGATAAATTAGTTGTAAAATTTTATAACACTCTTTTACGAAATAAGATTAAACGGAAGAAATACGTGGAAACTTTTCAGAATGAACGTTCGTTAGGTTTTGGTTTTTGTAACCAGTCATGCACTTCAAAAATGTCATACTAAAAAAAGAATGTATTACTCTATAATAAATTTATGATTAATAAAACAGAATTGAAAATGTACATTAATGTGTTGATTTTTTCTCACACCCCTCCTCCTTCAACACCTATCCGCTTTCTTTCCTTCACGCACACACACACACTAAAAATATATTAGACTTGATAATGAATAGAGTTCTTTTTGTAAGCCAAAGTATTAAATTTTTATTTTTGAATCATAAAAAATTATTTTCGAATCATAAAAAAATTTCCCACTATGCTGCTCTCTCTCTTAAAACCATAAAAGTAAGTATCATGAGTATCTGTCAAATTAATTTATTGATGTTTGCTTAGATTTCTTAGAAAAGTATATCGATAAGTAATCTCAAAAGAAAAGTAATAAAATTAAATTTCTCACTTAACCAAATAAAGACGTAACCGTAAACACACATATATTGATATGAATAAAACCTTTGTGATCTGTGTAGCTGTAAAATATAATGAGTTCACACCCTTTTGTAGACATTTACGATCGTATATTATTTCTTTCTTCAACAACACTTTATCCTTTATCGCTTTTTTTTCATAAAGGAGTCATTGTGTACAGACACGTCATAATATCAAATTTTCTAGAGGGCTCTAGGTATAAAGTCAGCAGCAAAATCCAGATACGACTCACTAGGAGAGGTCCAGGCCTCCGGATCACGGATTTCGCTCAAACTTTGGGATAAGTTTCTAAATGTCAAAATATTGAGAAAACCAGAATTTTAGACCCTAACGCTCAAAATTTCCCTAGTTATAGGCAATTAGAGAAAATCATCGAAAAAGTTACTAGATTTTCAAACGCCTATAGTTCTTTAGCATTAACAACTAGACACTTGTAATTGTTTTTAAATGAAAGCTGAGCTCAAATCCTTTCGAAATAGCACCTACAGCATATTAAAATATTATTTTTTCCCATAGCTACAGTGTTATAAAAATTGTACTACATTTTAGCATTTATTATTAATTAATGTTTTTAAAAGGAAATTTACGTCAAAATCTTATAACGCTGTAACGTTGGGAAAAAATAATATTTTGATATGCTACAAACACTATTTCGAAAGGATTTGAGGTCAGCTTTCATTTACAAATGGTTTTAAGCTTCTAACTGTTAATGCTAAAGAGCTATAAGCGTTTGGAAATCTAGTAACTTTTTCAGTGATTTTCTTTAATTACCTATAACTAGGGAAATTTTAAGCGTTAGGGTCCAAAAATCTGGTTTTCTTCATACTTCGACACCTAGAAACTTATCCCAAAGTTTGAGCAAAATCCGTGATCCGGAGGCCTGGGCCTCTCCTAGTCAGTATATTTTCAGCAGCAGTCGTAGTCAGATCTAAGTTATAAGATTTTTATATTTTAAAAACGAACATGGCGGAGTCTACTAGTGAAAAGTGTAGTGAACGCAATCTTACAAAAGACTACGCCATTCAACTGAATAACATGCTTCTCTCGACGACGTACTTTATCAATAAGTCTCTAAGTAAGCGAGTTTCTGTTGGATTACAATTTCGTGATGGCTACTACGTACCTTGTGTAAAAATATCGACTGCACATTTTTACAGATGGGTTACTTTTGATATCAGTTCTTGGCGATTATTGAAGAACCAAATTGATCTTATTAACGCGTATTCCCAAGAAGCGCATATATTCAAGACGGAGTACGGTAACCCTTCGAAAGTATATTTAGAAAATCACGATATCTTATTTACAAAATCATATAGTACGAGGAGTATTATATTTGAGGAGAGAGCTGTACTTAACCCTGCGGCTCTACCAAAATTAGTAAACGAAGATGAAGAAAACGAATCACCTAATAAAAGAAGAAGGCATACCTTCCAACCACCCACTACGTGTCTTCAAAAAGTGACATTTGACGGACTCAAACTGATGATGCCTTGCATCGATGAACGTATTGCGCAGTTGGAGCAGCAGGCTGGTAAGGTAAATCGAATTATTGACTACATTCAAGAATATCTAAAAGATGAAATTAAGAAAGATAATGAAGAAGATGTGAAAATGAATATAATGAAAAACTTTTTAATGTTTCAACAATACTATAGTTTAAAAGTTCACGATGTGACGTCTTTTGTTTTAACAAAAATGCTTGACGACAATGATTTGTGCAAATCAGATCTAAATATTGTAATATTAGAAATAAGTGCTAATACTTTACCTTTTATATATAACGATTTATTCGCTTTTTTGTATGAAGAGTAAAATTGTGTATTATAAGAAAAAATGTACAATAATAATAATAATGATAATAATAATAATAAAATAAAGCGAGTGCATTTTAAAGAAGGAGAACCAAGTATACGTATCATGTATGTGTGGGACTATGCGAGTCGCGTAGCACGACGCGGGCTTTGGGAACAAGCCGCGCGTGATAGAGAGAGATTTAGAATGAGAGTGGAAAGAATGAAAAATATAATAGAACCTATACTTTTAAAAAAAATTAATGATTATTCAATCAATAGAAAGTAAATTTTTCTGTACTTTTGCATTTTTATAAATAAATTATTTTAAAGTATTTAAATAATTATTTCTATTCAATCCCTGTTCACTCTCCTACTCCTCGACAACTTTTTTTATAATTTCATTACAGTATATAATCATCCATCAATTCATAAAAGTCGTCATTTTCATTTCGACCTGCGTTAAGTACACATCCAGTAAAAATGGGACAGAATCAGGGCAAATCTACGTCAGCACCGACTTACTCCGATAGAGTTTCCTCTACGGCAGAAGAGAAAGAACCTCTTATAAAGAAAGAGAAATCAGAAAAAAATAAACAATATTCCGCAAAATATTCAATAAATACGTACTCATTTCCTGAAAGAAAAGGATACGAAAAATATAAATAAATTTTATACTTATTCTTAAATGGTCCTTTTCAGGACCACCATTTTAATAATAACGTAGAATACATAAACATAAATATATACATACTCTCTCTCTCCTTCTCTCTCTCTCTCTCTCTCTCTCTCTCTCTCTCGAAAACTTTATCATTTCATCACAATATATAATCACCCATCATTTCATAAAAGTCGTCATTTTCATTTCGACCTCCGGTAAGTACACATCGTGCTTTCTCTCTCTCTCTCTCTCTCTCTCTTCATGTATATACTCTCTCTCACGTTTCACGACCTCTCATGAGTTATTGGGTTAAAAATCACGGGACCTACGATGGGGAATTCTCTCTCTCTCTCTCTCTCTCTCTCTCTCTCTCTCTCCCATTGACGTCATGTTTTTATGAGTCATAAAATCACGACCTATCATGGGTTATTGGGTTAAAACTCACGGGACCTACGATGGGAAGGCTGACGTCATCTGTCTCCCCATCGTAGGTCCTATACTACTTATAACAATTTTTTTAACAATTTTTGTTTTCCCATAACTTTTGAATCGGTTGAGCTTCTTGAAAGCGTTTTTTTTTAATCACAAGGATTTTATCTCAACTTTCACTAGAATTCTGTAGAATGAACTTGGAAGCTCTTATTGAAGAGTAATATTCAATATTATAAACAATGATTTTTCAAAGAAATCTTTAAAAATTGAACAAAATAACTCATAATCTTGGAATGATCGAGCGTTAGACTGAATGCTCGCGGCTTTTTTCATAATTTTATGTATAAAAACATATCTACAAGTTACAGTGAGATCCGTGACCCAAACAAGGGTTACTCTCCTAGTTAGTTAGATGGAACTGCATAGTCAGCAAGTGACAATTCCCCGAAGTCGTTAATCTCAGTTTTCCTACAGTGTCGATAGAGACTTTGTCGAAGCTATCTAGTGGCGTATCGGTAATGACCATAGGAGCTTTTTTATTGATCCGATCTATTTTATGTTGTTTACAAGTAGAACGCTTTCGCAAATAATCTAAAATATCGTTTCTCATACCGGGCCAATAATATCTCTCTCTGATCTTAGCATAAGTTTGATTTATGCCTTTATGACCACCTATTAAGCTGTCATGCAGAGTAGAAATGATTGGTTTTCTTTGCTCTTCGGTAAGATATTCGGATTTTCCGTAGCACAGAGCTATGAGAATACCCTTAAAATATCACTAAGAGTTCCAGGTGCTAGGTGGTTAGTCACCTTACTTTCTACGTTCTTGATATTCTAATAGTAGCGATGTTTTGCTTGTTGAATATTTCGATCGTTTGTTGTAAGAGATCATGCAAATCCTCGCAATCTAACGAATCCTCCTCGTAGTCTTTAACTACCAGTGAAAATATTTTGTGCTGTTTATAAGGAGTAATAATAATGTTTCCCTTTTTGGGTTTTCGTCTCTTTATATTCCTACGCTCTATTGCTCTGAAGTCATTTAATAATTTTGTTATTGGGTCATGGCGATCACAATCACCGGAGATAAAATAAATAATATTATCCCCGTGGTATGTGAGGCAATGTTTAGTAGGTCTTACTACTTGAATTCCGTTGTCAGATATGGCAGTCTTGGTTGTACTGGCATCAGAGGTAAGTGAATTATCACTCCAAGTCCATGGGTTAGGTAAAAGTACACTCACAACGTCGTCTGGTGCTTTAAAATATTCAATGCGAATATACCCCTCAGTTACTTCCGGGATTGCCTGTGAGTTGGGTTTTGGTATTGGTTTTCTGATAGCCCTGGGAGTGCTATTATGTCTGAGCACAGCCGATTGTATACTAGGAGTGGTCGATAACGCTCGCTCCGTTATTACGTTTTTCTATTCAATTAAAATTAACCTTTTTACAATATATAACATATAATAATTCTCGGATTACACAGTAAATACTTAACATCTTTTGTTAAGAATGTAACGCGATGTTTTAACTCAACTGTTTTTCTCACGTCGTCACATAAAACAAGTAAGGCGATATAATTGCAAAAGTGTTGCACTAACTATATGCTTCCTACGTAATATTATATCTAATACTTAAAATAGTACACAGAAAGAAAAACAATATATCATATCATATTTAAAAAAAAAACCGCGTAAGCGAATTGCTATTGTATTAAATATCACATTCATAGACATACTTAAATAAATACTTTAATGAAATTTCGTTAGTTTCAGACGAATAAATTCAACTGATATCAGGCTCTGGGGAATATTTTCGTTTTTCGACATGAATAATTTGGCAACACATACTTGGCAGGTATGCGTATTTTAGTTAGTATGTATCCCATTTGTTATTTAACAATTAGTAGCATGAAATAAGAAAATAGATCTAATAATAATAGTAGAAACGTAGTGACTTAATTGTTAATATTAAGTTTAACAAAAATTCAAATAATTTTTGGGCGAAGACACAAACAATTAATTCTTTTGTGGAAATATAGTAGTATTTTTCAAATCATACTCACAAACAGTTACATATCTGCTGGCGGATATGGAACTAAAATTTTTTTTTTATAATTAATTTTAAACTCAATTTAATATTATTTACATAAATCAATTTCTGTAAATTCTTAATAAAGAAAAGCTGCTTTATTTTTAATCATAGAGCTCGAAATCCGGTACCGGTAGGTTGAAATACTATAGTCATTAAGTTAGTTTAGGCAAAAATATTGACGTTCATGGATTGGACAGATGGTCCAAAAATGATGGCTTTATACTATATGACTGATCATCATGTAGTATAACAAAAGTAACCATGTAGTCAATGATTCAGATGTTGCGACTCGAGTATGATTGCGAAAATAATTACGAAATAAAATAATATGATACAAATAAAATACAAAATATAAAATGAATAGAATGATTTCCATACGGACGCTTTTTGTTAAGGTCACGTTATGATGATATATAACCGGATGCTTTTTGTTAAGGTCCGTGTAAAAACAATGAAAATATAACCACTAAAAAAAATATATATAAAAAGAAATATTAAATTTAGGGGATAATACAAATATTTTCAACTATCCCTGTTGAGTTCAATGTAACGTCACTGTATAGCGCGGGAGCTGACTTGGTCAACATACAGTGGAACGCGATGGAGATTCCCGATGTACTGTGGTATCTAACCCCACCGTACGGGGCGAAAGCCAGATACACAATGCAATATTTTCCAATAATAAGGGGGATACACATATGGTTTTTACGCGAGAAAGGTTTACTAATGCAATCATCAAAAAACTTTGAGAAATTCAACATCCTGTTTTAAGGGTGGAAGCCAGATTTGCATAGTTGTTGGTAATTGCCTAGAGTATCCATTTCAGGGTTACGAATATGAAATGCGAAAAATTTCAACTTATAGGGGGGGATCGTGGTGTAATTTTGCGATTGAAATATAAAACATCAGAATATACTATTTTAAAATGAAAATGAATAATAAGAAGAAAATAGAACTACGACAAATAATAAAAAAAGAAAGTGTAATAAATCAAAAGAACTGCACAAATCATACATACATTAGGTTAAGAACAATAAATCTTGTACTAAAGGTTCAAGATAGTAACAATGTATAATTACTCACAAAAACTAATTTCAGAAATATAATAAAGCAACACTGTTAATTATTACGTAAAACGAATAAAATTATTTCGTTGAGAACTAATGTGAATTCCTTTCTCACAATAAAATAACTTATGAAGTATCATTTTTAATTCAGATTTAAATTTCATATTTTTATCTAAATATGTGACTCCGACACCAAAAACTGCAAGTGCAGAATCTACGATTTCCAAGTAAAAGCGTTTAAGCAAAAAGAATATGATGCGTTCCCATAGAGTAGTGTAGTTACAGGGAGGAGAATTAAAAGTAAATTAAATTAGATATAAAGATGGTACATCTCAAAAGAGAGAGCACCTCACTTACGTAGTCATAAGTATATAAACTACTCGGACAAGACAATGCGCATCAGTCTTGTTCCAGCAGCCTTAACAGTAGTTTCTCTACAAGTTTAATAATTATTTTAAAAGTGGAAATAGTTAGTTAGTAAGTACGACTACAGCGTTCAAATTAGAAGTTATTTAGTGTATTAGTGCTACACTGTCTAGTGAATTCAGGTTCAACTGACGCTAGGATAAACCTAGGTAAAATCATTTTCGTTATTTTATAAGCTCTGGATATGCTACGATCGTGCGTCCTACAATAATTTTTTTTATTATTTAATTTATTTATTAATATGTTATTACTTATTTTTGAAATTAACCATTAATTTCAATATTAAAAATTTTAATTTACTCAAATTAAATTCAATATTTGTGTGGCTTAACACATTAATTCCCAATGATGATACGTTCATCCAAGCAGCGCAAATTAACCCGAAGAGTAATTCAGTCGATTTTAACCTCACAATAACCAAACATAGTAAGCGGAATTGATTCCTATATTAACATTCAATATCAAATTACCGTTTTTAGTATTTAATATTTACCAAAAACTTTTAAATATTAATTAAAAAAAAAGATAAAACTATTGATCAGTTCTATCTTTATTCTAATTTTCTAAAGGCTGGAAACCTGTGAAAAATCGACAAATTAATTCAACAATTCTAGCGTATCAAGAAATTTTTGTCATATTGTACACTATTCTGATGTATCTCCATCACTCTCGTCCTCTTTAATACCTGATCCTCAATAACTTTCTTGTGCAGTGGTGGATGTCGATACTGCTTGGTATTTAAACTCATTTTCGTTGATGAAAAATTGCTCCCTGTGTATTTAAACTTTGGGAATAATAAATTGACCTTCAACCCGCGTAATAAATTGCGGTTTAATAATTAAAATCATTTTTGTTAAAATTCTGTTAAATTTATCCGAACTGTAAAAGCACCGGAAAACAACAATTGAACTTGATGTGATTACTAGTTCCTAAATTAATCCCTAATATTTTCCTAATCATTAAATTCCTATCCAAAAAAAGATTAAAAAAAAAAAAGACAACATTTATTTTTTTCCATTTCCTTAAACCTTCCTAAAAGGCTATTAATAATACAAAATATAATTTATTGATCAACCTGGTGTTGATTTTTAACCAATAACCTCGTATTGATCTTCTTTGTTGACAATTCTTCAAAATTTCGATCGCGATGTAAATCGTTAAATCTCGGAAACGAGCCAAACTAAAATTACTAAATACTCTCATGTTATGATTAAAACATAACCCTTCGAAAAATCTCTTAACGTTTTACTAAATAATTTAATTTTGATAATGCTATTAATACCATCATTATTGCTTTAAATCAGCAGTTTCAGTTTCTCATTTGAAACCTTTTTAATATACATTCCTACTATATTAGTTTTTCGTAAAAAAAAGAAGAATGACATATATGGTTAAAAATTTTCCGGTATTTCTTCTTAACACATGATAGAATGGGATTTCGGGATTCGAACATGTTCCCATAATCCCGCCAGAACTAAATTATTTACTATTCCAAAATTTCTTATTTTTGCGTGAAAAATCAGATATTTATCTATAATTTTGCATTTTATTGCTTCTATAATATTATATTTAATTGTTATGACGGCATTAATTTTTGCATATTATTTTTCGAAATTTTTATTTTTCATTTTTCTATTCTTTTATCTATTTTCGAATATATTTTGTTCCACTGAAAAATTTTATCTTTCGCAAATAATACATTTACTTTCTCTTCGAAAAATATTATCTTTTCCGTATACCCAAGTTTTTTTATATATACATACAATTCTATCTTTCTACCGACAAGCTTCGATTTCTACATAAGTTTCGTATTGACAACATAAAATTTTTCCGTTTAAAAATTTTTTTTTATTAGTGTTTTATATTGCTTCAAGGGAAGTTTCGGAATTCCCAAATTACTTAATCCCTTGCAGATGCACAAACACCATAAAAACGGCTATTAAGGGTCTGGCACTTAATGTTAGATACCGTTAGAAAATTTTCCATTCTTTTTTTCAATTATTAAACATTTATTTTTATTAATTCTTTTTACAATAAATTTTTAGTAATATGGCTATTATTGTAGATTCAATCATATGTCGCTTTATAATAAAATAGTTCATACTATTTTATGGTTGAATTTGCAAAAATAAGTATGTGAAATTACGATATTTTTCTTTATTTATGAATAAAAATAATTTTCTTTCAAACAAAATAAAACTCGCAATTCATTTACCGAAAATAAGTGGTATGGATGGAATTTAAAGAAAAATTTATTTTAATACTTCAAATAAAATTAATGTTTATAAAATAGATTTAAGACACTAGATCTAAGAATCTTTATTATGCATTTATTTTTTTTATACTCAAAACTGCGAACTTAACGTATATTTTCTTTTTTCTATGATTTGTTTATGTGTAATATGAAACGATCAATTAAATTCAAATAATTTTTTTCCATTTATTCTTCTTTTAATTAATAATAATAATGATATTTTATTATTTTTTTTTGATATAGTTATTTCTGCAAATTTGGATATATCTCGCTTTTTAATAGTATCATACTATTTTATACTCGAGTTCGCAAAAATATTCATGAGAAAATATTAAAATAATTTTTTTCCCTTCTTTATTCTTTTTATATATATCTCACAATTTGGCATTTTATTTTCTTTCTAACGATTAATTAATTAATAACAAAATATTATTAGTGGAAGAAAACCCGTATAGTAATAAGTATTACATTTAAGATACAAAAATCATGATGCAAATTTTTATAAAATTAATAAATACTTCTTTATTGATAAAATAATTAATTTCATATTTTTCTTTTAATATTAAAAATTAGTTTTCTGAAAGTTTGCAATATGATTATGATTATTTTTAAGTGCGATTATACTTTCAATAATTGTGTTTGCTTTTTATTTCTTTATTTCAGTAACTAAATAAAACAAGATATAAAATATGAATGTTTGTGCAAGCTTAGCTATATCACGCTTTTTAATAGTAATACACTATTTTATGGCTGAACATGCATATTCATTTATAACAAAAAAAAATTTTTTAAATAATCTTTTTATACGTTGACTACAATTATTTAGAATTAAGCATATACTTCTTTTTTATACAACAGCGTGCGAAATTTAATATTAAGTTATATTTTTCTCTATCTTAATCGTAAGATTGCGTATGTTAATTAATAACCATATTAACATTTTATTTTTAATAGTATATTTTATCTTGTAATAGAAAATGACTTGCTTATTGAGGAGAGAGAAAGAGAATCCGCAATAGCGACACATAGTGGGACTTTCCGCAAGTTGTGCCTTAAGGATAACCTTCAACACCAAATTTTCAGTTGTCCAAGTATTTGGCACACCCACATTCAGTCTAAACTTAAATTTTTCAAGTTGAGCGTCCCTTTTAGCTCCGCCTAACTTCCCTTTTTGCAAATTTTTCCAAAGGGAGAAGCCCAATTTTCTCCCACCTTAAACTTTTTCCTTCTTGCAAAACTCAGCTCATGAACTGAGTCGACCTTACTCAATCAGTCCCGTCTTGGGCTTACAAGCTCAAGCATCTTCTAAATTCAAAATTCGTTACTACATCTCCAAGCTTCGGCTCCAAGTTTACGGCTAAACATTCAGCTATTCATTCCATTTTTGTTTTCAAGTTGAAAGCACAAGGGCCCTTATTATTATTCTTCAGGACTCCAGTTTTTTCTTGGGCTTCAAAGCTGAACATTTATTCAGCTCTTCTTCAATTTTTGGCTCCAAGTTGAAAGCACAAGGGCTTTCAACATTATTTCTATTCTTTAGAACTCCAGTTTCCAAGTTTCATTTTGGGTCACTTCAATTTCGACTTCAACTGAATTTCCATTTCAATTTTCGAATCCAACTTCAAGGAAAGATCATCAAATCTCTTTCTCTTCTCTCAAAAAAGTAAGCATAATTTTCTAATTATTGAAAATTTCAATTCATTTATTTTGTTTTTCTAATTACTTCCAATTTATATTTTTGTTTTTAAAAATACATTTCAAAATTTTTATATTAAGTTTGTTATACTTAAATTAGTAATTTTTCTTTATTTCAAATTTGTAATAATTTCTTTTCTTTATAATAAAGCATGAAATGATTTTTAATTATATTTGATTTTATTATTTTTATTGAAAATAACATTTTATATTATTTCTTTAATTATATTTGATTTTACTTACAAATATATATATATATATTTACTAACATTAAAAATAAAAAGCACGCAAAAAGGCAACAAAAAAGTTGGAGCCTGGCAACATTATTTTAGATACCAACTAGGTTGGTATCATTATAGTGGCTTACCCTTCGCGTTTAAACAAAATTAAAATAGCGTTCCGTGTTAGCACCTAGTACCTAGGTGCTTTCACAGGCCGACTCGTCCGCCGCGAATATCGGAAAAGGCCAGTGCTCCTTTTTCTTTACTGAACCTTTTTTTTCTCTTCAACCTTTCACCTTGCTATCCACCCGATATCGAACCCCACTAAGCAACCGCGCCCGGTTAAACACTGTTATACCTATGTTGCGAAAGGGTTAATTTCCCGACGTAACATAATTATACATATATCTCCTAAACGCCAAATATCCGTAAATTCTCAATTCTTATTTTTACCTCTAAACATGGTAAGTCTGTAATATTGGAATCTTATTCCGAAACAAGTAATCGTTGATAACTGATTGCGATCAATATTGATTTATTTAATGAGATGTCAATGTACTAAAACTTCAAGTACACATTCCTCTTTTAACTGTGTTTTTGGATTATTTTACTTTTCTGAAAATCCAACCCGACTTTACATTTTAAAATTTTGTTAGGGGCTTTTCCGGATTAGAAAAGCCCTGGAAAAACCTTTCTCAATATTTCTTAAAACTAAAGAATGCAAATTCAAACTTATAAAATAATAGGGTATGGTATGATTCATTGTGCACATAATATATTAAGATAGAATAAATTCAATTAATTTATTCTCATATACAAAATTCTCCCTATCAACACAAAATCATCTTTAACAGAAAAACAAATTAAAAATTTCTATAAAACTTAAAATCAAACTATACTACTTTTTTAAAAAGAAAACCAAAGGTAAAACTACTGATCAGATTCAAATTAAATTGGAATCATGGTCTTGGGCTCATTTTGTTCTTAAATATTATTATAAGTTTCGCGGAAAC
The DNA here is from genome assembly GCA_017163975.1 of Anastatus disparis. Classification (NCBI taxonomy): domain Eukaryota; kingdom Metazoa; phylum Arthropoda; class Insecta; order Hymenoptera; family Eupelmidae; genus Anastatus; species Anastatus disparis. Next base: position 2,547,471 of record JAFFSR010000074.1, read on the forward strand.
ACCTTCTAAATAGTCATCAAAACTGAACGCCATTAGGCGCTAAATTTGAATAATTGTATTTTCTTACTATAACGGTTGTATCATAAAGTCACACTCACTACAATAACTAATCAAACACAAATTGTCTGGTTTATAGGCTCCTGACAAACACATCCCCAAAACTAAATTTTTGTTTTACGGGAAACAGAAAAAAAATAAAACTATTGATCAGATTCGATAATTCAAAATCAAACGCAGCTAGATTAGAATAATGGTACTTTCTAAAGGCAAAGCTACAGTACCTTATTCCACCCCTTATATTTAATACTATTTATAGTATTTTCGTAATATATTTATTTATTATTTGACCGTTTATATACACCATCAGTTGTTCAATATTGACTCTAACTAAAATTAATTGTCGGGGACGACAATAAACTTAGTAAGGGGGAGAATTCAACAAGTGACTTACTAAATTATTTAAATCGGATACATTTTGTTGATTTTATTCTACTTTTATATTGATGCTTTTGAATTAAATTCTTAGTGCGATTCATTATTAAAATACTAAAACTTAATTTCATTTAAAATGAAATCAATATCACTAACAAAGCATAAGTTTTTATCTCCGGAATTAATTTTTCGTCTCTTATATTCGTCGTTTCTATTATAATATGATTGGGCATTACAACCAGCAGCTCGATTCGGTTAGTCATATTTTTTGCACTTTTTGGGATTCTTTCATTATGAACCATTGTAAGATTTTCCATATCATCATTTGAATGATTATATTGGAGTTATGGAAAACACGGCTTATCTAAACTTTTACTATCATCATAAACTTCAAATTCAGTTGTATCTTGTAATCTCGCCAAACTTTGAGTAAGCATCACAACTTCAACTAAATTAAACTTCTTGTACAAGCTAGCCTCGCTCTGGTGTATCATATCCGATTGATAATCTTTGCTAATGTTTAATCTCTGTTAATTCTATTTAATTAACAATTGTTCGTTAACTTATTTTTCTTGTTTCTCTTTAGAATCCGAATAATACAAACCGTGTTGTCTCATTAATAATCCAAATTCTAATTTTTCTTTATCCTTATTTATTTCTTCATATTCTTATAGTATCATGTATTTAATTCCTTCTTTGATTGCGAAAGGATTATATTGATTTGAAGATATAGTTTTAAATTTTTATGAGTCTTTATTTTGTGCTCTCTCTTATGCTGTCAGACTTGAACTTTTATGAATGTTACAATTAGTTTTGGATATACAGTTCTTAGAGATTATAACTTAATATTTTTGTACTTTCTATGTAATTTTAGGAGTCTTTATACATTACTTTTTCTAGTTAAAATAATATAAGGAATAATTATTAAAAGATTATGTTAACTTTGGTTTATATATATCAATATATAGCATTCTGAATTCTTTGTTGGGGTATTTCGACCTTTTTAGTAATAACACTTTTTGGGTTTTTCTGTATGGGCCCTATAGAAGGTGGTATTGCGGTGATCCTATATTATCAATAGATGATAATAATACAAGGTGAAGTCTTAGCAGGCATTACACATATCACACAATACATTTCTACCCATAATATTTGAAGTTATCACTTCTATCGGCCAGTCACATGACTGCCACAACAATTCTTATTTAACTTAATTTTTAATTTACTTGAATTATTTCTTCGATCGCATTACCCTGGATTCGTGTAGAATTCAACGTTTTACATTCGTTCTTCCGTCCCTTATGTTACCGGGTTTTATAAAAAATAGTTATTCAATTTAATTAGATTAAATTCTTTTTGCACTACTCTTTCTATTATCTGGTGGAACACGGTAGGAGTTCCCGTTATTAAGAATTTAAATAAAAAAAAAGAAGGAAAACACTTAATGAAATTCTCTATAATTCTGTAATTTCCACATAGAAATTACTTCGGGATCATTACGAATGTCTAAATGGTTTACCACTTTCAAATCCTTTTTAATGGAGTGCTACACTCTGAGATTCGTTAGAAATTTTATATTACTAACTCAGTCTAATACTCTTCGACTATGTCATAATTCTTGTTTTATCATTAAGCAAGCGCAGGAATTTAATTCACTCTTGTTTCGAAATTCATTTAAGCCCGAATACATTTTTTTTTTTTTGCCAATAAGTAACTTTAATGTAATGGTCTCCTAAATAATTCCACTTGTTGGGTAAGTCCTTACACGGTTCTATGGGAATGATGCTCAGAAGAAGTTGCTATCACCATTACTTAAGACTTCACTTTTATTAATGTATTGTAATTGTTGTAATTGTTACAATAATAGAGTTACCTTCAGTAACTCGAAAAGCTTTTACTACCCGACTCTTTCTCTGGAGACCATTGTTACCTTTTCCGTTAAATCGTGTTCATTCATTTTGTGTGACTATATTTTCTTGCTTTATTTATAATTTAAAATATTTTCTGAATCATACTTAATCATTATTTCAATAAAAACCTACCACACCACAGCGTTTGTAATACGGATGGTTCTATATAACTATTAATAACTTTTTAAATTCTGTTTATTCCTTATCCTAAATCCTTCCCAATTTCTTCCTTTAACGTGATATCATCGGGTTACAATGCAAATGCGTTTGGAGATTGTTGCTAGGCAATAATCTTTTATTAGCGTACTGCAGCTACCGAAACGCATCTTTTGACTAAAGGTCCATATATTCTCGCTATATTCCCAAAACCACAAGAAATAATGCATTGTGTACATTATTTCTAATTTTTAGATCTTCGATCGGTCTAAATTCGGACGTCAGTATGATTTCCGAAGCTTTAAATCTGAAACTATAGTCATTGAATTGCTGAATCCTTTTTGCTGCTAAACGTTCGTTGAACGCGAATAGTGAGGTGGATTGACTGAGTCAAAAGTAGGGTCGATAAACGCGCACATACTATGTATACGGCTCTGAACATACTGAGGGAATTACTAAAAACTGTTTAAATTTACTTTATTTTTGTTTATTTTAAAATTTTTCTTTACCTATTGTTTTTTTATATCATTTTAATCCTAAGAGATAAACATTAACTATTATAAAGCACTTGGACGTGTGAATGCGTGGCAACTTGCCAGATTTTTGATTAAGAAATTAGAAACTTGAATTCACTAACTGTGTAAATTTTCCTTTAGGTGCGAAACTCTACGAATTGAATCTATAGCTAGAAAGTTTAATTCGAGGATAGGTTTGCCGTAGGTAATCACTAAAATTAGTCTATTTTTATTATTTGGGGGTATTTAGCAAGACTTAGTAACGAAAGAAACGCAGACCGGAAGTAGAAATGCCAAACGAAACGATAAACGCTTGGCCATGAGACGGACAGGTCGACCCATCCATGCTGATGATGACGGCTATAGCGAATAGTTTCACCTTACATAATGCCTTGCAGGGCTTGCACAGCTTTGACGGGCATAATTTGCCTTTAAAAGACTTTATACAAGATGTTCGCATCCAAGAGTCGACGAGCCAGAGACAAGTGTCACCAAGTTCATCTCAACCTGCAACACAGAAGGCACCCCCGACTCAGCAGAACTCAACACAGGTGATGTTGATAAACGAGACTGCAAACGAGTTTCCATTTATAGGGGACTTACTGACAACGATAGCGAACTAGATAAGCCCACTGCTATCAGACTGTATGTGACTGAAGGTAGACAACCTTGGATGACCTTCATGATTGATAACAGTGCAGCAGTAAATTTGGTGAAGTGCACTGCTTTACGTAACGACATACCATACGATCCGACTCGAAGTACTAAATTGAGCGGTATTACCAATGAATGTATAAAAACGTATGGTACCACCTGGCTCACTCTAAGAAAAAGACCAGTGAAATTCCATCTAGTAGGGCCATCATTTCCCATCGATCAGGATGGATTAATAGGTAGACGCTATCTTAAGGAAGAAGATGCAGTTATATCTTATTATAATCACGCGCTCATGATATCTGGAGACGCCATGCATCCCATTCTCTTTATCGATCAAGAACAAGATAAGACCAACAACCCTTGTCACAAACCCTTACCAACGAGTGCAAAAGCCCATGGATATCATGACTTTCGACCATTTAAATCATGAAGAAATGGCACATGTAGAGAAATTACTTACTGAATATAATGATGTATTTCTTCTACCTGAAGATCCCTTACCAGTTTCTCATTTAACTGAGCATAGGATACCCACAACCGATGACATTCCAATAAATACTTAACATTATAGGCATCCGCCTATTCACAAACAGGTGATAAGGGACGAAGTAGCCAAGAAACTTAAGGACGGGGTTATAGGACCATCTTGGTCACCTTCAAATAATCCAGTGGTAATAGTGCCTAAGAAGCCGGACAAATACGGAGACCCGCGTTGGCGGATGGTCATCGACTTTCGTAATCTTAATAAAAAGACAATAGGAGACGCTTATCCATTGCCAAACATAACTGATATCTTGGACCAACTTGGAGAGTCAGTTTATTATTCAGTATTCGACTTGGCTCATGGATACCAACAACTACCTTTACATGAGGACGATCGTTGGAAGAGTGCGTTCACCACTCCCAACGGACATTACCAGTATACACGTCTTCCTGAGGGCCTCAAAGGGGCACCCGCGACGTTTCAACGCATGGTTGACAAAATATTGCTAGGATTGAAAAATACAGAGATGTTAGTATATTGAGACGACACTATCATCTATTCCAAGGACTTACACGATCATGAAAGGAAGACTCGTAAGTTTTTCGAACGCCTCAGAGCAGCGAATCTTGCGCTCCAGTCGGAAAAAGTCGAATTCTTAAGGAAAGAAGTGACCTTTTTAGGCCATATAATCAGCGAAAAAGAGGTTGAACCTGACCCTGGAAAAATCAAAGCAGTTCAGGAATTTCCTACGCTTAAAACACCTAAAAATATTTGACAATTCCTAGGATTAGCCGGATATTATAGACGATTCATAAAGGACTTTTCTAAAATTGCCAGACCTCTGTCGAACTTGTGAAAAAAGGACGCAATATTCGAGTGGGGGGAGGCCCAGGAACAAAGTTTTCAAACTCTAAAAGGACATTTTATTAAGCAACCAATACTGATTTATCCTGATTTTAACAAGACTTTTACTTTAAGGCGACTTCGGATTTTAGGTTAGGTTTTATTTTTGAGTTTACAAATTACTCTTTCAATATGTAAAATTTTTCAGATTTTCCACCATTCTACGGATTATAATAAATGGTGGAAAATTAAAAAATTCAAAAAATTTTAGAAACTGAAAGAGTAATTTGTAAACTACAAAATGAAATCGAACCGAACTTCCGTAGTCGCCTTAACTACCGATGCTTCTGACTATGCTATCGGAGCGGTGTTGCGTCAGGAAAAGGATGGTTTCAACCATCCGGTAGCATATCTGTCGCAATTACTGAATCAGGCAGAAAAGAATTACTGTACCACCGACAAGGAATGTCTAACAGCACTGTATGCTATGCACCATTTCAGGCCTTACCTTCTAAGCAAGGAATTCATACTTCAAGCAGATTATGAACCCTTAAACTGGATGCACAACCGAAAAGACCCAGGGCAAAAACTGATGCGGTGGATGATGAAATTCATTGATTATACTTATAAATTCAGATACAAGCCCGGCAAATTAAACACCAATGCTGACGCCTTGTCGAGAAATCCAGTCAAAATACCGACTGAGCAGGAAATTAATGAACGGTTACCAAAGCTAAGAATTTTGACCTTAGATAGGAAAGGCAAGAAAACTTTAGAGGGACTGCCAGTTGCTGAAACTGACGAACCTCCGCATACTCTTAACCATCTGTTTCCAAACCAGAACCGCCTGTGCCACCAAAAAGACGTGGCAGACCACCGGGTTCCCTTAATAGACGAAAATTACCTGAACTTGAGCACAGCGTAGTAGCTCAGAGAAGCCGATCTAAGCAAGTAACGCCTCCAAAAACAACGAGTAGTGTTCAGCAAGGGCGAGTAACAAAGCCAGCAGCCACTCGAACTAAACCAGCGTATCGGGAGACACTTGCAAGTCAAGCTCGCAAGGCTGTGACCGGTAAAGAAATGCTGAGTAGCCTGACAGCTACTGACATATCGAGTGATCGTAGTAGCAAACTCAGTGTAGCTTCTACCAAAAGCAAGAGGTTAACCAAGAGAAAAACTACTGCTGTCTCTGACACCGAAAGCGAGGCAAGCACTTCTTACACCGATGATCGACCTCCTATAAAACATCCAAGACAAACTTGCCTACGGGATTTCTCTACCACCGAAATTGGAGAACCAACCAGTCCACAGGAAAATGTCGAAAAAGGTAAAACAACGGAAATCAGTAACCCTTGCCTTGTACAAATGGAAGCTGTGCAACCAAGTGATACAGGTGAAGGAACGGATATAGACGGTGAATGTAGTCAGTTGGAACTTACAACTACTACTCCCACTAAAAACCAATCCACTGAGTGTAAGATAAACACTAGTGATTCACGCGTTAATATTTCAGACTTGCCTGACTACGAAGAAATAATCCCAAAATCCGTTTTGTCATCAACAGGGATAAATGACCTCAGTCAAGGTCAAGACAATCGACATGACCTTGCTGTGACGTTACCTACAAGCACCACTAAACTTATCGCTGCAGACAAACACCATATTAGACACGATTGCACCAACAAATCCAGGAAGTTGGAAAAAAGGCTTTAAGGCTACTGGTTTAATACAGGAGACTGGTTGTTTGTAGAAAGAAATGCAGATTCACCTGTAAAACCATTGCCAAATTACTTTACCGAAGATGAGGAACCGACACCTTCCCAACGAGAAATTTTAGATAAGATGGCGGCAAAGCTAACGCTTGCAGATATATGCAGAAACTCGGCAGAGGAAAGACCAATTACGGCTGCCGAGCCAGGGGCAGTGGAACAAGAACCCCTTATGGACACTGTAATACCGACAACCGTGCCATTATTGTCAGAAACTCATGAAATTGTGAGTACTGTAAAGCACACTTTCGAAAACTTAATAACGGACCTAGAAGCAGATTCTGAAGATCATTCAATCTAATTAAATTGAATAACTATTTTTTATAAAACCCAGTGACATAAGGGACGGAAGAACGAATGTAAAACGTTGAGTTCTACACGAATTCAGGGTAATGCAATCGAAGAAATAATTCAAGTAAATTAGAAATTAAGTTAAATAAGAATTGTTGTGGCAGTCATGTGACTGGCCGATAGAAGTGATAACTTCAAATATTATGGGTAGAAATGTATTGTGTGATATGTGTAATGCCTGCTAAGACTTCACCTTGTATTATATCATCTATTGATAATATAGGACCACCGCAATACCACCTTCTATAGGGCCCATACAGAGAAACCCAAAAAGTGTTATTACTAAAAAGGTCGAAATACCCCAACAAAGAATTCAGAATGCTATATATTGATATATATAAACCAAAGTTAACATAATCTTTTAATAATTATTCCTTATATTATTTTAACTAGAAAAAGTAATGTATAAAGACTCCTAAAATTACATAGAAAGTACAAAAATATTAAGTTATAATCTCTAAAAACTGTATATCCAAAACTGATTGTAACATTCATAAAAGTTCAAGTCTGACAGCATAAGAGAGAGCACAAAATAGAGACTCATAAAAATTTAAAACTATATCTTCAAATCAATATAATCTTTTCGCAATCAAAGAAGGAATTAAATACATGATACTATAAGAATATGAAGAAATAAATAAGGATAAAGAAAAATTAGAATTTGGATTATTAATGAGACAACACGGTTTGTATTATTCGGATTCTAAAGAGAAACAAGAAAAATAAGTTAACGAACAATTGCTAATTAAATAGAATTAACAAAGATTAAATATTAGCAAATATTATCAATCGGATATGATACACCAGAGCGAGGCTAGCTTGTACAAGAAGTTTAATTTAGTTGAAGTTGTGATGCTTACTCAAAGTTTGGCGAGATTACAAGATACAACTGAATTTGAAGTTTATGATGATAGTAAAAGTTAAGATGAGCCGTGTTTTCCATAACTCCAATATAATCATTCAAATGATGATATGGAAAATCTTACAATGGTTCATAATGAAAGAATCCCAAAAAGGTTGTAACGCCCAATCATATTATAATAGAAACGACGAATATAAGAGACGAAAAATTAATTCCGAAGATAAAAACTAATGCTTTGTTAGTGATATTGATTTAATTTTAAATGAAATTAAGTTTTAGTATTTTAATAATGAATCGCACTAAGAATTTAATTCAAAAGCATCAATATAAAAGTAGAATAAAATCAACAAAATGTATCGGATTTAAATAATTTAGTAAGTCACTTGTTGAATTCTCCTCCTTACTAAGTTTATTGTCGTCCCCGACAATTAATTTTAGTTAGGGTCAATATTGAACAACTGATGGTATATATAAATGGTCGAATAATAAATAAATATATTACGAAAATACTATGAATAGTATTAAATATAAGGGGTGGAATAAGGTACTGTAGCTTTGACTTTAGAAAGTACAATTATTCTAATCTAGCTGCGTTTGATTTTGAATTATCGAATCTGATCAATAGTTTTATTTTTTTTCTGTTTCCCGTAAAACAAAAATTTAGTTTTGGGGGTGTGCTTGTCAGGAGCCTATAAACCAGAGAATTTGTGTTTGATTAGTTATTGTAGTGAGTGTGACTTTATGATACAACCGTTATAGTAAGAAAATACAATTATTCAAATTTAGCGCCTAATGGCGTTCAGTTTTGATGACTATTTAGCAGGTGTTTCCGCGAAACTTATAATAATACTTAAGAACAAAATGAGCCCGAGACCATGATTCCAATTTAATTTGAATCTGATCGGTAGTTTTACCTTTGGTTTTCTTTTTAAAAAAGTAGTATAGTTTGATTTTAGGTTTTATAGAAATTTTTAATTTGTTTTTCTGTTAAGAGGAGGCCGTATCATTCTGTCCTTGTCTAATCTAAATTTTCGTTATTATAAATTAATAAACTATTTTCGTAGAAAAGTAAGATAACCGCCCAATAGAGCAAAAGACAAGCAAACGATTCTTTTCTATGAAAAAATATGAAATTTTTATTATTTTTCGAGTGAAGTCTGAAACGGAAAAACAATCAAACTTGATTGAGTTGATTGAACTGTTTTGTCGTTTCAGACTTCATTCGAAAAATAATCAAAATTTCATATTTTTTCATGGATAAGAATTGTTTGCTTATCTTTTGCTCTATTGGGCGGTTGTCTTACTTTTCTATAAAAATATTTTATTTATTTATAATAACGAAAATTTAGATTAGACAAGGACAGAATGATACGGCCGCCTCAAAGATGATTTTGTGTTGATAGGAAGAATTTTGTATATGAGAATAAATTAATTGAATTTATTCTATCTTAATATATTATGTGCACAATGAATCATATCATACCCTATTATTTTATAAGTTTGAATTTGCATTCTTTAGTTTTAAAAAATATTGAGAAAGGTTTTTCCGGGGCTTTTCTAATCCGGAAAAGCCCGTAACAAAATTTTAAAATGTAAAGTCGGGTTGGATTTTCAGAAAAGTAAAATAATCCAAAAACACAGTTAAAAGAGGAATGTGTACTTGAAGTTTTAGTACATTGACATCTCATTAAATAAATCAATATTGATCGCAATCAGTTATCAACGATTACTTGTTTCGGAATAAGATTCCAATATTACAGACTTACCATGTTTAGAGGTAAAAATAAGAATTGAGAATTTATAGATATTTGGCGTTTAGGAGATATATGTATAATTATGTTACGTCGGGGAATTAACCCTTTCGCAACATAGGTATAACAGTGTTTAACCGGGCGCGGTTGCTTAGTGGGGTTCGATATCGGGTGGATAGGAAGGTGAAAGGTTGAAGAGAAAAAAAAAGGTTCAGTAAAGAAAAAGGAGCACCGGCCTTTTCCGATATTCACGGCGGACGAGTTGGCCTGTGAAAGCACCTAGGTACTAGGTGCTAACACGGAATGCTATTTTAATTTTGTTTAAACGCGAAGGGTAAGCCACTATAATGATACCAACCTAGTTGGTATCTAAAATAATGTTGCCAGGCTCCAACTTTTTTGTTGCCTTTTGGCGTGCTTTTTATTTTTAATGTTAGTAAATATATATATATATATATATATATATATATATATATATTTGTAAGTAAAATCAAATATAATTAAAGAAATAATATAAAATGTTATTTTCAATAAAAATAATAAAATCAAATATAATTAAAAATTATTTCATGCTTTATTATAAAGAAAAGAAATTATTACAAATTTGAAATAAAGAAAAATTACTAATTTAAGTATAACAATCTTAATATAAAAATTTTGAAATGTATTTTTAAAAACAAAAATATAAATTGGAAGTAATTAGAAAAACAAAATAAATGAATTGAAATTTACAATAATTAGAAAATTATGCTTACTTTTTTGAGAGAAGAGAAAGAGATTTGATGATCTTTCCTTGAAGTTGGATTCGGAAATTGAAATGGAAATTCAGTTGAAGTCGAAATTGAAGTGACCCAAAATGAAACTTGGAAACTGGAGTTCTGAAGAATAGAAATAATGTTGAAAGCTCTTGTGCTTTCAACTTGGAGCCAAAAATTGAAGAAGAGCTGAATGAATGTTCAGCTTTGAAGCCCAAGAAAAAACTGGAGTCCTGAAGAATAATAATGAGGGCCCTTGTGCTTTCAACTTGAAAACAAAAATGGAATGAATAGCTGAATGTTCAGCCGTAAACTTGGAGCTGAAGCTTGGAGATGTAGTAACGAATTTTGAATTTAAAAGATGCTTGAACTTGTGAGCCCAAGACGGGACTGATTGAGTAAAGTCGACTCAGTTCATGAGCTGAGTTTTGCAAGAAGGAAAAAGTTTAAGGTGGGAGAAAATTGGGCTTCTCCCTTTGGAAAAATTTGCAAAAAGGGAAGTTAGGCGGAGCTAAAAGGGACGCTCAACTTGAAAAATTTAAGTTTAGACTGAATGTGGGTGTGCCAAATACTTGGACAACTAAAAATTTGGTGTTGAAGGTTATCCTTAAGGCACAACTTGCGGAAAGTCCCACTATGTGTCGCTATTGCGGATTCTCTTTCTCTCTCCTCAATAAGCAAGTCATTTTCTATTACAAGATAAAATATACTATTAAAAATAAAATGTTAATATGGTTATTAATTAACATACGCAATCTTACGATTAAGAGAGAGAATAATATAACTTAATATTAAATTTCGCACGCTGTTGTATAAAAAAGAAGTATATGCTTAATCCTAAATAATTGTAGTCAACGTATAAAAAGATAATTTTCTAAATATTTTTTGTTATAAATGATTATGCATGTTCAGCCATAAAATAGTGTATTACTATTTAAAAGCTTGATATAGCTAAGCTTGCACAAACATTCATATTTTATATCTTGTTTTATTTAGTTACTGAAATAAAGAAATAAAAAGGAAACACAATTATTGAAAGTATAATCGCACTTAAAAATAATCATAATCATATTGCAAACTTTTAGAAAACTAATTTTTAATATTAAAATAAAAATATGAAATTAATTATTTTATTAATAAAGAAGTATAATTTTTATAAAAATTTGCATCATGATTTTTGTATCTTGAATGTATTACTTATTACTATACGGGTTTTCTTCCACTAATAATATTTTGTTATAAATTAATTAATCGTTAGAAAGAAAATAAAATGCCAAATTGTGAGATAAATATAAAAAGAATAAAGAAGGGAAAAAAATTATTTTAATATTTTCTCATGAATATTTTTGCGAACACGAGTATAAAATAGTATGATACTATTAAAAAGCGAGATATATCCAAATTTGCAGAAATAACTATATCAAAGAAAAATAATAAAATATCATTATTATTATTAATTAAAAGAAGAATAAATGGAAAAAAATTATTTGAATTTAATTGATCGTTTCATATTACACATAAACAAATCATAGAAAAAAGAAAATATACGTTAAGTTCGCAGTTTTGAGTATAAAAAAAATAAATGCATAATAAAGATTCTTAGATCTACTGTCTTAAATCTATTTTATAAACATTAATTTTATTTGAAGTATTAAAATAAATTTTCATTTAAATTCTATCCATACCACTTATATTCGGTAAATAAATTGCGAGTTTTATTTTGTTTGAAAGAAAATTATATTTATTCATAAATAAAGGAAAATATCGTAATTTCACATACTTATTCTTGCAAATTCAACCATAAAATAGTATGAACTATTATAAAGCGACATATGATTGAATTTACAATAATAGCCATATTACTAAAAATTTATTGTAAAAAGAATTAATAAAAATAAATGTTTAATAATTGAAAAAAAGAATGGAAAATTTTCTAACGGTATCTAACATTAAGTGCCAGACCCTTAATAGCCGTTTTTATGGTGTTTGTGCATCTGTAAGGGATTAAGTAATTTGGGAATTCCGAAACTTCCCTTGAAGCAATATAAAACACTAATAAAAAAAAATTTTTAAACGGAAAAATTTTATGTTGTCAATACGAAACTTATGTAGAAATCGAAGCTTGTCGGTAGAAAGATAGAATTGTATGTATATATAAAAAAACTTGGGTATACGGAAAAGATAATATTTTTCGAAGAGAAAGTAAATGTATTATTTGCGAAAGATAAAATTTTTCAGTGGAACAAAATATATTCGAAAATAGATAAAAGAATAGAAAAATGAAAAATAAAAATTTCGAAAAATAATATGCAAAAATTAATGCCGTCATAACAATTAAATATAATATTATAGAAGCAATAAAATGCAAAATTATAGATAAATATCTGATTTTTCACGCAAAAATAAGAAATTTTGGAATAGTAAATAATTTAGTTCTGGCGGGATTATGGGAACATGTTCGAATCCCGAAATCCCATTCTATCATGTGTTAAGAAGAAATACCGGAAAATTTTTAACCATATATGTCATTCTTCTTTTTTTTACGAAAAACTAATATAGTAGGAATGTATATTAAAAAGGTTTCAAAGAAGAAACTTAAACTGCTGATTTAAAGCAATAATGATGGTATTAATAGCATTATCAAAATTAAATTATTTAGTAAAACGTTAAGAGATTTTTCGAAGGGTTATGTTTAAATCATAACATGAGAGTATTTAGTAATTTTAGTTTGGCTCGTTTCCGAGATTTAACGATTTACATCGCGATCGAAATTTTGAAGAATTGTCAACAAAGAAGATCAATACGAGGTTATTGGTTAAAAATCAACACCAGGTTGATCAATAAATTATATTTTGTATTATTAATAGCCTTTTAGGAAGGTTTAAGGAAATGGAAAAAAATAAATGTTGTCTTTTTTTTTTTTAATCTTTTTTTGGATAGGAATTTAATGATTAGGAAAATATTAGGGATTAATTTAGGAACTAGTAATCACATCAAGTTCAATTGTTGTTTTCCGGTGCTTTTACAGTTCGGATAAATTTAACAGAATTTTAACAAAAATGATTTTAATTATTTAACCGCAATTTATTACGCGGGTTGAAGGTCAATTTATTATTCCCAAAGTTTAAATACACAGGGAGCAATTTTTCATCAACGAAAATGAGTTTAAATACCAAGCAGTATCGACATCCACCACTGCACAAGAAAGTTATTGAGGATCAGGTATTAAAGAGGACGAGAGTGATGGAGATACATTAGAATAGTGTACAATATGACAAAAATTTCTTGATACGCTAGAATTGTTGAACTAATTTGTCGATTTTTCACAGGTTTCCAGCCTTTAGAAAATTAGAATAAAGATAGAACTGATCAATAGTTTTATCTTTTTTTTTAATTAATATTTAAAAGTTTTTGGTAAATATTAAATACTAAAAACGGTAATTTAATATTGAATGTTAATATAGGAATCAATTCCGCTTACTATGTTCGGTTATTGTGAGGTTAAAATCGACTGAATTACTCTTCGGGTTAATTTGCGCTGCTGGGATGAACGTATCATCATTGGGAATTAATGTGTCAAGCCACACAAATATTGAATTTAATTTGAGTAAATTAAAATTTTTAATATTGAAATTAATGGTTAATTTAAAAAATAAGTAATAACATATTAATAAATAAATTAAATAATAAAAAAAATTATTGTAAGACGCACGATGGTAGCATATCCAGAGCTTATAAAATAACGAAAATGATTTTACCTAGGTTTATCCTAGCGTCAGTTAAACCTGAATTCACTAGACAGTGTAGCACTAATACACTATATAACTTCTAATTTGAACGCTGTAGTCGTACTTAATAACTAACTATTTCCACTTTTAAAATAATTATTAAACTTGTAGAGAAACTACTGTTAATGCTGCTGGAACAAGACTGATGCGCATTGTCTTGTCCGAGTAGTTTATATACTTATGACTACGTAAGTGAGGTGCTCTCTCTTTTGAGATGTACCATCTTTATATCTAATTTAATTTACTTCTAATTCTCCTCCCTGTAACTACACTACTCTATGGGAACGCATCATATTCTTTTTGCTTAAACGCTTTTACTTGGAAATCGTAGATTCTGCACTTGCAGTTTTTGGTGTTGGAGTCACATATTTAGATAAAAATATGAAATTTAAATCTGAATTAAAAATGATACTTTATAAGTTATTTTATTGTGAGAAAGGAATTTACATTAGTTCTCAACGAAATAATTTTATTCGTTTTACGTAATAATTAACAGTGTAGCTTTATTATATTTCTGAAATTAGTTTTTGTGAGTAATTATACATTGTTACTATCTTGAACCTTTAGTACAAGATTTATTGTCCTTAACCTAATGTATGTATGATTTGTGCAGTTCTTTTGATTCATTACACTTTCTTTTTTTATTATTTGTCGTAGTTCTATTTTCTTCTTATTATTCATTTTCATTTTAAAATAGTATATTCTGATGTTTTATATTTCAATCGCAAAATTACACCACGGTCCCCCCTATAAGTTGAAATTTTTCGCATTTCATATTCGTAACCCTGAAATGGATACTCTAGACAATTACCAACAACTATGCAAATCTGGCTTCCACCCTTAAAACAGGATGTTAAATTCTCAAAGTTTTTCGATGATTGCATTAGCAAACCTTTCTCGCGTAAAAACCGTACGTGTATCCCCTTATTATTGGAAAATATTGCATTGTGTATCTGGCTTCCGCTCCGTACGGTGGGGTTAGATACCACAGTACATCGGAAATCTCCATCGCGTTCCACTGTACGTTGACCAAGTCAGCTCCCGCCCTATACAGTGACGTTTCATTGAACTTAACAAGGATAGTTGAAAATATTTGTATTATCCCCTAAATTTAATATTTCTTTTTATATATATTTTTTTTAGTGGTTATATTTTCATTGTTTTTACACGGATCTTAACAAAAAGCATCCGGTTACATATCATCATAACGTGACCTTAACAAAAAGCGTCCGTATGGAAATCATTTTATTCATTTTATATTTTGTATTTTATTTGTATCATATTATTTTATTTCGTAATTATTTTCGCAATCATACTCGAGTCGCAACATCTAAATCATTGACTACATGGTTGCTTTTGTTATACTACATGATGATCAGTCATATAGTATAAACCCGGTCAAAAAAAAATATCTATAAATATAGCTAAAAATATAGATAAAGAAAATATAGCTATATTGATGTGTATTATAGCTATATTCATGTGTTTTTTTAGCTGTATATCTATGAGAAATATAGCTAGATTTTCAGCTATATTTCTAGCTATAATGAGCTAAAATAGGGATTATACCTATAAAGATAGGTAAAAATATTGCTAAAAATCTAGCTATATTTCTCATAGATATACAGCTAAAAAAACACGTAAATATAACTGTAATACACAATGTAGCTATATTTTTACCTATATTTTTTAGCTATATTTATAGATGTTCTTTTGCAGGGAAGCCATCTTTTTTGGACCATCTGTCCAATCCATGAACGTCAATATTTTTGCCTAAACTAACTTAATGACTATAGTGTTTTAACCTACCGGTACCGGATTTCGAGCTCTATGATTAAAAATAAAGCAGCTTTTCTTTATTAAGAATTTACAGAAATTGATTTATGTAAATAATATTAAATTGAGTTTAAAATTAATTATAAAAAAAAAATTTTAGTTCCATATCCGCCAGCAGATATGTAACTGTTTGAGAGTATGATTTGAAAAATACTACTATATTTCTGCAAAAGAATTAATTGTTTGTGACTCCGCCCAAAAATTATTTGAATTTTTGTTAAACTTAATATTAACAATTAAGTCACTACGTTTCTACTACTATTATTAGATCTATTTTCTTATTTCATGCTACTAATTGTTAAATAACAAATGGGATGCATACTAACTAAAATACGCATACCTGCCAAGTATGTGTTGCCAAATTATTTATGTCGAAAAACGAAAATATTCCCCAGAGCCTGATATCAGTTGAATTTATTCGTCTGAAACTAACGAAATTTCATTAAAGTATTTATTTAAGTATGTCTATGAATGTGATATTTAATACAATAGCAATTCGCTTACGCGATTTTTTTTTTTTAAATATGATATGATATATTGTTTTTCTTTCTGTGTACTATTTTAAGTATTAGATATAATATTACGTGGGAAGCATATAGTTAGTGCAACACTTTTGCAATTATATCGCCTTACTTGTTTCATGTGACAACGTGAGAAAAACAGTTGAGTTAAAACATCGCGTTACATTCTTATTATTTTTCTGAAAGCAAGATTCCTGCTTGCAGCATTTTTTATAATACTGGTAAACATTAAATTTAAAAGTTAACGGTTGTAACAGAAGATGTTAAGTATTTACTGTATAATCCGAGAATTATTATATGTTATATATTGTAAAAAGGTTAATTTTAATTGAATAGAAAAACGTAATAATAACTTAATTTATTATACTGATTATGATTAATTATAGATAAAAATTGTAGTTAATTTAAAACATATCGAGGCTATTTCAATTTTAATTTAAAAATTATTTAGAAAAGGATTAATTGTGAATGTGCTTCAATTACTAGTATTTAATTAACAGAATGATTCAAATTATTTAATTTAAAATATTCGGAAAACTATAGCATGTAATTTTTAAAATTTTATTTATTTTTCTTTTTAGGTATGTTACTGTAAAGTTAATATATATATTTAATTTTGTTAATTATATTAGATTTTGTAAATTTAGTTAATTATTCACTATGGCATACTGGTAGATTATGTTGTTTTTGAACAAAACCATAAACAAAAAAAAAATAAAAATAATCTCGAAAAGTTGAATAGTGATTCGGTTACTTATTAGTTATTATTAGTATAAATATTAATTTATTTAAACAACGGAAAAAGAAAGAGAAAAAAAATGATGAAGAATGACTAAAAATTTTTGAATACTTAAATTAACGAATTTTATGGTTAAAAGTTGAAATTAAACTAAATTAGTTGAGAATTTCAAAAGTTATTGTTCAGCGGTAAATACTAAGTTTACATTGGAGTTACCATAACTGGTATTGATTATGGATCGTTACCATTAGCTACTCCTTACGGATGGTAACGAATAATTACAGATTTCGGTTAACATGTCGTTAATTTTACAGTTTTTATCGACCGGAATTTTTTTTTATAATGGTAATCTCAATCTTGGCGCGAAGATTTAATATGATTGTATATTATTTAAATGTTTCAATTATTTTAATTTCATGAAAATTTCTTTAAAATTTTAAATTGACATTAGGTTTTTTTTTAAAAAAAAAAAATTTTTCTATTGGAATGTTACCGGCAATAACTTTGCGTGTTCAATGAATTAGTATTTTAGATTGAATTGTTAATTAAATAGATTTTTAGTTTATTGTGATTCTACTCACGCTATCACTTTGTATGCATAAGGTTAATTGTAAAATTGAATTTTGATAAATACATCATTTTAAATTAAAGATTGGCAACATATTAGATTTATTTGCCAGCTTAATTTATTAATCGTACGAATTGCTATTGTTTACTAGAAATATTTTAGACAAATGCTTGCGAATTGGCGAGCATTTTGTTTATCTTCGGATAGTTCTCTGTTTATTTAAAAATGTTGCGTTTGATATAAATCCTTACACTTATCCTGTTAATGAATGCGAGCAAATTCGCATGCACTTTTGTTATCTTAAATTTAATAGTTGTAAAACTAATTTATTTTTCAATTTATTCTTAAAATAATTTTATTAACTATGGTACAAATCGCATGTAAAAAATTTTTTTATATTCGGAATCTTATCTTTATTATATTAACGCAATTAATATAATCATTTCGTATTTTACGAAATTTCACCATTTTTGTTGGTGCATGGCGAGAAAGTCAATTCGATTAGATTAATTATTAAACACCTTGCTTCGTCACTGCCAACGTTCCTCTCCGCGGACCAGGTTCAGCACCTTAGAGGAAAAAGGAGCGTCAACAGCAAAACTTACTGGTCAAAACACAAAAAAAATGAGATAGGAAATGCAAAATGAGAATTTCTCACCATGCCTGCAACAAGTTACTTTTGTTATTTCTAAAACTTGCAATTGTTAGCACAAATACGGTTTTATAATTTTTCGCATGGATGCTAGTTTACGAGTATTCGTTAACTTTCATTTCAGTTATCGTAGTTCGCATTTCGCGGATTCTTAAAACTAAATGTGTGAAAGCATTAAGTTTACATTAGATAGGAAAATATCCAATTGTACTCCGCTGTATTTTGACACGAAACTCGTGGTTATGTTATATAATTCTTGGTGAAGGTGAATCCCCTTACCCCAGCCAGCAAAACTCTAGGATGCGAACGCACTTAGATTTTCAAAAGGTTGTAATTACAGCTCTTTGGACTCCCTTTTTTTTATATGATAAGTTTTTCGGTTTCATGCAAATCTTCAAATAAAAGAAAATATTTACGATTAAGGTGCAAATTGGTTATTTTTTATTAAGGTTAATAATGTTTAGTCTATTTGGGCCTTTTGAATTGAATAGGTAAAGAAAGAAAATTTTTAATTTTTTGGACGTTTTAGGTTTTCTTGATTTTTGAAAAGAAAGGGATTCTGAAGTAAAATTTTCTTTATAATGTATGTTTTCATTTATTATTTCTTAAAGGGATTTTTAGTTCTTTTGTTTTGAGTATTTCACCGGGATGGAATTTATAATATCTATTTCTATTTTAAAATTTTGTTTAGAGTTTTTTTCTTAAAAATTATTTATTAAATATTAATTGTATTTGGTTTTTATTAATATGATTTACGATTGTACAAATTGTGAAAAGATTTTTTTTGTTCTAATATTGAAATAAATGGTTCTTTTATTTTTTTATTCTGTTATAACTCTAATATATTATTGATGAACTATTATAAAAGTAGTAAACATAATTAATTACAAAAGGTAAATGTGGTATTAAATACCATTGTGACAGCACAGACACTTTTACGCTCAGAGCGTACTGTAAATGCAAGCCAGCATGACGTTACGCTGCTTTAGACTCGAGCTGTTTCAACAGAGTGCGCTAGCACATACAATGTATACTTCAATATAGAGATCGCAATGTGCGTTATCGCGCGCACAGAGCTACAGTCTCACTGTCCGAGAGCAAGTACGTTTTACGCTTGCTTGATTTTAAATCATAGATCTTATTTTTAAATTTTAAAACATTGCCGAGTTTCTTTATTTAACAATGACTATTCTATTCGAGTTAAATATTAATATAATTTAGATTTTTAATTTTCGACGTAAAAATTTTACTAAATTTGTAGTTTTTACATATGTTAGTACTTGAAAGTGATTTTAATTTCTATTAGCATTTTAAAATTATTATTGTTCCATTCTACTTTGGTTATTTTTAAGTCTAATTTAGTACCTTGAGTTAAATTTTATTTTTGAGTATTGAATTATGTTTTAAAAATAATTTATCGAAGAAAATTTTTAAAGTGAAAATGATAAATCTAAAATAATTAACTACTATGTTAACATTATTGTTTGGTAATTTTTTTATATTTTTAATTAAACCTCCGTCGAAATTTACTAAATGTCTTGAAAAAATTTAAAGATAGTTTAATAAAAATGATGAATCGTACACGATGTTGAAATATTTCTCCGAGGATTTTGGAAGTATATATATAAATGTTTTTGAGAAATTTAAAAAAAAATGAAGTTATTGTTTTACTGAAAGCATTCATTTACTATTTTGGTATAGTGTTTCTTAAAAGTCTTAAAATTTTATGGTGCTCTAATGATATTTACCGGTTTAACTGCATCTGTTTAAACTTTTGAAAGAACAAAAAATTTGGAGTTTAAATCTGTTCACAGCTTATTGTTTTAAAATTCCGTATTAGTGCGTGTTTTCGAAAACACAAAAGGACTTACGTTATAGCTTTTATGACACTTTTAGAAAAAGGAAAGTTATTTTGTTAATTTTAAGTTATGCTAGTCTTTACTTAAAAAGAAAAGCGGATCTATTGAAAACTAATATGTTAAGGCAAATATTAAACATAAGGTGTTTTTATTCGTTTTTGTTTAGAGATAACTTTAATAATATTAAGTGAATTAATAACAGTATATTACAACGTTGAGTATTAGCCTTTTTCTTTCTTTGTTTCTTTTTATTCAAAAGAATTTTAAATAATTTAAGTTTAGAAAATATTTACTGACAAAAATTTTATTTCTATTCCCGATAAATAAATCGTTAAAATATTGAGTACTTTTTTGATTTAGAATCAGAATTACTTCTCACGCGCATAGTTGTTATAGTTGAAGATTTTATTTCAGTTTAACTGCTAGGATTAAGTTGAAGTTTATTCTGAGCAGTAACGATAATAAGCAAGCCGATATTTTAGCAGTCTCAAACTCGAGCTGTTGTTTTAAGAATCGGTTTTCGTTCTGGCGGGTAACATTATACTTAAACGACTTGGAAATTTTTATTTCTTTATCGCTCAAGCGTAGCGAGTTTAAAACCAATTGTGACATTTTATTACATTACGTTGATTCTAAAGAATATTAATATTTCATAATGGTATTACTTTAATTAATATTATTTATAAACTGTTAAAATTTCTATTAAAATTGTAAATTCCTAGGATTCATAAATACCGAATTTCCAATGTATTGAGCATGAAGTTTTCTGTGAGTTTACAAATCATTATATTCACCAATTTAAATTTTTTAAAATTATTTTAGCCATTATTATAGTTATTTTTGTTTGGAGAGATTTAAGTTTTTATCAAGTTCGATTTAAAAATTTGTTTTCTATTAAATAATTTTAATTTTACGTTTTGAACACCAGAGTTCTGAACACCAGAAACGAAAGGACCCACCTTCCCCATACTAGTATGTCTTTATATATAAAAAATGTGGGAAATTTAAAAACTTTTTCTTAACATTGTTTTGACTTTAGGAATTTTAGTAATATTTCAAACGGATACATTGAAATAGCTTAAACTCTATGCACACAGGGTACTCTATGTCTATTGTTTACACTTATGAATCTATGCTAACTACGCATTTTATACCTGCCTACCTACTACCTGTACTTTGCAATGCGGAGGTTAAGGCCAACACTTATAAGGGTTAGTGCCCCTACTAACACTCAAAAATGCCAGATTTTACCTTTATATTTTAAAATATCTTATTTTATGATAATGTAATTTGTTAAAAAAATGGTTTTCAGTTATTCCCTCTGGAAAAAGGGAAAAATTCAATTTCAAAATAACTACAATAAGGTTTTACTGTTTTAATTGAAAGATCTCATTTAATCGTTAAAACTGATGCTATCAATTTATCTTGGAAAAATCACATCTCTATTTATTTTTTTTTACTTATTTGTGTTATTGTTAATAAAAAAAGAAACACAACTGTAATAATTTGTAATTATACTGATTGTTTTATTACTATTTAATGGGATGTCGGAGCTGCAGCATTCGAATTTTGCTTTTTTTATTTTATCAATATCTTTTTAAATTCATAAATTAAACAAATATAATGACTTTTCCGCACTAAAGCTATATTAATACAATAATTTTTGTTAAAATAAAAAATCATTTGGACTTGTTATTTTTTTATGAACTTTGATTGGAAATTAGATATCAAACTCGACAAACCTAACCTTAAAATACGGTACATTGAAAGTTTTTATTATAACTTTGTATGTATAATATTTTAATGGATTTCTTGAGTTGTCCGCACTAGAGTTTAATCTTACAAATTTTTTCTTTATAGCAAAAAAACTCGATTAAACGCATTGTTTATTCATAAGTTAGGATAGGAAAAATTATTAGAAGGCGGGCAGCTTCGTCATGCTCTTAACACCAATGTCTATAATTATTTAGAATGTACATCAGTTTATTAGTTAAGTTAATTCAAGTTGTAAAAAAATTTTATAGGTCACTTACAATATTTAAATAGAAATAAAATAAAAGAACAATTTGTTCAAAATTTATTATATTTAGAAGTTTTAAGATTTTTTTTAAGTCATATTATTTAATCGTCATTACGACACGCTTGCGTTTGTACGTGTTTGGAACACATTGTATTTATCTCGAAGTTATATTTCTTGAGTTACGTTTTACTATTTGCTGACTCGTGTGAGACCAACAACGATCAATTCTGAGTAGCTGGGATATTTATGAAATGGGATATTCTTTTAAGCTTCAAACTCGAACTTGATATTTTTATTTTCTTTACTCGGCCGGATGTAACTGTATATTCGGCTACACGGAGCTATGTGAAAATACGTTATTGTTTAACGCACATGCACTGCATGACGCAGTGACATTCACGATAAGAGATTTTGGTTAACGTTCACACAGTTAACTGAAAAGAAAGTTTTCATAATTTGAATTATTTCCAATTTATTTAGCTTTGAATAAATTTTTTTTTTAAATAAAAAAAAAATTTTAATCTTAATGAGTTACGATATTTACTTTCATTAAAAGTTGATTATTTACATTAAATGATGAAAAACTTGATAATTAAGAATAATAATTACTTATTATTCTTAATTATCAAGTTTTTATTCAAATTGCCTAAAGATTACTATACTGTTGAATTTTTTTCTTTAGTTTTATGTTAAGGTTGAAACGAGAAATTTTATTGATTTTTTTATTTGAGTATGTACGGGATTTGAACTTAATTTTAATTAATCCAAATTTACTAATTTTGATTTATCTTATTCTTAGAAATTTATGATTTGGCTTTTGAGGAAAGGAAAAGAAAATTCTAAAGTGGTCAAATTTTACCAATTTTTATGGAACATTGCTTAAATTTTATGGCAAGATTTTAAAATTCTGGTTACGATTGATTCTTATTTATTTTGTTTTATTTAACCCGCACAGAAAATTGTATTATTAAAGTTTTTGTTAGAATTAAACAATTTCGCAATTTTATTTTATTATTAAAATTTTATAAGTTTTATTATAATTTGTTATTTTTCCAAAACAAATCTCTCCCTTTTCAGAGGGTAAGTTTTATTAGCTGTAGATATTATTTCATTTTATGGTTTTAGTGAACTGTTTTAACCGTCTTTAAAAAGAAAATTTTTTTTTCAAAATCCTTTTGGGAGTATAAACTTAGGGTTTTCCCTGAACCGCCGCATCAAAAGCAGGTAAACTGATTTTCCTTCCAATTATTACTTTATTTTTTTTACCGCGCAACTAAAATCTATTCGTAAAAATTATTACTTATTATCTAAGCACCTCGCACCTATATAATTTTATTTATATTGACGCAAATTTTCTATTGTTTTTTTTTTGTCATTTTTCCCGTGTACAAAAAAAAACTACTTTACATTAAAATTCCTTAATTTCGGATAATTCTCCCCAACACAAGAAAAATTATATATTTAGACAAACTAAATTTTTCGCTGAAATCCGATTCGCGTTTGTATTCCTTTACAACTCTATGATTTCAAGGACAATATTCCTTTAAAGTATTTTTATCGGTGTACCTCTAAACCCTTGTTTCCTTGCGGAAACATTTATTGATTTTTGCTTCAATTTCCTACTTTAGAGAAAATTAAGCATTTTATAATAAACGAATTTTGGAATCAATAATGATGATTCCTTCGCGAACACGGTTGGGTCAGATAAGAAAATTTCGTTACTATATCATTTCGTTGCTAGTTCATTTCTTATCATATATATTTTTTTACGTGGGTCAGATCGCGTTGTTTAGCGCAGGTTAACGAACGTGTGGCAAATGATTTTATTTTTATTTAAGAAAATTTTTGTTAAGAATGAGAAACAAAAAATTTTTAATTTTCGCGATATTTTCTTTTTTTATTAATTTCATGGTCCATCTGAAAAATTTTTAAAACGAGGGGAGATTCTAATTCGTTCACTCCCCTTGGTTTTATCGCGGCCTACCTTGATCAGACTATTGGTTCCGGCAACTACTAAGTGATGAGCCTACTCATCACTGTTCGTACCCTTCCACAATAGCCGATATGGCTAGAATTGTGGATAAAAAAAAAGAAAATGTACATATTAATTAAAATAGTATATATGTATATATATTATATTATTATATATGTGTATATTGAAATTAATTATTTTAGCAATGGTGTGAAATACAGCGGGCTCGTGGGTTCGAGTCCCGGCTGCACCAAAAAAAGAAAATTGAAGCAACAATCAAGAAGTGTTTTTGTAAACCCAAGCAGAAAAGAAACTCATAATACGGCCATAAATTTGATTTTTCGATGGAACACGCTTGTTCTTACTATTCTTTTTATATGCAAAATTGCATATAAATGTATATTACTTTTAAATACATTGACATATGAGTGAACCCTCCATACCCTTGGTTTCCCTCAATACACCGAGAAAAAATCACCGAATCAATGAAATGATATAATCATAAAAAAATCTAATCGATTCAAATAATCATTTAATCGATCTGATAAAGAAATTAATTAATACAACAAAATATTTAGTTGGAACATAAATAATAAAATATTTAATTGTTTAAAATAATAATTAATTCAATTAATCACCGATTTTATAGACGCAATATAATTAAATAATAAAAGTAATAAAATAATTTTATAGAACTAAATAAATAAAATATTTGAATTCAATCAAAAATTTAATTAATTTAATGCATCCAATCAATCACAATATAGCAATGAAATGACTTGATTAAAAAAAAATAATGAGATATTTAACAGAATCAATCATATATTTCATAAAGAAAAAAAATGCATTCATCAAAGTAACTTAACACTGATTCAAAATGATCAGGCATTTCATTGATCAGTGTCAATATTTAGTATAAATCAGTAGTTATAGGGGCACCATGGACCGTCAAAACAAACCCCCACTCCACCACCCCAAAGGTTACTGACCGGTGAGTCAATGACCTCTGAGAAGGTGAAGTAGGGGCTTGTTAGGCATGGTACCCGAACAACTGGAGGGTCACTTATCCCCACCTAGAAATTTAGAGTGAGGATAAACTGAAGGGTCACTGACCCTAAATTTAGAGTGGGGATGAAAAATATTTTAATCGATATTTAAAAATTTTTAATATTTTAATATGTAACATGATACTTTTGATTATTAAAATTTATATTGAATCATAAAATATTAATTTAAAAGATTTCAATTTGCAACTAAATACTTTTAAATACTAAAATAATAAAAATTTTATATTGAATCGTGAAATATATAATTTGTAATATTACTGTGTGTATGAAGGTTGAGGAATTGGTAATGAACGAGGTAAATGAAATACTCTTTAATTCATACAATTAACTAGTGTGTACATATGATAAATAATAAATTCGTGTATAATTATAAACAAATCTTCTTTTCATAAAACTAGATTATTCTTTTTTAATAATTCGATGAGATCATTTACAAAATTATCATTAAAACTAGACATTGTGTTTTTTATATCGCTAGAAGTAAAGTATACATATTGAGATTCCTGACTTTTTTCTAATACATTTTTCATATTTGCAACCATTTCTCGTAATATATAATCCACAGATTTTGCAACAGTATTTAAATATCTAATTCTATAATCTATACATTTTGATAAATCTTTTAAACGTTCAAACGTGACACGTTTAAATACTAGTGACCGATTAAATCGACCATATTTTTTCGGCGGTCCACCACACTCCTCTCCTTCTGGTTGTGCGTCATTAGGTACCAATTCAAAAGCTCTCTCGTGAAAACTAATCATAAAACGGATAGTGTATCCTGGAATAGATAGCCGCTGATCCAGCATAGATTCCTCATTATAGCAAGTGAAAAAATCTTCAATTTTATCAAATTCCTCCTTCAACGCCTCCCAACAATCTAGTGACAGAGGTAGACCTTGAAAATTGGCTCCACAGAAGCGTACCACGGGTGCAAACTCCTTTTTGCCTTCGCCGCCTATATTCTCCAGGCCTACCTGGATAATTTTTCCAAAAGAGCTGTTCAGCCCGTAGACCATTGGCAGAACCTGCTGCCAATAATTTTTCTTGCTATTTTGTTTTATTAAATATGCCAAGTCATTACCAAATGTCTGCTCCAGGCTTCTCTTTTGACCAGCCATCTTGGTTAGGTTTTCTTGCTTGTTACTGCTGTCACCGTCGATCACACACAACTGTGGCTAGACCAAGTGGATACCACTTCTTTTATACTGTAAAAATTGGTGGGGATGTCGTAAAAAGGTGGCGTGCAACCAATCAGAGACAGTCAAGTATCAAATTATGCATAGCAAGTTTTTTCTATGAAATTCTTTGCAAATTCTGCGAGAAATTTTCCAAGAATTTCTTGAAACCCAATCCGGTAGACATATAATACAGAAACATGATACAATAATGACCACAAACATTGGAATATTCGCTTTGTAAGCGTTTATTATTCCATCTAAATTTTTTACAATTTTGCTGAATACGTCGTAAATATTGTTGAATTTGTGGTGGCTTACCAAGACTATCAAAGTACACACCTGTGCCATACTTATCAACGTATATGGCAACCCAGTGCGCACCACGCTGGTTATAATTTTGCGTATTAAGCACAAGCGCACAAGGTTTCACCCACATCAGAGGAATCCGATCCGCTGGATAAACGCCTACTGCGTGAAACTTGATCCTCATCAGATATCGAACAATCTCTTTTGAATTCATTGCGGAGAATTTCGAAAAATTCTTCCACAATCAGCGATTTCACGCTGGGGTTAAGTTTCAGTAGCCACTGTTTCAGATTAGCAGCGTTATTTAGAGCACACACGTAATTTGAATACGATGATTTTATGTAATGATGCATACACTGTACACTGCTGAAATTCAAATTTCTAAAAGCTGGACAATCTTGTTTTTCTAAATTTTCAATCTTACAGGTGGTGAGCTTGGAAAGTAGTTCAAGCTTTTCTTGACCTCGCACGAAAATTACACGACAATGCTTGCAAATATCTTAAAAATTTTTGTATTATCTTTTTATCGATATATCACCTCCGTACCACTCCAGACCGTGATGATTCAGTGTCACCCAATTGTTCTGTCTCAAAGCATTTTTAGGTAAGCGTCTTAAATTACAAGGAGGCGCCACAATCCAATGAGCGATAAAGTTTTTATGAATAGCAAGTACAGCCACCTCCTTTGGAATCAAACGGTTTTTGTTGTCCTTTCAAAACTGCACGTCAATCACCACGTCCATACTGTTTGCAATTAAAGTTGCTCGCCGACTGAGATGATAAAGATGGCTTTGCTCCACTTAAATAGCGAGAACTATATCCCCACCACTACTACTTAACCGCTATAATCCACGACAACCTGTCTCGACGAGTCAATTTCGAGCAAATTGTCGTATTCAGCATAAATTATACAATTTACAGCGCCCTCTAGCGGGTCGTCGAATCTAACATCAATTCGTACATTACCATTTTTTATCAAATTCCAATGACTACCATCACTCGCCGATAAATCAGGTGTCAAATCAAAAGCGAATAGGCAGTAACCGTTTGGATAGTCTTTACGGGTAATCGAGTTGCCTGAATTCATAAAGTGAATACCAGTGCCGGAAAAAAGTGTATGATAAGCATCAACGTACATTTTGCTATTTTTGAAATCTGGCTGTAAGGGTTTCGATGGCACTTGCATTCCATCAACGTACAGACATAAAAAATTTATATTAAAATTCTTGAAATTAAACGGGTTAAGACTTTTATCTCCGTTGTAAGCTTTATTCACAACAAAACCGAGTATAATTCTTTTTGGTAGTTGACCTAATATGACATTGTCGATTGTTTCCCCATGCACACCATTATGTAGTGTAACAGCCTTAACTTCTACACGTGTCAGTGGGTATTTTGCAGTAGTCTGCGACAATAGTTTTTCGTGTGCTAGCACGAGTGAAGGATTTAATCTTACTCGACGCACAAAAAGCGTAGCCTCTGTAATATTTACAGTGAAAGCACCAGCGGGATCCATGAGACAGAAACCATCACGAGAACGCACGAGCCTTACTCTAACTTCAACACCACCCAGTAATAATTTGTCTTGATTAAAAACATCACAATGTAAATGGCCGAGTAAATCAATCTTTCTGTTAACCATAAGCGCTTTACGCTGGCTGAGACCTGTATTACCACCTGTGGTATCGTCCATTTTTCCTGCTGTATCATCGTACCACAATCCACTCGTTAAATGAGACTTTTTAGCTGTTGGGCCATAATTTAGTAATGTTTCAATGTAAGCTCTGTATGCATAAGCATTGTTTGGTGGTGAAACAGGTTTCTGATTGGATAGCACGTCGACTTGATTGAACAACGAATGCAAAAGATTATTTATTGGTCCAACGTTCGGATCTTTAGGTGGTTCAGCACTAGTGCATGTTACACTGACACTCACACTTAACATTGTGTGAGCCAAGTCTAGATACTCAGTGTTGCCAGGGATGGTAAATTCAATTGGTGATTGGTCGTTAAGTGAAGATATCGGTTTGTACTGAACCCAGTAAGAGCCTTCAATTGCAGTCTGTGTCGAAGGTAATTCAAAAAGTGATAATTCCGACTTGATCGACTGACAAGATTCTGTATGCAACAGCGCCATCTTGAAATTTTAATTTTCAAAAATATCTCTAGCTACACGTGCTTTCTTATTCTGCTTCTTCTTCTTTTTCGTAACTTCATCACTTTTCGAGCGTTTAGCCGCTGAGGTGTTTGTAGTGCCAGGTGCACTCGACGACTGAGTTGATGATGTCTCGTTCTTCTTTTTATATTCTGATTCCTCCCCTTCTTTCGCACTTGACTCACCCAAGAGCAATTTGTCCAGAACAACGTCAGCTTTTCTTTTGAGATTTTTACCACTCTCGCGAATGCGCTGTTTGGTCGCCTCTTTGACCGGTCTGCCACCTAGAGTGACATCATCTAGGATATTTTTACCCGCTCAGAGAGCCTCCTTACCGACCACTTTTGCACCTTGTTTGATCTTCGGTACAGCTGCTCGGAAAAGGCCTTTCAAAAAACTACCTACTCCTGCACCCGACTGGTGATAACCAAAACAAGGTTTACCAACTGTAACA
The DNA here is from genome assembly GCA_017163975.1 of Anastatus disparis. Classification (NCBI taxonomy): domain Eukaryota; kingdom Metazoa; phylum Arthropoda; class Insecta; order Hymenoptera; family Eupelmidae; genus Anastatus; species Anastatus disparis. Next base: position 2,577,074 of record JAFFSR010000074.1, read on the forward strand.
CACTTACCCCCACCACCAATCATTTGGTTATTGAAAAAATCTTCAAACACAGGCACTTTATCGGATGCACTTAAAGTGAAGCGTTACAGTCAGCGTACCGTAGTCGAATGGAATGGGAAATCCGTGTTCGAAACGCTGAAGACAGCAGTGGTAGGTACATGGGTGGTGAAAAGTTTTTAATTTCAACACCTCCGTAAACGTAGTCACGCAAATGAAGCGAGACTATACGTAGTAAGCTCGTGCGCATGTCACCTGTTACATAAGGCTGGCAAATGTTGCTGTAAACCATGAGCACGGTTGGTAACCCGTTCACAAGATTTGCTGGTCGATTATTGGCAATGTAGTGCTCTTTATTACCTTTGCAAGAGAAAATTGGTACATTTTCCAAACCTAAAATTCTAAGTAATTTTTCCGATAGGGTAAACGTGTGCATATAAGTTGTACAATCTTCACCACATCGACATATAATCTGTACATAGCCACCAGCGCGGATTTCAAAATATAAATGATTTTTCACATTCTCAAGACTATTTATTTCTTCTAAGAGACTTTCAATGTCACGGTAAACACCAGGTTTAACGCGGGCAAACACCTCGGCCTTCTGTTGAGTCTCCTCCTCTGTTTCTCGCAAAACATTCGCCACGTCACGTTTGGATGTCTTAACAGAAATCACCCCCTCACGCTCTACCACTGATATATGCTGAAATGTGAGAGGTATTTGAATTTCCGTGAGTCCTACACACCAGTCGCCATGAAGATAAAAATTTTGTGATAATTGTGTTGTAAAATGTGTCGCCACATTATGTGGAAAGACAAACTTGCTGCTGTTGCTCGGTAAAACCATCTAAAATTCATCGTTCATTGTAAATTTTTTAAATCTTTAGCTTCTATCCAAGAATTGAATTTTTCTGGGTACCCCTCCAACTGACCAAATATTGTTTTTTCGACCCCCTACCTTTGTTCTTCAAAACCTCATCAACCTGAAACGCTTCGCTATCTAAATCTTTGCGCACTCTGCTCAACTGTTCTTCGTAAAAATATCCGTCAATTTTTTCTCCATCAAGATCTGTCAAAATATAGACGGGTGGTTGTTGTCTTGTGTCGACTCTTATAATTTTAAACAGCTCCAGAGTCCAGCCACCCTCGTATGCTTTCCTGAAAGCTGTCTTGGCACGACTGACACAAACCAGATCGCCAACGCTGTATTTAGCTACTCGAAACGGCTGTTTTTCGCTGTAACGCAACGTCAAATTTTGACGTACCACGTGAGCATTATATAAGTTGACTTTGGAAGGGGGCATTTTTATGGCACTGTGCCACGACTCGTTGTAACACGTCACAATTTTTTGCAAAACGTCTATATAACGTCTTGTGCGCGAGTGAGTAAAGTATCGCCAGATACGACCTTTGAAAGTTCGAATAAAACGTTCGGCAATGGCTGCCTTTATATCAGGGTCTCTGACGACTCGATAGGTAATATGTATCTTTTTTAGCACCTTTTGCACCTCTCGACCGATAAACTCTTTATCTTTATCAGTCTGTAGATAAATAGGATGTCTATCATTACATCGTGATAAAATTTTGTGTAATGCTACAGCGACGCTTCGACTGGTTTTGTCGAGAAGAGGCTCTACCCAGGCAAACTTTGAAAGTGCATCAATGACAATGAGAATATAGCTGTATCCATCATTGTAGGTTTTAAGTGATCTAAAATCTAACAAGTCAGCTTCCCACACTTCAAAGGGGCTAAAAACGTTGTAATGTCGACGAGTAAAACGATGTCTCACAAGTTTGTGTAAGGTATGTGCATCCTGACTCTCCAACCATTTGGCAATGGTATTGTTATCAAATTTTTTGGGTTTCGCGTGTTTCAGTAGATGAGCACCAGCGTACGCTGATGGTGCAGAAAGATTATAGTAATAATGCTCAAGATCGTCCGGCTTTTTCGCCTCCTTCTTCTTTTTCATTGCTCCTCCTCCTCCCCCTCTTACAAACTAGCTTTTTCTCTCTCTTTTGCTGTCTTTTAAATGTATTTTTAATGCGTTTCAAAAATTTATCAAACGCAATTTTGCTGACCATGCACAAAACAGTAATACCAGCTGCAGTCTTTTCATTACCATCCGCAGTCTTCGAGAGCATGCGTGAAAATGCTCGTTCAGCCAGCAGTCTCTCGGCTTTTATATGATTCGTTATTTTTTTATTTGAATATGAAATATCGTGCTCTAGACAGGCATTGTCAAGAGGATTTTTTCCTCTCTGACCACGTCTGAGACGCTCTTCGAGATGCGTGCCAGGGCCGAGAAACTGGTAGCCTGGTAGATGCATTTCAAAGGGTACAACCGAAATCAATCGGTCTATAATAGTACCAGTTTTCTCCCCCTCCTCCTCCTCCTTCCCCTCCATCACTTCCTTCCATTCACATACGGTCCCATTTTAGCTGTTCGAGGCGACTCTTTTTTACAGGGGTTGATGGTGTAGCTGCCAACTCGCTACCAACTTTTTTACGCTTTTTCGCACTCTCGACTTCTTTCTCCTTTACGCTCGTTAGACCAGTAGCTGTTGAAGAATAATAACCTTCGTTTTCCGACGACGATGACAGCGGTGAATCAGGGCTATGAGATGCAATCTTACGCCACAGTTGATCGTTACCAATGAATTCTCGAGGTATGCTAACTTGTCGCAAGACGCGTGCAAACTGTTTGTACCCGCGCGGTGGTGGTCTTTTTCTACTTCTCATAGCTTCGTTCATTAAATCGACAATATTAGCACCCTCGACAACAGTGCCATCTAGCTTGATTATACCACGACTATCCCATTCAATATTACCAGCTTGCCGCAAATATCTAATGAGATGTCTAGCATTACTTTGAAATTTCTGCGGTACCGACTGGACAAGCTGTTCGTCGTCGATTTCGTCATTATTGTCTGTACCTATCGTCGTTTCCGTTTCTAATAATGTTGTCTCGTTTGGACGTATTATACTCCTATTTTCATCCTTCTCCTCCCCTCTTAGATGCAAGTAACGCTGCAAGATTTGTTGATATTGCAGAGATTTTTGACGCTCATCACCCGTAGAATGTAAAATTTTACTCATTTGTTCGTTAAGGCGTGTCGTGGCTGTACCAGGTGTCTGGACACTGGATGGTGGTGTTGTATGATTGGTAGTTGGTACGTCGTGCTGCTGCTGCAGCCGCTGTTGCTCCAAGCACTCTTGCGGTACTAAAATCATTTTTCTTGCGTACTCCATGCCGATAAAACAGGTTTCACAATTAGCCGTAGTAAATATGCTGATTTTACCACTAATTTCCTTTTTACCTCCAAAATACCCGGTTTAGCGAGTTTTCGCAACAGTGGTGCGACTTTTCGCAATTGTTTCTTATAATATTTGCTGAGTGGAATATTTCCACGTAAAATGTTCAAAGCACACTCGCAAATGTACGTTATAAGTTTGGAATTTGCTTCGCGTAATATGGCCTTGAGTTGAGAAAGTTCGATTTTACACAAAACATGTAGCTGAGTCCAGTACTTTTCTGGAATTGGTCTGCTACGACTACGTCTCACCGGCTCCATTACAATCGCACGACTGGTACATTATTCGAGCGAGCACCAGCTTTTATGGGTTTGCAACGAGGCACATAAACGTACTGATGTTTGTCGAACGGGAATATACAAGTACGAAATCTCACGTTTTCCGGCGTACCCTGTTTCAGATCTATGAACAAATAGCCGTGTGGTTGTGCTGTGGCATCGAGATATGCCTCTTGCAAAAAACGAGGCTCCTCGGGACAGACTTGGCGCGCCAGATGATTTATTTGCGCTCGATCGCGCGGATTTTTAAATACCACGATGTAGTTAGAGTTTAAAGAAATTTCTCGCTGACCTTGATGAAAGAGATTTTGCGAGATAAAGATGACGCTCAAGTTATTGTGATGACTGCCTTTGGTAAAAAGATTTACTACAGCTCTGTTGGACGATTCTCTCATCAGATCGTCGAGAATCAAGAGTTTTGCTCGTGGATCATTGGCATAGTCTTCGCTCTTTGGTAAACCCTCGTGAAATTCGATCCCCTCGGCCAACTCCTTGTAAATTGGCTGCCACTCGGTATAGTACAAGAGTATACGCTCGAATTTTGTATCACTCATGCGATCAATGTGATGCGAAAAATTCTTCACGAATACTGTTTTACCACACGAGCTGGGTCCACAAATCATCAAAGTCCACGGATGCACCCACCTGCAAACATCCATGTTACCGTCGCTGCTGCTAAACTTCTATTACTAACCTCATCGAATCCTTCAACCACTCTACATATACGATCATTAAGAGTGATGAGCAAGAGTGGGGGGCAGCGGCGGCGGCGGCGGCGGCGGCGCGCGCATGTGCGAGCAGTATCGTGCTGGCGCTAGCCAATCGTTTAGCTGATTAGCCATATAGCTGGCTGACGCCAGTATTATTCCGCTCTTTAGCTATATGGCTGAAAGAGCCAAATAAGTATTAATCACCTACTTATAATTAATACCCCCCATCCCACCACCACCACCACCACCACCACCACCATTTATAGTATAAAATTAAAAGCGTTGGTAAACGGTCAGTGCTGGTTAGTCTTGAAAAAGTGCTGCTATCGTGAGCAATAACCAAGAAATTGAAAAAGGTAATAAATTTTTATCAAAGAATTAATCAGATTTAAATTTTTGATTCTCAACAATTTTACAGAAAAGAGAGTCTACAAAAAGTACAGTGAACGATGAATCAAACAAAACAAGTGCATTTCAAAGAGGGTAAGCCGAAAATTCATGTGATACGCGTGTGGGACTATGCGAGTCGTACAGCGCGACGTGGAGAGTGGGAGCAAGCGGCTCGTGATAGAGAAAGATTCAGAATGAGGGTGGAAAGGATGCGGATTATTCTGGAACCTGTGCTTTTGAAAAAAATTGATGACTACTCAATTAATAGAAAATAAATTTATTTTTTCGTTTTACATTTTTATAAAATATAAAAATTTATTTCAAAATAGTTTGTGTTTTAATTCTCTCTCTCTTTATCCTGTATCATATATTCGCTTTAGTGATAATATATTTACAATAATTTATTTTTAATTAGACTTATAACCGTATGGATAGCTAATCTCGTTATTCACGAATCGTCTCTTTGAGTACACGGGCTCGCATATTTTACATTCAGGCCGTGTTATAACATCGTGAAACCGCGTGCGTCTAATAGCGTCATAGTTTGCAAAAAGTGGCGGTATTTTACCAGTAATAAGATCTCGTATAGAATTAAAGTTTATTTTCTGACTCACCGACGAATTAAGTCTTATACCCTTGATTTTGCAAACACATCCTTCAACGCCATCTGGTGTCAAATATTTATAGGCGTAAAATTTGGGTCCTCCAGAGACGAATGATGTGATGCTTGTGCCAAGACCATAACAGGCCAATTCGTCCGTCAAGTCACCCAAGAACGGCCCTGTTTTCGCATCGTACTCACCCTGGCGACTTACATACACAATAGAGTCTGTATCGTAATACAATACACGTTCACCCAGCGGTTGCAATTCTTCGTAAAGTTTTAAACGCGCCAAGGCTGTGGTATAAGCGGCTACGACAACGTTACACAATGGTGATGGCTCAACAGCCGATTCTTTGTTGTGCCAACTTATAAAAATTGTCGTCTCATTGATCGGTAAAATTGAGTCAACCTCGGTCTCGACACTGTAGAGTAACTCAAACAATCTTTGTGGATCATCTATCACTTCAGTCTTTGGCATATTCTCTCGTTGACCAAATTTACCCCACAATGAATTTAAACAGAGTTTTGCTACAGATCTCAGACCAGCGTTATATTTTATTCGAGTTTTGTCTAATTTAATGCCCTCTTGTTGCACAAATTCCTCAATATATCGAGCAATCGCGTTTTCATCACCGTCAGCACATTCCGAAGGGTAACCCGACGCATAAGTTTTCTCAGCGAAAAATTTATCGATATAAGTTGAAATAGACCACCCTGACCCGTGGCCTTGTTGTACTGAGTAATTTTATAAGACCATATTTCAAATATTTTTCTGATGATATAACCCATCTGAACAGCTTTTTTAACTCGTCAGCAACCCACGTGCCGATAAAAACTCGATCATCAGGATTTTCATGGTCACAATCTGCGGTATACATTGATTCGGCACACGTTCGACACAGCGGAAACAAAAGCTTATTATGCATTTTAACGGGTAGTACAGCATGATATATATTTCGCGGCGGCAATACTTCGCATTTAATAAGACCTTCAACGTGACTTATATTATTTGTTTGACCCACCAGAGAGCGACACTCATCTTCATCTACGTAAAGAGTAGGATGACCAACGGGATATCGACCGTATTTACAGATATATGGATATAATGAACACACGTCTACGTATTTTATTTTCTCACCCTTTTTTGCATCGTAAATTTTGACTATATTACCCGTACGACCACCGAAAAATGCTTCTCGAGGATTCAACGGTTCATGCCAATTTCGTGTTTTACTATCGATATACGTCTTCATAATTTCGTTCTGTGAGTACTCATGATCAAAATCACATTCCCACTTTTCTATTAGTTGATAGCCGTGGCTCCTTATCTTTTCGGATATTCGCGCGGTTCTCTCGAAACGTTCGTCCATATTTTCACCGTTTACGAGGCGTGAGTCACGGTTCACTGTGTAACACCATACACAGCCATGCCAATAACACCCGTGGAACTGTAAAACAATTTTCGTACCGTTTTCAAGTTCGCAGCATCCATCCACTAGAGGGCCCTCGGGAAGTCTCTTTTCTCGAGCTCGGACAGTATACCGAATTTGATGATTCAGCACATTTTCCATCCAACACAGCCACCGCATCGCCTTCATAGACTGCTTGTTTGCTTGTCTATAACCACCCTGATGTATGATTCCTATAGTGTCTTTTTGTAAAAAATTTTTTCTATATACACGCATACAAGATGATGCGATGGTGGCGCACTCTAAGAATGGATCTATATTACCACATTCTATGAAGGTTTTGCGAAAGGCCAAACATGCTAATCGTAAAATTTTTACATCTTGTCTACAGTATTTTATAATCTCATTTTTAAAATTAAATATATAATTTTCATTTTTTTTTTCATTATACCACTGTATAAATTCTCGTCGCTCATCGACCTTCATCGAATCTGGTGAAAAAGACCACACAGGTGGCATTTCTCCAACGTAATTTTGATTCTCTGGTGTGTTAAACAAATGAGGAAACGTACCTTTCTCGATATTAGCAAGACCGTAAGCTTTTGGTAGTGCAGCTAAACTCATGTGTAAGTAATTTAAGCTGTCTATGAATTTAACGGTTGAAATTTCCATTATGATTATTTTTGACCCGTTTAAAATTACATCTGGCTTATCTCTAAGATCTGTACGTTCTGTCAAATGCTTGAGAATAAATTGCGCATCAAAACCCTGTGCATTGTGGGCTATACAAATAATTTGCTTGAAACTTTTTCTTGTTGCTAAGGCCAAATCAACTAGCTGTTTTACAGGGTCGATTTCAAACACGTATTCGCGTATACCACATATTTCGCAAGAATTTGTTATATTTTCATCATCCAAACAATAATTACATACTTGTTGTACAACACACAAGTTTGGTACATGCAAACTTATTTTTTCACCATCAGCACCCGAGATAATTTCCGATTGTTAAGTCTCAAAATCATAAAATAAATAAAGTATATTCTTTTAATTGGTTGCAAATCCTTTTTTGCTGATAAAGGGTTGCATGTAACAAAGGTGTTCTATCGGCATTTTACGATTACATATTTTGCAAAATATCGTATTACAATTATGTGGATCTTTATCGCACATTCGAACTGTTTTACTGCATAAACGACAAATTTTTATGCTCTCGCATACCGACCGAAAATTATCGAAAGATTTTGGGATTTTATGATTTTCCAGACAAACATTACCGTAAAAATCTCTAGTGCATTGAATACATTTTATTTTTTCCTGATTTATATCGCAAGGGGGACTCTGAAAACATTTACAACATTTTTGTGGACATTTATCGTTTTTTTGATGACTAAACTTTTTATTACAAGGTATGCAGTAGCCACGGCTGCCAGCTGCTGCGAGTAAATTTAAAATTGGCTGGTAATGATTAGAATTTTCGTAATACATTATATTTAAGGTATGTCTAACTACATTACCAACATCGTGTACAAAACGTGCACCATCGTAAAGTGGTTTATAGCCTCGAGCAAAGTTTTGAAAAGAATAAACAACTATTGCAACGCCGAAAAGCGCATAATATTCTTGAAATAATTTTATTTCTTCGATACCACAGCCTGTTTCGGGTATCGTAACTCTCGCAGCTTTGACAAGTTTCAACACTTGCACTTTCTGATATTGTGCTGTGTGGTGTCTTATTCTATTCCACCTGTCATGGTGAATACCACTGCGCATCTGACCACGTATAGCATATACATGAGCAGCGACTAGCGAGCGTGGAAGGCAAAGATTGTCGGTATTTTGAATATTTAGAATGGATTTCTTGAAAACTGATTCGCTAGTGAGTGATACCCGACCGCGTCCCTCTGGTTTAGAAACAATGCTGACTTTCACGTTTAAAACATCATCGATTTCAAAATTGTCATTACTCTGTGCTACAGAAGCTAATAACTCGAGTAGATCTGTCGGTAAAAAATCACGAACCAGTCTAAAAGAAATCCATAAAGAACCGTGAACAAATCGGTCAGAGTTTATAGTTATACCGATATAATCTGAAGGTCGCGCATTTTCACACACATGACGATATAAATCATTTATTGCTGCCTCAAACCACGTATACACATTCGCATTAGGTGGTGGGGGCAATATTGACACTCTTAATTGTCTACCTTGTAACTTAAATTGGCTGTAATATCGTGATGATTCTTCATGAATCGTAATGTGGTTCTGAGTAGTAGTAGTACCATCTCCCTGTTGAAGATATTTGTCTACAATATGATATACCAAAATTACGTGAAAATGTATGATTTATAAATTTACGCTTAAGGAGATGTAAAACGGACACCACCCCTGCTTTCATGAATTTGACTTATTTTTTCATTATATTGCAAAACTTGAGGAAAAGAAATGCTTTAGCTTGTAGTATTTACCATAAAGATCATTCAGTTAAATTTTCAAATAAATTCATTCATTAGTTTTAAAAATTTTAGTGTTCCAATATTTATATATGGTCAATGTCCCAATCGCTACTCACGAACCTATTACTAGCTACTCATTGTTAAAAATTTTTTGGTATCTAAATAACATTGTGCGGTTAGTAATAGGTTCGTGAGTAGCGATTGGGACATTGACCATATTAAAATTTTTAAATTATGTACAAGAAATTTAAAATTCTGAGAAATTAATAAATGAATTTATTTTAAAATTTAATTGAATAATCTTTATGGTACATATTACAAACTAAAGCATTTATTTTCTTAAAAATATGCAATAAAATAAAAAGACAGTAAATATTTATGAGTATAGGTGTAGTGTCCATTTTACATCTCCTTAAATCAACCTATATTCTCTCTGTACCTGGTGATTCAGATGAAATCATCGTATTAAGTGTATTCTGCTCGTTATTATTGATCGCCATTGATGACTGTCTCTCATCATCACCCCACCAAGAGCAACCAGGCATTGGTTCAAAAGGTGGTGGCGCTGCTGTATTATTATTTACCCCCTCCACCGCAAAGTTTGGGGTAGTTTCAGAGACATTTATGACTTCTCTTACCTCTTCGGGAGGTGGTAGTAGCACAAGATCTCTCGAATCAGATACATCTTCTTCTTCGGTCAGAAGCCTTATCAACAGTTCATCCCCACTACTGTCCTCCATCATATTTTGCAGGTCTGTAAAATTTATGTAAAATCTGTTTAGTTGCACTATTTTTAACAAAAAAGTCTTATCCCGCGAAATTCTGTGATCATAAACAAAAAGTTAATTGGTTATTGATTATTGATCCGAAACTGATATTTTCTTGCAAATCATGTTTTCAGATTTATTATTTTATTCACAACAAAAAAGTATTTTATAGCGAAATTCTACGATCGTAAAGAAAAAAGATACAAGCTTTTAAACGGTAAAAGAAATTATGAATAACTTACCTTTAATAACACGGTGATGTAACATGAGAAGCCTGACTTGTGACGCATCTTGCATCCCTCTGCTTTTAATACAACGACCAGTAATGTCAAGTATTTCATTATCGTTAAAAATACCTCGCTTAAACATATAAGCTAAGGTACGTAGTCCGCAAAGTCCTAAGATAAATTTAATTTTTTTTAATAATTCATTATTGGCGCAAATATTTAGACTTTTGCGCCATGAATTATTGCAAAATAATTTTATTTGCGGCTCTCGAACTAATGCTATATTAACAATATTTATCAAGACTTTAAGTAAATTTTTTCTAACCATCTTACTTCGTGTTGATCTTCTTCTCTGGAACGTTGAACTTTAACTGTTAATCAGACCTGTCAATCTTCGCGTATTTATAGTACGATTTAGAAGTAGGAATGAGGGGTGACGAAGGGGTAGTATGTGCGCAACATTTAATATTTCAAGAATCATCTTAATTTGATATTTAAATCCGCCAACGCATGTAAAATAATGTCAGTTTGGCGCGAATCGTGGACCGGTGTGCATGTAAGTATAAATCAGAATGCATATAATTCACCATCATTTCGCTTACGAGTAGGCGGGAATTTTTTCATGTAACGCGATCACACTTGGGCGTATTCTATATCGTCCACCTAGCTAGTGTGTGTCTTAAGTAAAGAGGCGTTAATTGCTCAACCTACATCATTCGTAGTGAAATAATTTGTATATATTTACATATATTCTGCATATAATTAATACTTATTTGCATATATGTATATATTTACATACATTCAGTATAAGTAGAATAACTACATAACATTTATTTAAATTATAATATATATATAGATATTGTAAAAGATATGAATGTTATGCTCTTCTACTTTCTGCTATCCTGATACTTTTTATTAATTTTTCGTAATAATCTCTTGTTTTTTTTTACATAAAAATTTGAATTTCAATGCATTTATCATTTGCATGTTATTTGCATATGGGTAACGCATTGCACGTTATTTGCATATAAACATTGTGTAAGTAATGTACTTACTCATTACCATGTATACTTTTATGACATTGTAGACCATATTCAGTTTAATATCCTGAGGTCTTATTAAATTTATATATATATATATATATATATATATATATATATATATATATATATAATCTGCATACGTATATATATACATATATATATATATATCTCTCTATATAATAAAGATATATCGCCTACGCCGCCGCCGCCGCCGCCGCCGTGTATAAGAATTTTATGTGCCCTCAGTTAGCTGAAATTCAGCTAAAATTTAGCTGAAAGTTAGCTGAAATTCAGATAAAATTTAGCTGAAAGTTAGCTGAAAGATAGCTGAAATTCAGATAAAATTTAGCTGAAAGTTAGCTGAGAGATAGCTGAAATTCAGATAAAATTTAGCTGAAAGTTAGCTAAAAGTTGGCTGAAATTCAGATAAAATTCAGCTGAAAGTTAGCTGAGAGATAGCTGAAAGGTAGTTAATTGTTAGCTAATCTAATTAATTGTTATCTAATTTAAGAACGTTCTCTTGGAAATTGATATTGATTTGATAATTGATATTGACAATGGGGGGTTGTGAGCAGAAGCGAGCAGGGGGAACCCCTAGTATATATATATATATATATATATATATATATATATATATATATATATATATATATATATAGTTGTTCTTAGTTATATACGCAACTTGGGCGTATTAACAATGAATTTCAAAAATAACTAATCACAAGAGGAAGAATAGCTTTTATAATACCCTGATACTTTCTCTTATATTTATCATGAATTGTCGATATTTATTGCGTGATGATTGATAATTTATCAATAACAATTTTTAAATAATAAATATCTTTCAATATAATATATTCGATTTTGATAAATATTTATATTTACATATGATTTACATATGTATGTATGTGTGTATATATAAATATATATATATATATATATATATATATATATATATATATATATATATATATATATATATATATATATATATATATATATATACACAGTTGTTCTTAGTTATATACGCAACTTGGGCGTATGAACAATGGATGTCAAGAACAACTAATCGCAAGAGGTAGAATAGTTATACTTCTTCTTATGTTTTGGGCTCCTGATACTTTTTTATCATTTTTGTATCACTTTCTCTATATTTATTGATTCGATACCTTGGTAATGTAATGTAATGATAATAAATATATATTATATTTAAAATATAATAACCAATTTTAATGCATGGCTTATTTGTCCATCATTTGCATATCATCTGCATATGATTTTTATATATATATATATATATATATATATATATATAAGAATGTATATATTTTATACAGATTTTTGTTTACACGTGTATGCATGTATAGACATACATATTAGAAAAGATAGAGAGAGAGAGAGAGAGAGAGAGAGAGAGAGAGAGAGAGAGAGAGAGAGAGAGAGAGAGAGAGAGAGAGAGAGAGAGAGAGAGAGAGAGAGAGAGAGAGAGGCTTATATATACGCATATTTTTTATTTATTTTATAAAAATGGAATAGGGTAAAAAGAGAAAGAAAGAGAGAGAGAGAGAGAGAGAGAGACATTTCTCATTTGCTAAAATTTTAAGTTTTATAAAATAGCACCCGTACATACGTCTTGGGGAGATAGATTTCTTACGTTGAAATTTTAGATTTATAACGTCAGCACCCTAACATACGTCTTTTTCATAAAATTGATTGCAAAAGAGTCAGATTAACAATCTTAGCGTGAGAATGGTATGTGATTTTTTATTAATTATGATTATTTTAACTTTATTTTAAAATATGCTTCTCAAAATACACTTATTAATATTTTCCTGCAAAAGAGTATCAAGTTGCTATTCGTAGTGTGGGAATGGTATGTAATATTTTTATTTTCGGTGGGGGGAGTTAGGCTATTAAGGGTAAAGATTCGGCTTCACTGTCAGTCTCCATCGAAACTCCGGGCAGAAAGGTTGTTCTACAATGTGAGTCTACGTCGGGATGTGCTTCCAACAATGATCAGCTGGTATAAAATTTTTAAATTCCAAATATTGTGTATTTATTTTGTGTGTGTGTGTGTGTGTGTGTGTGTGTGTGTGTGTGTGTGTGTGTGCGCGCGCGCGCGTGTGTGCGTATGCGTGTGAGTATGTGTGTTTGTGCGTGTGCGTGTGTGTGTGAGCGTGCATTTATTTCTTGGGGCACCAATGTTCCGTCTCAACAACCCCTACTTCGCCTTCTCAGAGGTCATTGACCTAGTGGTCAGTAACCTTTGAGGTGGTGGAGTGGGGGTTTGTTGTGACGGTCCATGGTGCCCCTATAACTACTTAAGTCATACACCATTTAACTGAAACAATGAAACATCCTTTTGCTACTATTCAAAATCTACTGAAAGAATAAAACAATAATCTTGACATTATTAAATACTTCATTAACACAATTAAATATATCACTGAACAGTAAAGCAACTTAACAGAGGTGATACAATAATCAATCGAATCAATGCAATATATTCTTCTTTCAATCAAAACTTGATAAAAATAATAGAATAAATACGTTAGAATCAGTAAACACTTCATTAAGATAATCAAATATACCATTAAACATCAAAGTGATTTAGCAGAAATATTATAATATCTAATTAAATCAGCGAAATATATTTTTGTTTCAATAATCATATCGTAGAAACAAAAATTGTTGTATAAGTGCCAAAAAAATGTCTATAAGAATAAAAAACGTAAATGGTAAGTAAGAGTATCTGTAATATTAAAATCAATCAATTAATAAAATATAAAAATAAACTTTTAGTTTTGAACTATTATCAACTAAATATTTCACTGGGATAATTCAATATTTCAGTAATATAAAAAAATTATTATATTAATATAATGAAATGTTTAATAAAAGAATCTAATGAAGTAATTACAACAAATATAATTTTGTTTATCTAATCAAATATTTGATTGGTCTAATTAATTAATTATTTTAATCCGAACATTTAATCAAATATTTAACTAAAATTAATAAATCTTTAATCAAATCACTTGCTTATTTCGTTAATAGCATCTAACATTTTGTTCAGCTGACGAAACATTTCATTAATTCGAGTAATCATTTGATTCATACTATTTATCCCTTCAATAAATAATAAATTAAATAAAAAATTCAATTGCGACATCATGATTAAATTATTTAACTGTTTCAATCAAATTCTCACTGGACTAGAAAGTTTTATGGCTTTGTCTTTCTATATCAATGAACCTTTATAAGCTACGTATGGACATTTTTCTTTTTCTCGAAAGGTCGCGGTTTGCGTTGTTAGACGTTTCTCTATGTAGAACCGTCAGCATCTTATATGCATAAATGATCGAGACCCTGGCAGGATATTTTGCCAAAATCTCGGTCATTTCTTTGACCTAACAGTCCCACGTGCGGGTGCCAGTGTAAAGACCAGGGTTTTTCTAAAGGAGTTTTACCTCCCCAATCAAAACCCCATCCCCAGATAATTCTTAAAAATATTAATATTACTTTTCAGAATTTTCCAAAAAAAAATATAATATTATGTTATACCGATCGAATACTTATTAAATATGTTTTGTACATATTATTGAAAATCATTTTTAATCGCACAACGAATATGCTGACTTTGCGTTGTGTAAGCTTATGATCTATTAATTTCTTTTCCAAAATACCGTTCATCATGTAAAAACGATATATGCGTCATCCTTTGTGAAGTACATTTTATGCACAAATAATAACTTGAGCTTTGCACTGGTTAATCTTTAAAACAATTTTGTCAATCGAATTTGTACACTGTTGAATTTAATTTTTACCAAGAGATAAAAGAAAATTTCTAATTTAATTAACATTATTTACTAAAACTTGGAATTCTGAGAAATAACTAATTTCCAATAATGATTTCCTTCAACGCCAAATGTATCTTCTGTTTTCCAGATTCTCTCTTTCTGTTCCTCAGAAATGAAAGAATCCTTTTGTTCTGTATAATAATAATAATAATAATATATAGCACTTTCAGTAAATTTAATAGAAAAAAAATTTAGAAATTACTTGCATAATGCTAAGTTATTATTTGCTTATATAAAGAAATTATTTATTTAAACAGTCCATTCCCCTTCAAGAATTTAAAATTATTTAATAATGAATACACTAATGAAACTACTATAATATGTTTCAACCGAAATAAACTGAAACACACCACAGCAGCTTGGATAGTTTAAGCACGATTTAGATTGATATTCATGTTAAATACATCAATTTATATCTATTGAGACTAAAACTATAAATATATTTACCAGAATACCTGGTAATTATCTTAAGAAATAACTTTAATTGTCCTACCACATAAATTATATATTTTTGCAATACATCAAAAGATAAGGAAAAATTCAACGAATAAACACTTTTATAAAAATGGTATATTATTTTTATTTCAAAAATCAAGCACAACAACTAATTTGATTCTATAATATAGTCTATATAAGTATTACAAATTTCCAAAAAAAATAAAAATCCAAGAATTTCTAGTTGAATTACGCACGAGCTTAAATATATTAAAGGTATCGTTAAAATTTTTACTTCAATTTTTAATGAAATCGTAATTTATTAGCGAGGAATTAACATAACCATAATACTAGATATATATTTTATGAAAAATGTGCATGAATACAGTTCATGGACATTAAATTAACAAAACCTAATTTTCAGTGTTTTACAATGAAACCAAGTGTAATTTTTATTTCCCTTTTTTTTTAATAGTATTAATTTTTTTTCTTAAGTATAATTCAAATACTTTGTTTATTAATATATATTTTGATTTATAGAATGCGTTACTTTAGATTTAATGTTACTTATCTGTTATGTTACAACGGGGGCCAGCTGGTACAGCATTGCCGGCTTTCCTGGACTCTCTGCTTGCTCCGGTTCATTCCACAATATCTTACTTGATCTTGCTAGTGTATTGGAGTCACAACACAACAATAAAAAAAAAAAAAAAAAAAAAACACAAAAACAAAAAAAAGGAACGAAAAACCCGGCAACCGAAATTCATTAATATTAAGGGGATGTAAAATGGACACTACACCTGTACTCATAAATATTGACTATCTTTACATTTTATTGCAAAATATTCAGTAAAAAAATGCATTAGCTTGTAGTATGTACCATGAAGATTATTCGGTTAAATTTTTAAATAAATTTATTCATTAGTTATTGAGAATTTTGGGTTCCAAAATTATTTATTAAAATTTTTCAATTTTGCACAGGAATCCAAATACCTTAAAAGCTGATGGATGAATTTATTTGAAAATTTATCTAAATAATCATCATGGTACATACTACAGGCTAATGCATTTCTTTTCTGGAAATTCAGCAATAAAATGGAAAGGAAGCTAATATCTATAAGTACAGGTGTAGTGTCCGTTTTACATCTCCTTAAAGCATATAATAAAAAGAATAAATAAAAAAAAACCAAAAAGAAATTTCCAAATTCAAACGATTTTGTTTTTTTAACTTAGTGGCTGCAGCCTCGCGGGCTGCAGCACACACGTACTGCCCTTTAGACCTTGTCGCGAGCGTCTCTTTTCAAGCTAGGCCCATCGTTAACGCTAGCACCGTCAGGCCAACTTCAAACGTAATAACTGGTAGTGGGAGGAGATGCAAGAAAAAGAGAGATAGCTCTCTTTCTCCTTCTCGCACTCCCTTGTCCAGTGTCTTGAAACAATCGTGAGTTTCTACTCTCAATGCAGAAAAGTAGAAAGAGTGGAGACTCAACCATCTTCGTCGACGGTAAAGCTGTCGAATTCCCAGAACCCGATAAGAGAGTGAAAAGAAAGTAGCCTTGACACTTTTAAGACCTTTCTTTTCACTATGTGAATAAATAATTAAAAATTTTGTTGAAAAATCAAAAATATTTTCTCAAGAACAAAAAAAATTTAAGTGAAAAATTCTGTCACTTAACAATTTTATAATACACATATTCGTTTTGAAAATCTGGCACTCAAAGTTCTAAGACTTTGTAAATAATTTCAAAGTGTTCTGCTGCAACATAATATCAATGCAAATCAATAAGTTGTATTATATAAGATAATATTGAGTTTTATAGTTTGAAAAGGAGTGTCTTTATTATATAAAAGGATTCATCATAGACTAAATCAAATATAGAACCGCTTACCAACTTTTTAAAGCAAAATAACAGTACAATCTAAATTACATTCATAAGCGTTGATACCATGTTCAAAGAAGATATTCTAAAGCAATATACAAAGTATCATAGCTTTGAGTACTATAAGTTTAAAAAAAAAATCTAGCATGTATCATGAAACATTTTATTTAACATTAGCGCGTCTATTTTCAAAGTTTATGGTTAGGTTAAGATGTCGAATATAAAGTCATATCAGAAAATTAGGTTATAAAAAAAAATTCTCTTTTAATTAAAATTTGAAGAATAGTGAATAAAAAAATAATAAAGAAGAGTAGAGAAAGTTCACTATTAAAGTTAAACTTGTTATACTTTAAGTACAAGTTTATTATAGTAGTATGCACAAATCACACATTAGAATAAGTCCATATTATGGCCAACTCATAGTGAAATTTGACAATGTAATTACAGCATACAAATATGGCCATATGTTGAAAGTATTTTATGCTAAACTTCCCTGGTAGTAAAATCTGCCGCACTTAAAGTGCGCTACACACGCATGGTCTGTTTCTGACTTTTACTATGTTTCTGCTGGCAGATGATTACAACAGATGCGTGGAGCATACTTGCGTCAAAATTGCAGCAAAGAAGTGCTATTCTTTAAAACAGAATATTGCACTCGCACGCGCAGCAGAATTGTAAGATAATTGATTTATGCATGTTAAACAGATGAGTGCAGCATAATTGCATCAGAATTGCAAATGGTGATTGCAAATAGAGGATAGCAATAATACACGCGTACGTACGGCAGAAATGCATCAGAATTGCGGTAGTAGCATGCAGTAGACGTTTGCAGTAAAATTACGTAAAAATTGCGATAGGCACGTGTAGCGGATGAGTATAGCATAATTGCATCAGAATTGCAAATGGCAATTGCAAATAGAGGATAGCAATAATGCACGCGTACATTCGGCAAAAACGCATCAGAATAGCGCTAGTAGCATGCAGCAGACGCTTGCAGTAAAATCACGTAAAAATTGTATGAGACATGTAAAGCAGATGAGTGCAGCATGATTGCATAAGAATTGCAAATGGCAATTGCAAATAGGGGATAGCAATAATGCACGCATACATACGGCAGAAACGCATCAGAACTGCGGTAGTAGCATGCAGCATACGTGTGCAGTAAAATTACGTAAAAATTGCGACAGACACGTATAGTGGATAAGTATTCTTGTAAAAGTTGAGCTTAATATATTGATTCAGAAATTCATCAATCTCAAATATTTTATTAAACTTATGTCTGAAATAGATGATGCTCTTAAAACTAAACTGTAACAAAGAATAAAATTATAAACATTCATGAACATTTATTTAATAAATAGAAAAAGTGAAAAAACAATTACCAAATCAGCTAGAACTTTACAGAAATTACTTAAAGTAATTTTTCAATATTTATTTTATGTGTTATGACTTGTAAGAAATAGTTAAGTATTAATTATGAATGTTATAACCAAATGATTATTTAAACTTTAAAATCGTATAATACGAACTATAACCTATTTACGATACTGCTATTATTAAATAAAATTTAGAATTTTAATAATTAAAAATAATCGAAATTTTGCTAATTGACTCACCAAGTACAACAAAATGGTTTTCAAATACTTTATAGAACTTTTTATTAATGCAATCGCTGATTAAAACTATTAGTTTGAAACCTTCCAGGACTTCTATAATCTATTCACAACAAATGGTTTTCTGTTCTTTGTTTTAAAATCATGTGACCTTATCAGCATATATGTATGTATGGTGTGCGTTCTTTGCTTACGCTCTAATGCAGCTATATCCACTATGCCACTACAATAATAGATGTTTGTGTGTGTATTACAATTTGTAAGTGATTCCGCTTTAACGATATGAACACTATTGTTATTATTATATTGCTATCCCTTATTTGGAATAATAATTTATAATCCTGATGCAATTATGCTGCACTTATCTGTCACACGTGTCTGTCGCAATTTTCACATAATTTTACTGCACGCATGTACTGCATGCTCCTACCAATTCTGATGCATTTCTGCCATATGTACGCGTGCAATATTGTTATCCCTTATTTGCAATTTCCATTTGCAATCCTGATGTAATGATGCTGCTCACATCTGCTTAATGTACATGTATCAATTATTCTACAGTTTCGCTGCGCGTGCAAGTGGGATATTTTCACAGTAAAAAATAGCACTCTTCCACTGCAATTTTGGCGCACTTATGCTACACGCGTCTGTTGTTATCATCTGCCAGCAAAAACATAATAAAAGTTGGAAGCTGACCACGTATAGATAGCTGTAATTTTCGTGTGTTCTACTAGGGCTAAGTTGGTTTTAATCTATAGTATGCTCACACAGTATGAAAGGTTGCTGCAAGGTTTCAGTTATGAAATTATCATTACTGAAACCTTGCAGCAACTTTTCATGCTGTGTGGGTGTGCAAATATAAAAAAAAGATCAATACTTAAAATATTCAGAAAATTAAAAAATAAATAAAATAGAGCTCTAATGTCAGCTAATCAAACTAATTATAGTTTAAGTTTAATCATTCATGTATAATTTAAAGCAATTCGAGCCTAACTTCAACTTATCAAAAATTTTCTAAAATTTTAAGAAAAGATAGTTTTAACCTCAAATTATGCCTTGAAAAAATTTCAAATTATTTTATTATACATATATCAAAATTTAGTTAATAAAGCTTATATTTATAAATTGCAAATTGATCTGGCTCTGTTGTGCCACCACTCACTCCATGACTCTGCGGTCTGCGCGCGTTAAGTTGTAAAATCTAAAAATGCTCTCATTCAACTATAATAGTTAAAGATCTGAAACCTTAAAAAAAACTTCTTAAACTATCATATTTCAATACTGTACTAGCAGATTTGCCATTTCCAAAAGTTCGTCACTCAACTTTTGTCTTTGAAGATAACAGTCCATGATTACATGGTTTATTTGTTTAAAAATTTGTCATTTGTGAATAAATAAATTTTAAGACTTCGTCCTTTGCCTTAAACTTGTGGAAGATATTGCAGAATGCATAAACAAATTTTCAAATCTGAACATTTGACAGAAAAAAAACCGCGATGAGTTGAATTTAAAAAAGCATTGAAATAATAAATTTCAAACAATCGTGTTTTTGGCTTATAATTTAAAAATTAAAAAAAGTTTAAACATGATTCCAACACAAAAAAGTTGCAAAATTATATTCTTTATAAATTCAAATCATAAAAATTTATTTATGAGCAACTTTGAAATTTAGTACAGTTGAACAATACTTGAACGCACGATCGGCGCTATGTGCCCTTTTTATTTCCGGACCCTCAATTGTGGTTACATAATGTCCTACCAGATTCTCATTCGAAATGCTACAATTTCCATGCAGTCTCATTTGTATGTTATATTTCATTATTTGTATTACAATCATATTACAATGGTAATTAATTTTTAAATAATAGCAGGAATTTTCATTATCAGAGTTAAAAGAATCAATGTATTTGCTTTTCATAATTATCATATCCGGATACCATAACTTTCTATTTGATGATTATTTAAAATATTATGGTATCCGGATTCTATAAACCCCTATATCACGGATGCTTGTGGCGTTCGGATTCCTGAATCATTGTCGAATACCATAAGCTACTATTTAACATCGAAAGGGTACCATAAGCCCCCATATACAAATATATATAAGCTTCGTGCACATACTCAATACTGCTGGTAAGAAACCGTCTCGTGTCGGTCACTGTAGGTAAACGACACGAGCTTTAGAAGAGAGAGAGACACAGATAGAAGATGGAGCGTTGACTCTATAAGATAGAACTCTATACAAAATATTGTTAAGCTAAGATAACATAAGATAAGTGAACTAATTAAAGTTATCGGAATTGTTTATAACAATTCTGAAACTGTGAAATATTGTTAACCTTGTGATTGTTGAAAGATCCATTAAGCAATAGGCTTGATTGTTGATTCTCTTATTTTTAGGTTAGTTAACACGTGCTCCTTGTAACATTGTATATAATATATGTATTAATAATAAAACTCTTATTTTTAGACGAATCTAATCGCATTGCTGAATTGAATCAATTCCTTATCTTACGAATCAACAATCATTTATTCGGAAAATGGAAAAATTAAAATTTGAATTTTCAATCATCCCAAAACTAGAGGATGCAAAAACAAACATCTGTGGTTTAGTGTCAATTGTAGATACTGAACGAAATCAGTTTATAATGTCAAAAGAACTCCAACTAATGAGTTTACATGAAGAATTACAGAAAACTGAGATATTCAAGATGGTAAAAAATTCTATAAAGAAAAGACATGAAAGGAGAGCGGTGTGGATAACTCTTACACCTGAACTAGAAAAAATCTACTTCAAAGATAGAAATATACAGTTTAATAATTACTTGCTAGAAAAAGTAGAAATTGAAAAATCTACAGTAGGCACTCACGATGTGGCAAAACCCCAAAATAAATTGAAATTAGTTGATAAATTCTCAAATGAAAAATTCTCAAAAACGACAACTAATGTGACACAATGGTTAGATATTTTTAACAAAGAATGTCTTTGTTCGTCTTTGAACGTCTCTATTAATAGATATAATTGCCTCTGGTTTACCAAATTTTATCACAGATAAAATAGATAGAAACAAAACAAAGACAGTTGATGACCTTTATAATAATTGAAGAGGCTTAGAACATCTAATAAAGGATAATAATAATGAGAAAAATTTACCACCAACTAAACAAAATTTAAAAAAACAAACTGAGAAAGAAAACAAACATCCATGTACAGTATGTGAATTAAAAGGTAAGAAAAATAGATTCCATCCAGAAAATTTATGTTGGTACAAGAAAGAAAAAACAGAAGAGGATCCACTAACAAATACTCTCCTAAATATAAAATTATCAAATGAGGACTTGAAAAATTAGATTTGCCCCCACTAATTAAAATAAAAGTACTGTTAGAAGAATCCTTAGAAGTCAAAGGGCTTTATGATCCTGGCTCAAGAATAACAGTAATAAATACAAAATTAATAAATAATAAATTTAAAGAAGAACAAACAAAATTTAATATAAAAACAATTAGTGGGCAAGGGCAAAGTTATGGTCTGATAAAATTAAACGCCGAAATACACGGAATAAAAAAGAATATACATGCCTTTGTGTATGAAAATGAAAATTTCGAATATGACCTAATTTTAGGCCTAGATAGTATAAAAAAATTTGGGTTGACTCATGACGAGAATTTAAATATCCAATTTAATTATACAAAAAAAATAGACGAAAAAGATAATATAATAATCGATGATAGATATGAAACCAATTTCAATGAATTTATTGACACAAATAAATTTGAAATAGATATAAATCACTTAAATAATGAAAAGAAAAAGAAAATATATGATGTAATGAATGATCATAAAAACATTTTTGCTAAAGATAAATATGATGTAGGAAAAGTAAAAAATTATGAAGCTTTTATAGACCTACAAATAGATAAATATTGCTACAAAAAACCATATAGATGTTCAATAGAAGATAGGAAAGAAATTGAAAGTCAAATAGCACAAATTTTAAAACATGGCCTGATTGAAGACTCATATAGCCCCTTCGCGGCACCAGTAACACTAGCATTTAAAAAAGAAGAAAATAAAAAAAATAGACTATGTGTGGACTTTCGAGAATTAAATAAAATAGTTATCCCACAAGCCCAACCTTTTCCACTAATAGAAGACATAATGGTAAAAACAGTGGGTTGCGAATACTTTACAACACTGAACATAAACCCTGCTTTTTGGTCCATCCCCCTAAGAGTCGGAGACAGAAATAAAACTGGTTTTATCACCCAAGAAGATCACTATCAATAGAAATGCCTTCCTTACGGACTAAAAACATCTCCAGCTATCTTCCAAAGAATTTTGGTAAATATTATAAAAAAATATAACCTAACAGAATTTTGCACAAACTATATAGATGATATAATAATTTTTTCAAAAAATTTTGAAGAACATTTGAAACATATAGAACTACTGCTAGATGCAATAAAAAAAGAAGGCTTAAAATTGAAATTTACAAAATGCAAATTTGCAAAAAACGAGATAAAATATTTAGGCCATTTAATAAAAAATAACATAATCACACCTCTAAAAGACAATATAAAATCTATAAAAGATTTCAACATACCGAAAAATAAAAAGAACATAAGAAATTTTTAGGAAAAATAAACTTTGAACGAAAATATGTACCAGAAATTACAGAAATACTTGAACCTCTACATGCCCAATTAAGAAAAACGGTAAAAAAATTCGGCTGGCCAACTGAATGTCAAAAAGCATTCGATGAAATAAATATTTTAAGTTCAGAACCAGTTCTAGCAATATTTAATCCAAAGGCACACACTTCTATATACACAGACGCAAGAATTAAAGGCATTGGAGCGGTACTGAAACAAACTCAAGCAAACGGTGAAATGAAACCAGTGGCGTATTTCTCAAAGAAACTAAATGAATCTCAAAAGAAAAAAAAGCAATATTTTCAGAATGTCTTGCTATCAAAGAAAGTATAAAATTCTGGCAACACTGGCTAATCGGACAATCTTTCACAATCTACACAGACCACAAACCACTGAAAAATTTAAATGTCAAAAATAGAACAGATGAAGAGTTTGGAGATATGGTACACTACATATGCCAATACAACTGCAATATCAAATACAACCCTGGAAAGAATAATGGAGAAGCGGACCTGTTAAGTCGAAATCCAGTCCTGAAACCAGAAGAAAATATAGAAGATGTACTAAAAACTGTAAATAATATAACAATATCCAATTTAAGTCTACAAGAAATATTAGACGATCAAAAACAAAACGAACAAATAACACAAAAAACACCTAAGTTCACACTAGAAAATGGAGTCTACTATAAAAAAATCAGATCGAAGAAAAAAATAATACTAAGTGAAAAATTTAGCAAAACTCTAATACAACGTGTACACGAAAACTACGGCCACATAGGTATGAACCAAACGACACATAAGATAAGTACAATTTATACCGCACCAAATTTAACAAAAAACATTGAACATCTACGAAATTGCAAAATATGCATAAAAAACAAAACAAGACTAAACAGACAATATGGTCTTATGTCACACCTGGGACCAGCAGAAGGACCGTTCCAGATAATTTCACTAGATATTATTGGTGGATTTGGTGGACTAAGATCGACAAAAAGGTATCTACACTTACTAGAAGACCACTCCACCAGATTTGCATACATTCTATGCTCAAAAAGCCAAACCGCAAGAGATTTTATAAATCTACTAAAAAAAGTTCCACCAGAGGAAAAAATAGAAATGATCCTAGCAGACCAATACCCTGGAATAAGTTCGAAAGAACTTGAAAACTACATAAAAGAACGAGGTGCAGAACTAATCTTCACAGCCGTAGATGCACCATTTTCAAACGGTTTGAACCAAACTCTGGTAAACAAAATACGCTGCAACTTAAACAAAAATGCACACAAACGATCATGGGCAACGGTGGCGGAAGAATGCAGAAAAAATTATAACGAAACAGACCACTCAGTTACAGGCTTTTCACCTGAATACTTACTAAAAGGAGAATCTACAGATGTGCTACCAACAAAACTAAAAACTGATCAAAAATACAAAAAAAACTTAGAAGAAGAAATAAATCATTGTACGATGAAAACAAAAAAAAACACAAGAGGGTGACATGGTCTACATAATGAATAAAAACAAATTAAATTGTAAAAAATTGGAAGAAATTAGAATTGGCCCCTTCAAGATAGAAAAAAAAATATCAGATTCGATATATAAAATCAATGCAAAGAACTGGAAATCTACGAGAGGTCTATACCACATCACGAAGCTCATCCCAATGACGATATAAACCAACATCAAACCTCCAGAGAAGTATTGGCGTCTTAAGGGGGGGAAATGTAAGCTTCGTGCACATACTCAATACTGCTGATAAGAAACCGTCTCGTGTCGATCACTGTAGGTAGACGACACGAGCTTTAGAAGAGAGAGAGACACAGATAGAAGATGGAGCGTTGACTCTATAAGATAGAACTCTATACAAAATATTGTTAAGCTAAGATAATCTAAGATAAGTGAACTAATTGAAGTTATCAGAATTGTTTATAACAATTCTGAAACTGTGGAATATTGTTAACCTTGTGATTGTTGAGATATCTATTAAGCAATAGGCTTGATTGTTGATTCTCTTATTTTTAGGTTAGTTAACACGTGCTCCTTGTAACATTGTATATAATATATGTATTAATAATAAAACTCTTATTTTTAGATGAATCTAATCGCATTGCTGAATTGAATCAATTCCTTATCTTACACACATATATATATATATATATATATATATATATATATTTGAAAGCGGTGCGACCGTATATTGTAGGTCAAATCTGTTTACCATAATACTAAATCATATAACAGAATTTCTGTTTCGTCCTATCCAACATATGAAAATAATACACACACACGCGCGCGCACACAAAGTGTCCAGACGGTCTACCACGTCCACGTCGTTGGTCTCGCGTAAAGCTAAGAGTAGACTATGCAAGTCTTTATATTACTAGGTACTAAGGCAACTTAAACATTGTATAGCTAATCACATGTTTTTAATAGAAAATATATTTTTAAAAGTCTGACCACAATATCCATTGCTCCGACATTCTATATACCATATGCTAAAACAGTCGTTTTCCTGTAAGTACATAGGATATATACTCATATATACATACCTATAAATACATATATATATATATATATATATATATATATATATATATATATATATGGTACAATTGTACATCAGATTATCGAAAAATCGTCTAAAAACATTTATTTTCTGGCCCTTATACTCTCCGTATCTCGATAACCATGTTATTGCGAACTTTGCGCCTATGAGGACTTTTGATCAGTATGACAAGCTTTAACTATATTCAAGTTTTCAAGTGATTTGACCAGAATTTAATATTTATAAGGATTGTGGGGGTCCTTTAATTTTTTAAAATCGCGATATAAAAAAAAATCGTTTTTTTGGTAATTAACTTTTAATTTGCAATTAAACCATTTGTCTTAGATGAATGAGAGTAGGTTCGTTGCATAGGTGGTACTTTTCCTTAAATTATAAAAGGTTAAACAACTCTGTAAGTGCTCTAGGAGCCAAGATAATTTTTTTTAAATCGCTACGACTTTATTTATGCAAATTAAGAAACATAACAATAAAGAAAAATCGCGTTAATACTTGTAATATCTAAAAAAAAAAATAATGCGGCACGTTGATTGTTAAATCATACTGTTTAATTAAATTTTGAAATCATTATGAAGCTGGAATGTAAAATCAAGAAAGGTAAAAAGCCATGGGACAACAAAACTGAGTCAAAAGGTTCAAAATATTCTACGGGGAAAAATTGTAGCTCGCTAACTAATGAACATAAAGTCTTCATTTTTTTAAAATTCGGGGTAGCTTCCGAAATTACGTTCACGGTATTCTACCGTGTTCGAATCTTACGTACTTAGGTAAAATTAAATGACATGCGCTCAGTCATATACCTCGTTTAAGTTACGTGAAGATGCACGTAATTCGACGAGCAGCGAGCGCGCGAAGAACAAGAAAGACACGAAGCACGTCAAAACATTTTCGGCGGTTCATCAGCATACACGTTTGTGTAAGGGAGACATTTTCTAGCGGCCTTCAAGCACGCATCGTTAGCCATAGTCTTAGGGCTTTATTTAAGTTTCGACTTAATACGTTGATGTAGTCCCGCTATATAGTTTTGTGTAAAAAAAAAGGAGATCACTTCTATAAGAAAACGCTGGAATCATCCTCTGGTTGCGTGTAATTAGTATTGGCTAACCTCTACAAGCCTCAGCGATCAGGGCACGGCGTACAGTTTCTGCGTTGGCTAACGTCGGTAGATTTTCGTAACACGTGTTCAGAAGCTTCTACGCGCTACTGTTAGTTATTTGTAAGAGTTTTGCTAACTAGAAGTTTCTTGCCTCAAAGAGACTTCTAGTGCTAAAAGTATATGCGTTCGTTCAAACATATAAAGTATTTTTGTTCACGCCGCGTCCTTCCCTATAACTATCTCTTTCTAGAGAATTGCTTTATATTATAAAGTGATTATTCTGATATCAACTTTTATCTTCAGTCTACTACTTAAATTTAAATTCTTTCTTTCGTATTTAATTTTATTATCTTTAATAAACTCACGTGAAATTTAAAGTCTGTAACTACTTTGCTTATATTGCATGCGAATATATCACATAAAGCCTCTATCCTTTGATTACCCCAAGGCCTCTGCGGTCCTTATTTTCAATATTGCATAAAAGACATATATTTTATACAAAGAATTGAGTAGGTTTAACTGAAAGAGTTGAACTCCCTGAAATAAGAAAAACTGTGCTATCGGCAACGCGTTTCTGGATCAAGTAGGAGATAGATAGATAGATAGATAACCAAATTTATTATATGTACATTATGTTGTACAATTAATTACAGTAATCCATTGAAATTAATAAAAATAATATCAAGCTCAATAATAATAATAAACGATAAAGAAAAACAGTAATCAAGCAAATATAACAATAAAATAAACTCTAGAGTAATAAAATTAATACAATATAAAACAGTTTTATAAATTAGTATGAAGCAGAGGTCCACTCTCCAAGGCAAGGTAGTGTGCAAATGAGGATGTCTTGAGTGTCGTGAGCAAGGATGAGTTGCGTAAGATCGCAGGAATATCATTCCATAGCCGCGGTGACCAGGAATGATCGTAGACGATACTCAGTGAATGAAAAAGGAATGGTCAAAGATCTCACATCACCCCTCAAGGACCTCACCAGCCGGTTCCACTGATACATAGAATACAAATAGGATGGAGTACAAGATGAGAACATCTTATACAAAAATGTAGCAGAAAAATAGTTTCTTCTACCCGCAGTGGACAACCAGCCTAATGAGAACCTATAAGCAGAGATGTGCTCACGCCTACCTACACCGAAGATGTAACGTATACTAGAGTTGATGATCCTCTAAAGTCTAAGGTTAAGCTCAGCCGAAAGGTCACAGTAAACCAGACGGCAGTAATCCAGAAGTAGAAACAGCAGTGTTTTTATGAGATGTTTACGAAGAACAAACGTAGTGCTCTTTCTAAAGAAGTTTAGTCTGTAAAGCAGAGAAAATGACCTATTACACACTTAAGTAATGTGTTCTCTCCAGTTAAGCTTACAGTCCAGCCAAACACCCAGGCTACGAACAGAGGATTCAAATTTAATATTAGCACTGTTCAACGGTACGCCAGTCACAGGTAATGAGGACAGCATATTAACCTCTATACCACCGGGATTACGTTATATGGCGCGCACCTCTGACTCGCATATATCCACCCTTGATAGGGTCCTACCTAGTAGGCCTCAGAACACTTTTCTATGGGGAAAATCGACTTTTCATCTTTTCAAAATCCCGGCGGTCTAAAGGTTAATGTAAAAATAAGACCCAATAATTATTGCCTTTGTTTTGTCAACATTCAATTTCAGATGGTTACTAGAAGCCCAATTTGAAATGAGAATAGCATGATCACTCATAAGATTAGTATGAGTGCTAAGTTCAGAAATCGGAAAATGCATATGGACTTTTGCAAGTCGTCGGCATATATCAGATGTTGTACACCTGAGTAAGAGTTGGCAGCGACGTCATTAATATAAATGAAGAATAAAAGTGGTCCAAACACAGAACCCTGGGGTACTCCTGTATTCAGAGTGACAAAGTCAGACGCATTACAATCAGAGTCAGCAACAGACTGCTGTCTATCAGATAAGTAAGAGGTAAACCACCTGACAACAGTGTGCAAGTCGTCAAGAGAAGTCAGTTTCCGAAGAGTGAAATGACACACAATGTCAAATGCCTTGCTAAAATCAAATAATAGAAGCATAGTTACGTAACGTCTGTTCATGTTGAGTCTAATATCCTCCGTTAATTTGAGCAAAGCTGTTTGGGTACTATGTCCAGTTCTAAACCCAGTCTGATGAGAATCCAACAGATGTTCGGTCGACAAGTAGTAATAAAGTTGTTCATGGACGAGACGTTCAAGAATTTTGGACATGAATGACAACAAGGAAAAAGGTCGTATATCACTCATAGTGCGCGGAGAAGAGACCTTGTTGATAGTGGTAATCAACGAGATCTTCCAGCATGAGGGAAACATACACTCATGGAACGAATTATTATATATACGACAAAGCAAGGGCTCAATAACTGGAAATGCCCCATAGATAATAGACTGTGGGATCGCATCAAATCCCCTAGCCTGAGAAGTGGAATGAGTAGAAAGAGAGGAGTCACCATCACATGTATCACACCTTAAAGATCGAAAATACTGAAGGAGTGCAACATCATCAACAGACTTATAATCCAGAAAGCTAAAGTCTTCAAGCATAGGTTTAGAGAGAGAGGACTTGACAGTCGCAGCTATGAAATCGTGGTCGTCAATGAATGGTTCATCAATTTTCCAGCATAATAATACAGATCTGAATTTTACGCAGTTAATAACTTATAATTATAACAAGTGAAAAAGCACCTTAAATATGAGACTACACAGTCATTTACCAATCAAGTTATAAATTTAGTGTGCAAGGCAACCAAGAGATGGAGTTATTGATATCAAAATTGTGCATGTATTGAATAAAGCAGGCCGGCACCAAGTAAATTTTAGGTTAGGAAGCAAAAAATAAAAACAATTGCATTTAATGCAATTGAAACTCTATGACCACACAGAGACACTAACTACACTCTACAGAGCACCAAGCCGAGTAGCAAATTCCAATAAAAAGATAGAACAGCAACAGCAGCAAATAACAAATACTAGTGTGAACATCTATGCTTCAGAATCAGAAAATTGCTCAGAGTCCAAGAAATACAGTTGCAACTTGCAAGTTATTGGGAGGAAAAAAAGCAAAAGCAGAAAAAAGCGAGTGTCACTAATTACGCTGAGGAGAGAGAGAGAGAGAGAGAGAGAGAGACGCACAGCGACAAGTTTATAGAGCAAGACCTCGTCGCACATCAATCAAATTTACTAGCTAGCATTATTGGAGTTTGTCTTATAATATATAGTAAATTTCTTAAGATTTTTAGCAACTCCGCATATAGCGGAATTCATAGACTTAACTTAAAGTCATATTGAATTAAAAGATAATTCTTTTTTGTAACGTGTGCAAAGTAACCGTTACAATATTAACATTAGGCATAGTCATTGCCCCAAATATTTATTTGACAAGCATAAATGAACAATCAATATTTTTTTGCAACTTTTCATCAATTTTTACGAAAATTTTTTTCCTGTTCACGTATTACTTGAAGAAATGATTTTGGGATTATTTTTGCTTTCTCATAGAGAAAGCATTGTGTTGTAAAAAAATTTTTTCTATTTTTTCATTAATTTGTACATATTTGGACTCGGGAAGTTGGAAAAAGTGGTTTCCAGAAAATGTCTGTATGTATGTGTGTGTACGTATGTGTTCGTTACGCTAATTTTATTTCAAAAACTCTCAACGGATTTGCTTCCAATTTGGAAAACAATCTAGTTTTTTGTCTAACTGGAGGGGGGGGGGGAAGCTATTGAAAATTGGTTTTCTTAGTGTAGTTTTTTTAGAGCCATCTTAAGAATTTTAAAAAACTTTTCGATCTTTCATTTTTTTTTGTATTTTGTTTGTTATAATAATTTCCATTTTTCATTTTTCTTTTATTTTACGTAAACTATTCGATGGATTTATTCCAAAATTTGTATGAAAGTTATTTGCTACTGTCTAAAGAAAACAAGCTTTGAAAAACTAATTTTCTCAGTGCAATTTTAATTATAGAGCATTTTGAAATTTTCAGAAAAAGTTTCATTTTTTATTCATTTACTATTTTATGTAAGCCATACAAAAAATTTTCTCCAAAATTTTTGTACAATCAATTCGCTATTGTCTGAGAAAAACAAGATTTTAAAAACTAATTTTTTTAGTGCAGTTACGATTTTAAAGAATTTTAAATATTTTTAAAAAATTTCGATTTTATTTTTTTTATTTTACGTAAAGTACACGATAGATTTGTTCTAAAAGTTGCAGGAAAATTATTTGCGACTGCCAAAAGAAGGGAACTTTTTGGAAACGAATTTTACTTGCGTAGTTTTAATTTTTGAGCATTTTGAAAATTTTGAATAACAAATTTCTGAAACAAATATTGTATTTTTTTAGCCAATTAGATCTCGAACACTACTTGATGGATTTGCTTCAAATTTTGCATACTATCTATTTTTTTGTCTAAGTACGTAGGAAGCTATTGAAAATTGGTTTCTTAGCGTAGTTTTCATTTAAGAACCATTTGAAAAATTAAAAAAAAATTTTGATTTTTTCATTTTTATCTCTATTTTACGTAAATTACTTGATGAATTTACTTTGCAATTTGCATAAGAATTATTTGGTTCCATCAAAAGAAGTATGACTTTTAAAAACCGATTTTCTTAGCATAGTTTTAATTTTAGAAAATTAAAAAAATTTTTAAACAAATTTTCATTTTCCATTTTTTTTCCATTTTACGTTATCTACTCGATAGATTTGTTCTGAAATTTGTATACAAGTTATTTGCTACTGTCTTTATAAAACAAGCTTTTAAAAAATAAATTTCTTCGATCACTTCTATTAATTTCTGATTCAACGCTTTCATTAACTCCTTTCTTAGTTCCTCACTTCCTCTCTATTTTTCTATCTTAGATTGATCCTCATCTTAACCCTATCTTTATCCATCCTAGACTCTCTTCCTCTTTCCTGATCACTCTCTCACACTCTAATTTTTGTTGCATAAAAATCGTTTTTTGCATTAAAATCACATATAAAAAAGTAAAATCAAATTACTCTAACTGAATGAACTCTATGATAAAGCATTGCGCCAAAGCACTTGGTAGCGTTTTTTTTAATTATTTCAACAATTTCAGTAAAGAAAAAATAATTTGTTTGGATTTTTCAATTTTTATTAACTTAACTCCTATAAAGTGTAAAATAACTTGGAACCTCACCATGATCTCGAGAACTATATACTTCGAACTGATAAGTGTATTTATTTTATAAATTTTCCATTAGTTTCCTTATAGTTTAAAAAAATAGAAATTTATTTATCTCTTTTTCGAGGGGTATTGTGCAGAAAAGAGTTTACCCTTTTTTTATTAAGAATTAATCAGTTAATTACCAAATTATAAAAACATGCTTTACTTACTGTTGTTTTTTTATTCATTAATAACTAGCGTGCAATACCTCGCTTCTAACGTCGCTCGGTTAAATTTCTTCATACAATTAGAATTTACAATGTAAAATGATGGTAAATATAAATTTCCAGAATTTAACTTTAAAGATTACAATCTACGGATGCTTAGACATTTTACTAATGCATTTTTATATCCAAAAAGTTAAATTGTAAGGTGTAGTATAAATTTGATCTAAACGTCTTTCTTTATCCTTTCGAGTAAGTTTCGTATCGAAAAATATAGAAAATTTTGAAGAACCATATAAATCTCAGAAATATCTTTAACAAGTTAAAGTTTCAGAGTCCAATTACAAGGAATTTCTTTAGAAAATATAACTAAAAGATATTAGGGCTGTTATGTGTTGATCCAAATAAGGAATAATTATATATTCAATTCATAGTCTTGTCTTGAGCATTAAGTATGACTTAAAACTTAAGTATCTTTAATTGAGTAATAGCTGTTACTACAATTGAGTGTTACATCTTTACCGACGAGTATCTTATCTGTGTGATTTTGTTTCATAACTAACTGTGATAACCTCTCCATGTAGTACTCAATTGAAGTAACAGCTGATTTTCAAGTAACAATACTTAAGTTTTAAGTCATACTAAATACTCAAGAAACTATTATGGATTAGGGCCTTAGTGTAAACAGGTATAGAATTGATGCACGTTATACGATTGATTTCTCATTATTTAGCGTGTAACTGATTTAAGCTTTTAAGAGGAGGTCACGTATCTCTGTCCTTTTCTAATCAAAGCATTGAGTTTTTTACAAAAACTAATAACTTCAGCAAAAAATGAAGAGAAAGCCGCATCTCGTATCAAAAAAAGCAATATTTTCTTTGATAAAAAAGAATTAATTTTATTGCTTTGTTTTCAAGAAAACCTTGAAAAACTTAAATCATAGAGGTTAGGTTGAACAATTTGGTTTTTCAAGGTTTTCTTGAGAATGAAGCAATAAAATTAATTTTTTCTTATCAAAGAAAATATTGCTTTTTTTGATACAAGATGCGGCTTTCTCTTCATTTTTTGCTAAAGTTATTAGTTTTTGTAAAAAAATAATTTCTTTGATTAGAAAAGGACAGAGATACGTGACCTCCTGTTAAGAGACCACTAAGATATATTTAAAACCTATTTGAAAAAATTATAAAATTTATTATTTAAATTCTTATAATACTAATCGTTTCATCTTTGTATTTAAGTCTAAGTATTCGCAATTATGCGTAAAGTAAAACATGTTAAAACTATCGCGCACACCAAGTTTGGAGCAGACGAAAAAATTAAAAATGTCAACTACAACTTATCAAGAAATAGAAAAGATGATATCAAAGTAAGTTTAAAAGAAAGTTTAAGAAAGTAAGTTCAAGTTCAAAGAAAATTGATACGATGTTTCAAATAATAAAAAACAAGTGAGAGTTGGAAAAATAAACTAAAATAACGTTTTACATCAAAACTTAAACTGGTTTATTTATTTATGTTTATTTATATTGAACTTACAAAGTAGATAGGCTATAGGCATACTGGCACACCCGGATTGTAGCACACCCCCTCTCCTCCCCCAAGTGTGTTAGAATCCATGTCATTTAAAATACATGTGAATTCCTCCCCCCCTGTTTAAAAAATGAAAAAGGATAAAACACTTGTCTCCCTCCACTAAGTGTGTTACAATCCGGTCTATTTAAAATACGTATAAGTCTTCCCTTCCTTAAAAAATGTATTTTCTTTTAGGAAAGGGCTAGCCCTTCTCTCTTCTTATTTTTAAGGAAAGGATAGAGCACTGCCTACTGTATGTTCTATTTTGGGGACGCAGAAAAATTGACCTACTCTTAGAAGAGAGGGAAAGGGCAGACCTTTTACGCAGTGCTGGTCTACTATGCGTTTTCTTTGACATTGCGTGAAAATTTACCTGCTTTTAGAAGAGAGGGAAAGGGGCAACCTGTCTCTAAATGCAGTATACTGTGTGTGTTCTCTTTTAAGTCACAGGTGCATGAAAATAATGAATTGCGCTTTTTTTTTATGATATAGTACATAAGCAAAACTATAAATCTGCCTTCTATTATATTTTTTAAGTCACTGTTTTTGAAAGATTATCTTTTGTTCTTTTTTTTGAGAAAAAAAGATTTATTGAAAGGGGGTCAACTACCTTTTCTCTTCTTATTTTAAAATAGAGAATCCTTATTTGAAAAAGTATTTTGCAGGTGGTCAAAGATTTGACTTGCGAAAGTTTTTTGAGATAAAGAGTTATTTATTGAAGGGTCAGTTGTATTTTTTCATGTATCAAAAAAAAGCAATGAATGCTTGAAGAAGATATATGAGACCCACCACTGCAAAAAATAAAATCTTTTTTCTTTTAAAAAATATTTTTCTTGATCCAGGTATGTGTGTAAATTTCCTTAAAAAAAACAGCTTTTTGCAGGCGATCGGAAATTTCACAAGCAAAAGTTTTTTTCAGAAAAGAATTATTTATTAAAAGGGTCATAAAAATTAAATTTTTAGGCGTGTTCGTGCCCAACGAAGGATGGATGAAATTTCTCTAAGGGAGGTGTTTAATTTTTGGAGGGAAGTTTTTTTCACCAATCATAGGTTTTTTTTAATAAAAGAAAATCGGAAAGCTTAAATTTTCGTATATAAACTCTGACACGTGCCATAGTTTATCAGTTCGAAAATTTTTCAACTTTTCTTGTTCACAAGAAAAAAAAAGGTTTTAAATTGAAGAAAAAAAAATGGATAATAATAATCCAAATAACGATATTAAAGTGCTTCGAGAAAATCCTGTTTGGGATCAACGTGAGGACAGAAATCACTTTCTCGACAACCTTAGGATAGTCCGCGAAAACGAATCAGCCTGTTTAGAGGAGGAACATGCTGTAGCATCAGCTACAACCGACTATCCTAAAGAGGTTGAACTTATGGGGGAAGCACAACATATGAACCAGGTAAAATTAGAGGTTGAAGATAATGCTGTACAATGGGCGCAGGAAGCTGAAGATAGACGGCAGCGAGGAGCGCGAGAAAGGCACGAATTCCGTCAATTTGCAAGAGTCGGGTTCCGTAGACGCCGTGACTCTTATTTTTCTGGAGAGGAAGAAGAAGATAGACATCGGGTATGTATTTTAAAATAATTTTTTTTTTTTTCATTATAACAAAATAATTATTCAAAACTGGTAACATCATTACTTTCTTTTTATTTACAGTCTCCTACGAGAGAGTTGCCGTCAATGCCTGAATTATATAGGGATCTTCGTCTTGCAGAACAGGTGTGTTGAATTTCTTTTTATGTGTTGTTTAGTTTCATATTTATTTTATTCTATTTATTTTTGTATTTATTTTCATGTTGATTTCATTTTGTTCAATTTCATATTTATTGTCTTATTGATATTTTATTTGATTTTTATATTTATTTAATTTCTTTTGAACATTTGTTTAATTTTTCCAGCAAGCTCAAGTAAGGAATCTTGAAAGAGCTGCACGCAGATCTAGAAGGATGCAACGTTATACAAATCGTGCACGTAAATATGTACAGATGCAGAGACCTGAAGATATATATATGATACCAGTACATAAGAGGATAGTGCTGGAGTTTGGCGATTTTACTTAAAATTGCATAAATATTTAGAATATCACGAGAAAAATTTAAATGTTTTATTGATGAGACGAGAAAATCGTTCGCGAACATACTATTCACGTTCTCGATATTGTCAAAATTTTCATTAACTGTAATTTGATGTTTTATAATTGTAGTAAAATGAAAAAGTATGGAAAAGTATGGAAAAGTATGCAAAAAGTATAGAAAAAGAATGGAAAAGTATGAAAAAGTATGAAAAAGTATAGAAAAAGTATGAAAAAGTATGGAAAAGTATAGAAAAAGTATAGAAAAAGTATGAAAAAGTATGGAAAAGTATGAAAAAACTATCAAACTATTTATTGAAAATTGTACATAATAAGAATATATGAATAAATGAAAATTATTAAACATTATACAATTGTTTTTATTTATCATCACCACTTATAATTATTATTATATTTACATTGAATCATAAAAAGAAAATTTCAATAATAAAAATAAATATACATAACTTAAATTAATAAACATAATGAAATTAAATTTTTCTTTTTTATTTATTACACTAAAATACGTTGTAAAATACATCTTAGCTTATTCAAATCATCTCATTTTTATCTATCCAACTATTATGCTTGTTACTTAGACCTAACCACTTAAAATATACACGTTTACCACTTTTCTTTAAAACTTTTTCTACTAAATAAATTTCTGGATACATAGTCTTCTGAATTCCCGTTTCATAAAAGCCGCCGGAGACTGGTTCATCATAATAATCTTTGACGTGGTAACTTATGGGATTGGTTTTTACAACTCTTGTTATTGTGGAAATTTCAGTAGACCAATTTAGTGTATAACCTTTTTCAAAAACTTGTTTTATCTTACTTATTCGCACTTTATCTCCTACTTTGACTTTTTTCCTTAAAATAAGGTATCATTTCTACAAGGTCAGCTTGCCAAGTCTCATCTAATCCGCGTATGTCATATTTTCTTCGCTTGTACCTTCGACGTGCTGGCTTGTGTAGCTCTTCAACTACTCTTTAACGTTCCATCTTAAACTTCAACTTTAACAATATCCGATTGTCTATTCATTTCTTTAATTATATATTCAATATTTGCAAAATTTCGTTGAGTCATATCATAGAGATAAGTTAATTTTTCGTCTATTTCTGCTTTATATATTTCAACTTTGTTCTAATATTCTTGTATAGCTTTAGCAACTTCTATAATTCTAGAAGATAAGTAATCAACTTCTTTCTGTAGGATATTATTTAGTGAATTCAAATTAATCGCATCATTTGGATGATTAGCTTCTCCAATATTGCAAAGCCGCTTATTTTCTAAATCAAGATCACCATCTGATGTAACATTGAATCCAATACCTCGAGGACCACGACTCATTTGCGAGCCCTCAAGTTTTCTTCCAAACACATCGAGACTCATATTAATACTATTGATTTGAAAATTGTGTACGTCAATATATATGTTCAGCTTCACGTAGTTTCTCTATGATTGATTGGATTTCATTGTTGTGATTATTATTTCCAGCAAATCGTTCGGCTATTAATAATCGCAGTCTTTCGACAAGCTCATTCGGATCATCCCAGTAGACTAGATCTATGGAAGTATTCTTTTTTGCTATTTTATATTTAGGTATGAGACCCCCTCCGCTGGTAGACATTCTACTGCGATCACTGCGGAACATTGGTGCTATGATTTTTGAATATTTTCTACTCTTCGAAGAGCGTATATTCTCACTTTTGCTATGTCTTTTTCTATGGGCATTTGTTGCTTCCAGGATAATGCGATAGTTCTTGCGATCTGTTGTACTTAAAAGATTATCATCTGATTCTTTTTTGAAAAGCGATTCCATTAGACCACTGCTTTTAGGAAAACTTAAATCTTTCGCTTCTATTATTTTATCATGAAATTGAATTTGTGAATCACGCATCATGTATACCCCACTGACTTTTCTCACTCCGTATATGTTATCGATTTTGCTGCGGCTTCCATTTAGCATTGATAAAAAGTCTGTCGGTTTAGTTTCTTTATGCGCAGATACAAATGGTGAATATATAGATTTGAATGATGAATTTGCAGAATTGAATGATGACTTCATCATTTTGCTATTTATCGGAGAAAAATCATCGCCATTAGAACCATCATTATCAAACGCCGAACCCGAGTCATTAATATCGTTTACAATATAACTTGATTCGTCGAATCTCAATCTTTTTTTTGCCGATTTTCTGTTACTGTCTATAGCCGAAATGTGATTAGAACGTGACACATTTTGAGCTGTCGAATCGACAAGCTTTTCAAGTGGTGTAATAATTGGTTTTAAAGTATCACCAATGACCTTTTCAAAATCTTCTCTCTCCTTTTTTAATAAAGAGTATTTTTTTTAATAGCTTCACGTGCTCGTAAGAGCTCGCTAAGAACATTTTTTTTTTCTTAAAGTCAGGCATGCTGACAAGATGCTGTCTACAATCGAACTGTAAAGATTAAGATTTATACTTCCTTTTTAATGGCAAAACAGTCAAATCCTTTTCTATATCTACCATCATTCATTGCTCTATCTTTGTCAATAAGAACAAATCCATACTTGTCATTCTTCCAGCATTCAGTACAAAGATTTCGAAATTCATTTAAAGTTAAGTCAGTATTCACATGGTCTTCATAGATATGTTTAAGATTAACATCATCTTAACGATAAATTACCATCAAATTAATATTGTCCCTGATGAAATGTTTCGGTATATGAGCATATGACTGACATAAATAAAAGCTATCTACACTTTTGTGTCTCCCCATACAGAAAAAAGCTCTGACGTTATCCTGCTTCTCACAAGCCACATCGTCAAAAATCATAATTGAATTAGGTAGGGCTTCATCTAGAGACACTACAGATGCATGTTCACTGAACGGTAGATATGATATACCTTCAATTGGCTCTAAAACTTTTTGAAGAAATTGGTATTTCGGTTGATTTAAGGATTTAGAGTATACATACAAATTTTCAAATCAAAGACCATTAGGGTGTGTAATTAGAGCCAATAAACTATTAGTTTTTCCACAGTTCGATGGACCACAGAATACTGCTCGTATATTATCTGGAAGTAACTCCCCATGTCGCTTTTCTTTTCGTTTTCTCAAAATCAAAGTTGGCGACGGGAAGTTTGACGTTCTGCTCAGTAAAATCCGTGTTTACGTAACAAAGTCAAATCTAAGATTGACCTTTCAAAAATATAAATGCTTGTTTTATATTTTGATCATCAGTTGTAAATCAGCACTCGAAGAGAGATGCTCGTACACAAATCACAGAAGCACCCTAAGGGTAAAGGGTTACTTGATAAAGTAATCAATAACTTACCCATTGAAATGCATATTCCTGGATATCGATATTGTGGTCCCAGAACAAAACTGAAAAAGCGTCTAAGAGGTGATACAGGTATCAATCCACTTGATCAAGCATGCAAAGAACGTGACATATCTTATTCTGATAAAATTGCTGATCGAAAAGTAGCTGACATGAAGCTCGCTGATAAAGCTTGGCAGCGTGTTAGAGCCAAAAATGCAAGTCTTCGCGAAAAAGCAACTGCTTTTGTTGTTGCAAATGCTATGAAATTAAAAGGAAAAACAGGAATGGGTGTAAAATTGAATAAATTAGTAACTGCAAGTAAAAAATCATTAAAACCAAGTAAACATTCTCGCAAAGTTATACAGTCCGCTTTAAAAGGTGCACGTGAAGCTCTCAAGATCGTTGGCGGTAAGAAAAAAATTATCATTCCACGTATTCTACCTGTTCCATCAAAAATAGGTAGCGCTTTGCCTTTTCTCATACCATTGTTTGCAGCACTAAGCGCAACTGGTGCTCTGGCTGGAGGAGCTGCTGGAATAGCTAAAGCGGTAAATGAGGCTAAAGCTGCACAGAAAAATTATGAAGAAAGTAAGAGGCATAATAAAACTATGGAAGCCATTGCTCTAGGGAAAGGTACCTGTCTTAAACCATATAAAACTGGAATGGGATTATTTATGAAACCTCATATCGGTCATGGTCAAGTTAAAAAAAAAAAACTTCGATTTAACTTTGCCAAATCGTGCACTGACTGACTATGATCTTATAAAGTATGCTCGTATGATGCAAATCCCATATTTTCGAGGTGTTTTCATGAGAAATAATCTACCTCTTGATGGCCCAAGGCATAACGAATCTGCTATAGTTAACTTAGATGATTTTCAAAACAAAGGCACTCACTGGGTATGTTATCGAAAACGAGGTTCTGAAGTGATTTATTTTGATAGTTTTGGTGATCTGAAACCCCCTATAGATCTCATGCTATATTTTAACGTGAAAGAAGTGAAATACAACTATAAAAGATATCAGAATTTTGACTCGTTTATTTGTGGTCATCTTTGTCTTCAATTTTTGTGTGAAAGACTATAAAAGAAGAGTTATCAGACGAGCAGGATCATTCTTTTCCAAACAGTCATGAAAGATAGTTTCACTTTGAGTCTTTCAGGCAAATCTTCTATCTTAGAAGCTCAATATTTTCCTTCAATAGAACTACCACAGCATAAGAATTTTGTTTTGGGTTTAGTTGAACTTTTAACATCCAACTCGATTCCCAATGTTGACGATTCGAATAACAAACTTTATATAAACGGAGAGAAAATTATTACTATTCCTACTGGCAGTTATGAAATTGATGCTATTAATCAATTTTTGCAAATATATCTGAATTCTAAAGGAATCGAGTTTTCCTTAAAAGCTAACAACAATACTCTCAGAAGTAAAATTTATTGCAGCCATCAGATAGATCTTAGACCTCAGGGTTCAATAGGCAGTCTTCTCGGTTTCACTCGTCGCGTTCTTCATGAAGACATTCATCACAGCTCTGATTTACCTGTAAAGATACTGAAAATAAACGCACTCAGAGTAGAGTGTAATATTACTACAGGTGCTTACATTAACGACAAAAAAGTTCACACGATCCATGAGTTTTTCCCAAAAGTTCCTCCAGGATATAAAATCATAGAAGTTCCATCTTATGTCATATATTTACCACTCAATGTTAAGAGTATAGATCAACTTCAAATCCGAATCGTTGATCAAGACGAAAATTTAGTGAATTTCCGGGGAGAGGAAATTACTATTAGACTTCAGATAAAATCTGTATAATGGGAATCGTTTACAATCCAAGTGTGCATATAAGTCAGCCATCATGTCAA
Organism: Anastatus disparis; assembly: GCA_017163975.1. NCBI lineage: Eukaryota > Metazoa > Arthropoda > Insecta > Hymenoptera > Eupelmidae > Anastatus > Anastatus disparis. The sequence continues at coordinate 2,618,600 of JAFFSR010000074.1, forward strand.
CCCACCATCAGTCGTCCAAAGGTACTCAAACCGTTAACACGGAAGAGCATCCAGTTTCTCAAAAGCATAGGTCTCAAAGTACGTGGAAAAAGATAAATTGTATCATTCTCTGCTGCTTTCAGAAAAATGGACAAAATTCTAAGCATTCAATAAGGTGTCGCATTCGATGAGTCTATTGCTCATTATGAGGTTCACGCACATCAACCATACTCCGCATTAAGTTTCAATAACAGTGATGAAATCCGTATTTCTATTCAGCATCAAGATTTATGCCTCTTACCATCATGTAGTTACATCCATGTATGTGGAAAATTACAAAAACCAGATGGACAAGCACTAACTAAAACTAATTTCGTTAACAATGGCATTTGTCATCTGTTTGATGAAATTCGATATAAACTTAATGCTGTAGAGATAGATAAAAGTAAAAATGTTGGTCTGAGTAGTCTCATGAAGGGATGCACTTCATTTAATCTAAATCAGACTCTAACATTAGAAAATGCAGGCTGGCTTGGTGTTGAAGAAGAAAACAAAAAAAATGTAGATGATCATGGAAATTTTGACGTTTCTATCCCTCTAAGTATGATTTTAGGCTTCGCAGAAAATTACAAGAAAATTGTTGTTAATATGAAGCATGAACTCATTCTCACAAGATCAAGAAATGACCTGAATGCTATAGTACAGGAAGGTACTGTAGCCAACAATGCGACCACATATGAATCTTATCAAATAAAAATATCAAAGATAGAGTGGTTAATGCCATATGTTATTGCATCAGATAAACAAAAAATCCAGCTGTTAAATTTCATTGGCAAAGATAATCCTATTTCTATGAGTTTTCGTTCATGGGAGTTATTTGAATATCCTCTTCTTCCCACAACAAATAAACACGTCTGGACGGTAAAAACTTTAAATCAATTGGAGAAACCACGTTTCGTGATTCTTGGATTACAATCAGGAAAAAAGGTTCAAGATCTAAAAATGCCAGTCGCTTTGACCACTGTAATATTAGTAATGTGAGACTTTTCTTGAATTCGCAATATTATCCGTACAACAATCTCAATCTTGACATATCTAAGAATCAATTTACTATTCTATATGATATGTATGCTAATTTTCAGAAAAGCTATTACGGTAGAGATTCACAACCATTGTTGACAAAGTCTCAGTTTATGAACTTTGAACCACTCATAGTTATTGACTGTTCACGACAAAACGAATCTCTAAAGAGTGCTCCTGTCGATGTACGTCTAGAATTTGAGTCTCAAACTGACTTTCCAGCTAATACTTCAGCTTATTGCATGATCTTACACGATCGCATCGTTCAGTACAATCCTATTAGTGGAGATGTTCGGAAGCTTGTCTGAATTATCTTCACTTTTACATAAAAAAATTAATATTTCGAAATGGAATATGCAGTAGACATGATTGGTTTTAAGCAAATGGGTGGTGAATATGTTCTAAGGAAAATAGCAATCATTCCTCTCAACGACAGTGGTGATCCAATTGTTCATCTATTCAAAAAACCTTTTTGATGGAAAAGGCTCTCTGATGAATTGCAAGAAGAAAACATTCGACTCAAACATAATCATGGAATAGCTTGGAACACTGATGGACTAGATTACTCTCAAATTGCAAACTTACTCCGTAACCATTTACACGATGCTACAAAAATTTTTGTTATTAATGAATTCAAACGAAAATGGTTGCTAAGATTTAAATTTCCCGTTTATAACATCAATGAATACGGATACCCATTAAACCCATCTTTCAAATGCGTTACTGTGTGTACAAACCATAATCCAATTCATAAGACTGTCTGTGCACCACACAATGTCAAACTCATGAAATTATTCTATCTCTTACAAAACCATTTGTAAGAAAAGAAAAAAAAGTAGAAAAAGTAGAAAACGCTATAGGCATACTAGTTCACATTCGGATTCTAAAACACTTGGAGGAGGGTGTGCTAGAATCCGTACGGGTTCTAACACACCTTGGGCTGTGCTAGAATCCGGGTGTGCTAGTATGCCTATAGCCTATCTACTTTACAATATTCAAATTTTGTAGTATCACCGTGAAGGCACGTGTAGTGAACAAAAACAGGACAATATATTTCAAATCAGGAATATATCATATATGACTGCACACAAAGAAACCGTAAATTTGAGAGATGAGTATGATTATACAATCACGAAACTAATGTTTTTGAAGTAACTTTCAGAATTTGATCAACATATTGTAAAATCAATGGAAATGAATAAAAAGTTAGTATAAAGGTCTTATGCACAATCTGATCTAAATAATTTTTAAAGCTTTACTGATGAGTCCTAAATAAACAGACTTAGACAAAACGTTGACCTTATAACTAAGTTTTGTAAGAATATGCTTTTGAGCATGCACACACTTCACAGAACATAAAGAGCACATTCAACAAAAAAATGAATTATGATTTAATAAATATCATAATCGTTGAACCAAACAGACAAAGTCGCCCGTTTCAACGTAATCGTCAACAACATCATCATAAACACAACAGTCACCATCATCTTTAAAACTTTCTTATTATTATAGAAATAAGTAACTTAATTCTCAATATTGATATTATTGACAATGTGTCTGTATATGCGTATATCAATGTCCGTGAGTAAGCATGTGCAAGCGTGTGCTATTATCTGTCAAGGTGTATGACTATGTATAATTGTGTCTAATCACATGTGAAACACGTGCGCACACGTACACACACGTATGCACACGTACAATTACGTACGGACACATTCAAACAAGTACACATATGTACTCACACGGTTAAACACGTAGAAACACGAACACACAAGTATAAGCAAGTACAATTAGGTCCAAACACGTACAACCACGTACACGCACGTACAAACACATACAAACACGTACACATACGTACAAACAGGTACAATCACGTAAACACACATACACCCACCGTTAAGGATATTTTTCCGAACGTGTATGTCGAATGGCAACGTCGCATATTTAATCCATTGCGTAAGAATGTTATTTTTCGTGCACAGAGTTTCGCATATCAGCTTTTTTATTAGTACTTTACGATAATGAAGATTTTTATGGTTAATATCCCGCGAAAAATATAGATGGCGATTCAATCAATTGTTTAGAATAAATATGAATTAAATTTTTTTTTAATATTTATTATCGACGGCGTAAGCTGAGTAATGAAGAAGCTGAGATGCGAAACTCTGTGCACGAAAAATAACATTCTTACGCCATGGATTAAATATGCGAGGTTGCCATTCGACGTACACGTTCGGAAAAATATCCTTAACGGTGGGTGTACAAACACGCACAAACACAAACCACGTAGGAAAACGTACAAAAATGTACACACATGTGGGAACACGTACAAACACGTACAAACACGTACAAACACATATAAACACGTACATACACGTACACACGCTTACAAATACGTACGATTACGTACAAACACTTACAAAGACGTATCAACACGTACACACACGTACAAACACACGTGAAAACGTACAAAAATGTACACACATGTAGGAACACGTACAAACACGTACAAATACACGTGAAGACGTACAAAAACGTACACAAACGTACAAACACGTAAACACACGTACAAACACGTTCATACACGTACAAACACGCACACACGCGTTCAAACACCTACAATTACGTACAAACACACACAAACACGTACACACGTACACACACGTAAAAATACTATAGAATATAAATATATCTACAGAAGATAATTGCTAACATTTCAAAATTTTGCGCAACGTCATGAAAACGTCATAACTACGTCACAGATGGAAAAAATCCAATTTTCCAAATTCGAAACACTTGAAAACGTTTAAAATAACGTTATGGCACGTTTTTGTATATGCAATTGGATTCCCGTTGATGAAAAATATATACGTCTGATGATTTTTATATAAAAAAATGTTACATAACTAATTTATATGAAGGGTAAATATATTATAAACAGATTTTTTCTTTTCGAACTAAAACATTTAAATATAATAAAAAAATATAGATGTGTAATATATTAAATTTATCGAAAAATAGTTAGTAGTATTGAAATAGTGTTATCCTTTGAGAAAAAAGATACGTCATCATGAAAAAGAAACAGGTGTAATAATTAATTATATAAATGTGTTTTTCTTTATATTAGTGGATAATAATGATTATGGATAAATAAGTTGTAAGTCAAGAATGTATATTTTTTACACTCTGCGTGGAAAGTGGGTACTTTTCTCCCTACTGGCAGAGAAGAAAGTACCCACTATTTGCGTCTCGTGTAGAAAAAATCGTATATTCACCACGGGAGTAAATGAAAAATGCCTTAAGAGGAGGTCACGTATCTCTGTCCTTTTCTAATCGAAGAAATGATTTTTTTACAAAAACTAATAACTTTATCAAAAAATGAAGAGAAAGCCGCATCTTGTATCAAAAAAAGCAATATTTTCTTTGATAAGAAAAAATTAATTTTATTGCTTCGTTCTCAAGAAAACCTTGAAAAACCAAATTGTCCACCCTAACCTCTGTGATTTAAGTTTTTCAAAGTTTTCTTGAAAACGAAGCAATAAAATTAATTTTTTCTTATCAAAGAAAATATTGCTTTTTTTGATACAAGATGCGGCTTTCTCTTCATTTTTTGATAAAGTTATTAGTTTTTGTAAAAAAATCATTTCTTCGATTAGAAAAGGACAGAGATACGTGACCTCCTCTTAAATTGTATGTTTTCGCCTCCAGCTCGGGTGATAATTTACATACGATTAAGGACATTTTTCATTGCTACTCCCTAGGTGAATAATATACTATTTTTTATTGAATAGAAAAATTTTCTTATTTTTTAAGATTTTATATTAAAATATTTTAACTTTTTTTTTGGCTTTTGATGCCTCAGCAGAAACATCGACATTCAGTTCTTCTTCTTGAACTTCATTTTCTCCTTCATCGTCTTCTTCCAAATAATCATCGTCAGAATCATGTAGAGATTCTACTATATCTTTTAATGGAATGGAACTCCTGTCATTAAATATATCTATAACATCATCGTTTATTATTATATCAGAAATATCATCTATAACATTTGCTTTCATATTACTGCAGATTTCGCCGTGGCATGAAGAACATTATTGCGAACATCTCAATCCATGCTTCCAGCAGCTGCAGGTTTTTTTCCTACGCCCCGTCTCACACCTACAACTCATTGTATTTAATATTTCTCCTGTAATTAGTGGCCGCCACGTATGTATGGGGTAAAGCACATTTTCTTATTCTTTTCAACCCCGGACTGTTGGTTCTTTTTTGTTTACAAGCCACTGTTGCAGTTGTAGGTGTGTACGGTAAGTATGCTGTCTCGTGACACCTTCAGTTAGTGGCGAATTCTCCAATTTCAATGAAGCCTTTAGAGCTGATTTTTGAACGCTCAAAAATCACTGCTCATGAAGACTTTTATTTTCTTTTTTACTGTTGTACATTTTACTAACTAATTCATAAGCACTTGTTGCTATAATATCATGATCCGCAGTAAGAGAATACAAATTCTGTGCTTTTTGATGAAGAACTACATCATTGAGTAGCATCTTAATTATTTAATTTTTTCCTTGTTGGAAAAAACAAGATGTTGTGTCACATCCTATAAAAGCATGGATGAAACCTATAAATCTGTTTATTTAGGGATATTTAAAACTTTTGCTGTCGTATATAGAGTCGTTAACATTCCTTGTGCCAGGTTTCAAGAAGTAAATAGGATTGATTGGTTTGCGTTGAGTTAGAATTACCAGCAAATCTATATTTTCTCCAATAATCCAAGTTCTACCACTTTCGCTACATGCTTCAGCAGTGCTCACTATTGGAAAATCAGCATCTTCTTCAACGGTTGTTGTTTTTATATTTTTTTATACGCAAGCTTCTGATAAATATTTTATCAATTTCTTTTTATTTTTGTTTCAACTCAAAAATTCATCTTGCGAACAGGTTATAATTGTCCCTCTGTTAAATTCAATTTCTCGGCCTGAGTTCTTATCTTCTCTTCGTGAACTCTCGACGGCCTTTGTGCTTTTTGCGTTGATTTGTTTAGTATATCCATTAAAAACAACAGTGAAATTTTTCCCATAATGTTGGATGGTGTACTCCACATATTGTTTCAGTATAAAATGAATGGGTTTGTTACTATCCCAACGAACTTTATGTAGAAGAAAGCCACCATCAATAACATGAAAGTCATCAATATTAGGAGAAATATCAGATATTTTTATGAAGTTGTCATAGAATGCTGAATTTCGTCCTTTCCGCATGCCACCTTCGTCAAACAGAGAAAAAGGGTATGGAGCAAGTTCATAATTTAGAAACTTCTGCATATCTGTTTTATTTTCTATATTTAAAGACATTCTTTGAAAAATTAAAGTGGGGTCAATTGTTACAGTTTCATTATCTATTTTCATAGATCAATTCATTGCTTTTAATGACAACAATTAATTTTTTTTAAAACTTGATTGACCCAAAATCACTACCAATAATTTTTAGGCACGACCGCTATACGGAAGTGCCTTATATTTTCGACATCGCGAAAAATGTAACCCTTTAAAATATGTTTTTTTATGATAAAAAACTTATTTTTATAGCAAAATAAGACTATTACGAGGCTTCCTTAAAATGTATGTATGGATGTATGTGTGTGAGAAATCAAGTTTATGAATTTTCTCGACGAGTTTTTATCCGATCTGAATTATTCGAACGGGAAATTGTTTCAAATAATAACACAAGTAAACGTTCCTATTTTGAAAAAAATCGTTGGAAGCGTTTTTAAATAGGCGCCTTTTAAATGGTCAAAAAAATTGATTTTTGGTAATAACTTAAAAAATACGATTTTTTTTCAAAAAGTATATTTAATAAAAGTTATAGAATATAAAAAAATAAATCTTTTTTATATTATACATTTTTCTCTAAAGTTAATATTTTTCAAATTGTTCATGAAAAATGTTGAAATTAAAGGCTTTTTAATGATAATTTGATAAATATTATTTAAAAAAATATATATATAATATTAAAAAGATGCATCTTATTTTTTTCTATAAATTTTATTTAATATACTTTGTTTCAAAATTCGTTTTTTTCAAGTTATCACCAAAAAATCATTTTTTTAACCTCTAAAGGGATAACTGTTTTAAAACCGCTCAAACGATTTTTTTTTAAACTGCCAATATTTATTTGTATTATTGTTTTAAATCATCCACCGCCGGAATGATTCAGATCAAATAAAAACTTAATACAAAACTTTACTTTTAAGCTACTGAACTATTTTTTTTCTTATAACTTTTGATAGATTATCCTATCCAAAACTTTAAAAAGTATACATTAATGAAAATATGTCTTTTTCACATAACATAAATTTTTTCGAAATCAATCAACTTAATTCCCAAGAAAAATTAAAATAATTATAAATTTGTTTTTTCAAATAAATACAATAAATTCAAACCTCCTGTTGAAAGATGCGGTAAAAAATACAATGAAAAAAAGAAATAAGATTAACTTTTAAGGCTTTTGCGTTTGTAAATGATTTGTTTTAATATTTTTTAAATATCAAATAGCGAGTGCGAAGCGCGAGCGTTTTCGGTCGTGCCTTATATGCAAGAAGCGGAGCTTTTTGCATGCCTTGCATCGCGAAGCGATGCAAGGCCCGAGGGCATTTCAGGGCTGAGCGAAGCGAAGCTCTGAAAGGACCAAGGTGCGAGCCACAGCGGCCCAAAGGGCCGCTGTGGCGAGCTAGTTTTCATTGATATCAAATCTATTTCAAGCGCTTGATAACAATTTATTGTCGCATCGCCAATCACTCCAATACTAATAGATAATATTTTATCAGCGACGGGAAATGGATCATGATTTTTAAAAAAATCGTTTAATTTGTTAGAGTCCTGACAATCTCTTGTTGTTCGAGAATAACTAGCATCAACATGTTGATCTGAAGTTGCATAAACAGTGTTGCACAATTGCTCCGTTGCATCCATAACTTCAATTGAAACTATACATGATAATATCCATTTGCATGGAGTGCTTTCAGTTGTTCCACGTCTATGCGTTAATCCGCCACTAACTTTTATCGGCTTCATGAGCATTTATTCAATAATCATGTCCGACCACGTTCCAGATCGGTATTTTTCAATACGTCTGTCAGTGAAATAACCGGAATCACTAAATTTATCGTATTCAAAAATATCCATAATGTTTTTCAGATTGTACATATCTTAGAGGTAAATATGGCTGCTTTTTGCATACAAATTATGGCCACTAGCATGAAAGTAGGGCAACATTTTCTGTACGCATTGCAAATGCATTGACCAATTTCCGCTCCTTTCAGCTTGAATAAATTTTTTTTGCCAAATTAACCATTTTAGAACAGAGAATCCATAGTTTTGACGTAGGGCTATTTTCTTCTATTGATTCTATTTTATTCATAAATGTATTTCTTATTTGTTTTAACTGATCATTTTCTAACAACGCAAAGAACTCAGGTTTCCCTATGTGGTTGAATAAATTATTCATAATCAATACTTTTTGTTCAGGAAGATCGATCGATGAAAAAATAATATTTTCTAATGCATTTTGAATTAAAATATGACCTCGTGTTGCTCTAGAATAAGCATGACCAGTAATTGCTTTCTCTGCAGATACTTTAGCACACGATTCGCAAAAAGCCTCTTTTAAACCACTACCGTCCATTATGTATCCTATAGCGCCAAGATAAAACATGAGCATGTGGAACCCACCAAGTCTTATAATAACTCTATCAATTCTTTTTTTCATTTTGCGTTTCCTCACAGCATTCTACGATTTCTCGGGCCTTTTAATATAAAGGCAGATCAAAGGTAACGAAAATATTTTTTTGCCGTTGATTTTTGCATTTTACATTTGCTTCCATTAAGACAGTAAAAATCGTATTATTGTTACTGGGTAGCGCATTAACAAAAGGAACTGGAATAATTTTTAAAACGTGAAAAGGTTTTACTTTAGTGAATTGTTCCATAAGGCTATTCCAGCCATCTACATATTCCTGCCTTGAAAAATTTCCAAATAACCACAATAAATCCAATTCTTGGACTTCATTATATACTGTAGGATTCGTCTGATTGACATAAGCAATTTTAATATTTTTTAACCCTAGATGGATGCCTCTCTCAAAATTTTTTAATGGAACAAATCCAAAAGTACTTATATTAGCTGCCGATGAAATGCAACGTAGTCGCTCAATTTTTGTGCTGAATATCTCTGAAGCAAGAGTAGCACATATCACGTCACCCATGACATGAAATGTATTTTCACCATCAATCGTAAAAGTGTTGTGGTCGGCATTGTTATGAACATATTAAAAGTACGATTCGCCAGAATCACAACTTTCTCGTTTGAAAACAATCGAAGATTCAAAATCTTGCGTTTTGTAATACGAAATACACAGTCCAATGTACGTGAGAGAATCAATTAAATTTTTGGACGCACGTTTCTTATACATCATTTAAAACAAATCCAGTAATATAGGCGATAAAAATGACCTAGGTCTCACTGAATTTATAATAATATAAGCCAAGGTCATTATTCTTTTATCCCATATTTCATATGTTGCTGAATTTTTATGACTTTTAATTAAAATATTTAAAAACAATTTCAATGTTGGTGGTACATCTTCTGCTATATTTTCTTAAAAAACAGTTGGGAACAGGATAATTATTTTTATCATGAAATTTTAAGCTGATGTCCTCTAAAATTAATTTTGCTGCTGCTTTAATGATTCTTTCACGTTCTTTACTTGCGTCGGCATTTCTACTATTATACCATTCTTCCGAGAGAATTTTTTTTCTTACCGACGAGAAACACACCATCAAATCATTTTTCACGTTATATATCATAATATTACTACCGAAATATTCTAATAATTTATTTTTTATAACATCAAGATAACTGGAAACTTCTCCTTTATATTGACTTAGAATATCTCTAATCGAAAACTGACATTCTTCGTCACTGCATTCACACAAATATGTTATAACGTAATCTACGGCATTGCTTGTATCTGAACTTATCGGTCGACTAAGTTGATCACTAAATCGAAGAATTGAAAATTTACGAAGGCAAAAATCGTGGTAATAAGCTTTTCGCTCCATTAAATCAACATTTTCTATACGTTTTGTAATCCTACAACATTCTTCTCGGTAAATATCTGCTAAATTTGTATCCTATAGTCATGTTAAAATTTTAGTCAACATTCCATCTATAATAGTAATGCTACAAACCAGTTTCACCTTGAAGAGATTCATCTTTGTCTGTTTGGCCTGTTTTACTTCATACTCTGCGGACACGTCCTCTCCACAAAAAAGGCAATATTTAGTGAAATCAAACTGTTGAGTCCTGAAGCTATTTTTTTTTAGCTGTACCTTTGAACTAGAATTTTTTCAGCATTTTTAATACTAGATTCTCTTGAATAATGGTTATGGCAATTTTTGTGAATATTCAGTGAATTTAATTTTTGTAGCTATTAATGTTAATTATTTCTTCTTCTCAAGCTTGCTTCAATCAAAGCAGCTATTGCTCGCTCTTTAATAATTTGTAGTTGGTCTGGTGCAATACTTTTGTCATATAATAATCATATATTTTCATTACCAGTTTCCATTTTGTAAAAGCACTTGAATCTACTACAATGTAATAAATATAAAAAAAAATTTCATCCATCTATTTTCGTGATTATAAAAGCAAATAAAACTATTACATATATTTTCATAATAAATTGAACTATTAATATGCTTAATAAAATAATAAATAATAGCAAACTTCAATAAAGCATGGACTAAAATTAATTTAGCAATAATTGAATAACGAAAATATATAATTTTATTTTAAGAATCAAGAGGCGTGCGTGACGCCTCGAAGGCATGTATGGGTCTCATGAACTTGCAGCCTGAGAAGTCGTAACGGGCACCTTATACATTCTTTAAATTTTAAGAAATCTAAACTTCACAACTTAATAAATACAATTTTTTCGTTTATTTTATACTATTTTTCTTGTTTTTCGGTAAATTCTTAATTAATAATTCTTAAATTTACATTTTATCACAATGATAAATGTATATATTATATATGAAATAGTTTTGTAATAAGTTATTATCTCGATTTCAATTTTTCTCCTCTTTTTAACCGACTTCAAAAAGGAGGAGGTTCTCAATTCGATTTAATTTTTTTTCCCCTTTTTTTATGTCTGTTACTTCATAACTCCGTCATTCCTAGAACGATTCGAAAAAACTTTTTTTCATCTGATAGAGGATGTCTGCAGAAAGGTCCCATTTGTGTCCTATAATTATTGGGCTAATATTCGGTGTGTATGAGCAAATTATCAAATTTAAAAAAAACGGGGTGCTTCGTTTTCTCATCTCATTTACCTCCCTTATACTTCGCCTACTATACTCTCTCTCTCTCTCTCTCTCTCTCTCTCTCTCTCTCTCTCTCTCTCTCTCTCTCTATCCCTCTCTTTCTCTCTCTCCCTGTCTCTCTCTCTTCCTTTCAGTGGTATGCTTGCGTCCAAAGGCTATTTTTCCTGAGGGATTTTCGAACATACTTTCTACTTATTTACCTTCTTATAAAAATGTTGTAATAGCTGGTGATTTCAATATAAATTTGCTATCTAATAGCTACTCTGCTGACACTTTCCGTTCAGCTATTGAATCATTAGTTCTTTATGTCGTTCCATCTGAACCTACACATCACAGCTTGACATCTGAATATTCTTGCCATTTATGGATTGACTTATTCATCAATAATGATGACAGCTCTCTGTTATATATAATAAATCAACAGTACCTTTTATTGCAGGTCATGATCTTATTACAATTACATTTAGAGCATACAAGCCACCAAATACAATGAGAAAAATCTTTTATAGAAACTTTTCTAATTTAAATTGTATTAGTTTAAATGAAACTATTTCACGTAATCTCTTAATAAAATCGCAAGTGAGCCATGCGACTTCTAGTTCAAATAACGAACTTATTAATGGTCTGGTAAATGGTTTGTCTTCTGTCCTTGTTTCGTCATTTGATAAATGTTCACTACTTAAATCTCACAATCTAACGATCAAGAAAAAACCCTGGGTTACTTTAGATATGCGTGCTAAAATGAAGGAGCGTGATAGAGCATATCGCTCAGTAGCACGTTCAGGCTCTATCCTATCTATAGCTCGCTATCGAAGACTTCGTGAGAAGGTCTCAAACGCTCTTGACACTCCTAAAAATGAATTTATTTCAAATCGTTTGTCTACGTCGTTGAATTCAACAAATCGTTGGACAACCTTACACAAGATAGGGCTTTCTAACAAGATTTTACCCTCACCACTGCAATATTTTTCATCTAAAGCTCTATTAACTCACTGTACGTCTATCTCATCAACATCTTCTGTTCTTCCTGATAGTGAGATTAATAAGTTCCTTGCTGTTCCATTACGCAGTGATTTTCCTATCTTTGAATTCACACAGGTCGACTTTTCTGTCACTGAGACATTTCTACTACTGGCTTCCTCAAAAGCAGTGGGGCCTGATGATCTATCAACAGGTATGTTGAAGATCACTCAAGATTCTTTAGCCCCATACCTGACTTCCATAGTCAATGTATCGTTATCTTCTGGAATATTTTCGAACCCGCGGAAACGAGCTTTCTTTCTCCCGTTGGCTAAAACAAATAAATTGGATTCTCCTTCACAAACTCGACCTATTGCTAAACTCTGTGAAGTTTCAAAAGTGCTAGAAAGGGTTGTGGATACACAATTAAATGCTCATATTGAAGCTAATGCTCTGCTTGATTGTTAACAGACGGGTTTTCGAAAAGCCAATAGTACGCAGACAGCTCTTTTAAAACTTCTTGAGGATGTTCGTCTTGCTATTGAAAAGCGTATGATAACACTGTTGCTTTTTTTTTGATTTTTCGAAGACCTTCGATACGTGTAGCAAACATATGATAGATTATTTAAAAAAAAAATATTTTCAAAGTCAAATTCTACATCTGTGCAGAACGATTCAACAACTTAACGCCCACTTCGAAAATATTTTTTTTTTAGATAATCTATAATATGTTTGCTACACATGTGTTGAGTTAGATGCGTAGTATACGTATAATTATTGAAGATCATAAATTATTTATACTGTTTAGTGCATTTTTTTGAAGTCGGTTTTTTTTTTAGTAAAAAAATTTTTTGTCTTTGACGTTTTCACCCTAACTTTCTTTCACCCAAACTTCCGCTTATTCTAAAGTCAAAATATATATACATACATTGTAGCGTTTGGCTTCTCGTCCACGGATGAACTCGTTGATGCTGTGACTATCAGACTTTGAGAGGGGTTGATTCTCGGTGATTCTCGGTGGTTCGCGGGAGCCAAAGTTCTAACTTAATAACTAAAACTAACCTAACCTTACTTTTAATAATAATAAAAAGAGAAAGAATTAAATGCTCAGACAATTTAATAGTAAAGAACAAAGATAACGCATGTATTAAATTTAATAATAATAAGTAATAAATGAATTGTAATCTTAATGAACAAAGCTAAACCTAACTTAAATGACAAACTATGGGGTGAAAGCAGGACGGGTGCAGCGGAAATTGGTAAATAATTACTATCAATTATTATCTTTAAGAGTATTCTTTTGAAGATTTATTCAAACGTTAATAAAGCAATTGATGGCTTAAGGCCTACAATAATTATTACAACGGCAGTATTTAAGAAAGGCAAACATAAATAAACTAATTAATTTTAATTAAACAAAAATAAATAAATCTCTTTTCATAAATAAAATAAGCTGGTAACTTGTACCGTGAAGAAATAAATGTAAAAAGTCTTTAGTACTCTTTGCTGCCGGTAGGTGGCACGTGGTGTTTAGAAGCCATCTGTAATAAAGCAAATACAAAGACAAACCAAATTAATAATTATAATTAAATAGCTAAAACTGCGGTAAATAACGGCGAAAACTACCGTACCGACGGTAGGCGCAACGCGACCTATACGGACGAAGCGGCGGACTAGTGGCTGGAAGGTGAAAAGGAAATCGTGCAAAGTATACCTCCTAATACACGACATTAAGGAGAGACTGTACTAAGTATACTCATAGTATACAGTCGGTAAAGGATCCCCTCTCTATGTAATCTCCAAGAGAGTGGATAGGGAAATATACAATAGAAGGATCTCTCCATGTACAACTCCAACAGAGAGGGCAGGAATTGGTGAAAAGTAATCTGCTAGTGCATGAGGACAAGGTTCAGGAACTTGACTCTACGTAAACTCTGAGAGAGTCAAAGGAATAATAGGAAAGACCAGCTGTAGCATGCGAAATTCTCCCCCTAATACATGCTGACAGACGGACAGTCAGGTAAGGAGTGAGCCTCGAGAGAACCAGCGACGGCTCTTATATGCACAGAGGCTCGTTTTTCCCGTTGCGGCTCAGCTCCCGTACTTACTGCTGGTGACCGAGCGTCAAGCAGTCTAAGCGCGCGCGAAATTCAAGAGTCACAACATATACCATACTTGTTTTATAAAAAAGAGAGAGAGAGAGAGAGAGAGAGAGAGAGAGAGAGAGAAAGAGGCCAAAAAATTACTTCTGCTATAATCATTTTAATTTTTGTTTTTAATAACCTATAATTTTTTCTGTTCATTCTTTCTGGACAATTGAAAGTAAATAATACATATTTAAATTTCTTTAAAACAAATAGAGAAATGGAAAACGAAAAAGAATTGCCACTTATTTTAATTGGAATAAAAAGATTTCATTATTTTTATTGATATACATATATAATTTAGAATTTTGTGTAATAATAACTTTGTAATAATCTTTACGTGGAAGTGATGAATTTCAAGACAAAAATGGTATAAAAGTGATAATGATTAAGTGTTAAATAGTATTTGGTTTATGTATGTAAATGATACTTCAGTGTTATTTGAATTAAAATTGATACCAGCATCTAATTTTAAGTAATTTATTCCAGAAATGAGTGCGGAGGAATTTAAACTATTATATGCATATGCTTATATGTTATCTAATTTTTGGGTAATCTTAAAGTAGTGATAAAACTCGTGCAAAAAATAATCAAACAACTGATAAAGTGTTAAATAAATAATAGATTCATGTATATATTATTTCAATTTTATTTATTCAAATCAAAATTGACATCAGCATCTAATTTGATATAGATTGCTTCAGAAATTAATCCATTGATAATCAATATTTGAATGTTTTAACTATTTAGGACGAAGCCAGTCGAAGAGAAGAAAAGTGTATTGGACACTTACGAAAAGGTTTAGTATCTTGTTGCTGAAAAAATTTAATTATTAGCAATGACCGGAGAACAGTTTGTGATAAAAAACAACAAAAATGGGAAATAAATTCAAATAAATAAAAAGTACTGTATGCATATGCACTTTTATAGAATTCTGACAAACAAAATAATATAGAAATTTTGAGTTGAAGTTCGTAGTCAGTAAATTTATGAATTTCAAGGTATTTTAAGGTGTAAGGCCTGAGTTTAAGACTTAAAAAAATCAAATTTAAATTGAGATTTTTTTTTTTTTCAAATAATATTAATTAATAAAACTTCTTATTACTTTAAATGTATATTAAATTCAAGACTTTGTTCCACGAACAATTTTAAAAAACCTCATCCGTTGCTTAAAATTCTTTTGATTAGTCAAAGACTTGATTTTTTTAATTTTGGCACTTTTTGTAGATTTTTTCAGCCAATTTTCATCTAATTAACCTCAAAATTTGCAGAGGTCTTCAATTTATATATGTTCACAAAATAATAGTGCTGAAATTTTGATAAAATTAGTTGAAATAAATGTTGAACTGAATTACTTATATGAAATTCACTAAAATATTTATTTTTTTTCAACTTTTTCTAAACAAAATTTTTAAATTCTTTTTTTTTAACTAGAACTTATTATTTCATAAAGATATATAAACTGATAATCCCAGGAAATTTTGAGTTCAATCAGTTGAAAATTATATGAGAAAGTCTGAGGCAAGTACTAAAATTAAAAAAAGTAAACTAAACTCAGACCTGATACCTTAGAGTATATCTTTGTCCATGGATTCATTACTTACACTCTAAAGTTTATTAAATTCAAAAAATTATTTTTATAGCTGGATAAAAAGTCAAAATCATTTTACTTATTGAGGATCTAAGAACATGATTAGAATATAACTTAACACGAACAAGTACAATGAACTGAAATGAAAAATTCATTCTCCGTAATAAGTATTAATCATTACAGCTTTCAAAAGTAATTTTGTATGAAATTATTAACATTTTGTAAATAAAGCTGTAAATAATGGATATAGAAATAAATTATAAATAACTAGCCTATCTTTTTTGTTGCACAAAACATTTAAATGTTTGTTTCGTTGTCTCTAATTGAATAGTAATTCATTGTTTAAGAAATATTTAACTTAAATTGTGAATATACTCATATTGTTACGAAATATAAAACCCAGGAAAAGTCATGGAATCTTATCAAAGAAACCTTTAAAAAGGTAAAAGTCTAGGCATTCATGAATCTCATATCTCAGATTACAAATTATTTTTTTTTACATTTTTTTTATGTAAAAAGCATTTTAAATAAATTTTTCCTCAAAGACGAAATTAATATAAAACAGCTATATGGGTTTTATAATAAGTAAAAATTACCATATTTATCATTGTCTCTAAGTAAATAGTAACTTATTGTTTAAGAAATACTTAACATAAATCTTGAATCCACTTTTATGAATACAAAATTTAAAACCCAGAAAAAGTGAAATCTTCTCGAAAAAAAACTTTGAATAGGTAAATGTCTAGGCATTTATGAGTTTTCGTTCTGCAGGATACAGCCTTTGTATTACAAAGAGCATAGCGTCTTGGATTCTTTACACAATCAGGCATGCGACGGGATTCAGAACGCCTTTTCTCGATGGATACTACAGGTTTTGTAACTAAATTTGATGGAGATGCTTGTAGACGTTTTCTTCCTTTAGCTTTTGATAAACGATGACTTGCTAATTGATCTACTAAAAGTAACCTGAATTTTTTTGAAGTTATTTGATGTTCTGGATTTTTGGCATTGTAAATAATTGATGCATTTATAATAGCTACTTCAAAAAAATGCCAAAATATGCGGTGCCACCATTTTTTCGACTTTCTATCAAGTTTGTAAGTTGATACCAAATGGTCAGATTTATCAACATACCCCATATGTTTATGATAGTCTGAACACATAACTGGGCATGTTATTTCTTTTAGCGAACCGTCTTCTTGTCTACGATTTTTTATGATGACATCACAAGGATCATGGTAGTTAGATAAAAAAAAACTCGCTTTTTATCCATCCATTTGATCCAACTAATTCCAGCATCACATGTACGGTATTCATGCTGCCAATGATTCATTTTTTTATCAGAAATTATACTTTTAGGTAAACGCTTTCTGTTGGAACGAACAGTCCCACAAGCAAAAATTTTATCTTGCTTCAAATCATTCATAAGATCAAGGCTTGTAAAAAAATTACCGAAAAACACATGATGATTTTTTCCCACTAGATCACACGTCAAATCTTTTACAACCCGTGCCCCTAATTGCTTTCCAGCATTTTCAGTGTTGCCTGTATATACCTGAAATTCGCATACGTAACGTGATGAATCTGCGCGGGTCTAACTTTTATATCCACGTTTTACAGGCTTTTTCGGCATGTATTGCTTCGAACTACGGCCTTTGAACTTGATCATAGATTCATCTATACATTGATTGTCACTGGGATTCCAACAATTTTTAAAAGTTTCTAATAATTTATTTAGGAGAGATCTTATCTTATATAATTTGTCATAATTTGTATCCCTTTTTTTCGGTTCTTGATTGTTATCAGTCATGTACAAATGACTAAGAAAAAAACTTAACCTAGCCTTCGTCATCAACTGGCTTATGAATAAATCATTCAATTTTGGATCTACCGACCAATAATCATGGTAAGATGGAGATTTTTATACCCATCATAATATTTATAGCAAAAAAAACTAACAATTTTTCTTTGGTTATTGAATCTGCTTTAGTTTTTTCTGCCATAAATATACCCGACAAGAAAAATATTAAGGATGCCCTACAAAATTGTAAGGACCCCACAGGGCATCCTGACAGGGGCGCTACTTGGCTTGTAATGGGGCGCTTCTGAGGTCCCGATAGGGCAGCCTTATTTTCCTAAATATTCTATTATTACCCGTCCACTGCCCGATAATTGCCTGACCATTGATATTCAAAACCTTTTAAAGTAAAACATAACCTCTTCTGACATTCTCGCCAGTAAATTAAATTTTATTTTTCTTATAAGATACGAATTAGTTTGCAAAAGATAAATGTATTGATATTTTTATAAAATAATATGAATGAATCATTCTTTAACTCAATTTTATATATTATGCATTTATTTTGTTCTACGAAAATTCAATGTTGATTGCTATTAAAACACACACACACATACACCACACTAGTAAATAAGAACATGGCTGTATCTAAAATTAAAATAATTCTTCTTTTCGTGTTGAATATTATTTATATTGAAACTATTTTAGAGTTAAATTTACAAGAAAAATAGTTTTTTTCACACCAAATAAACACGTGCATCAGATGAGGTTATGTTATCACTTCGAATTTTTTCAACATCGATTGTCAAAATAATTCTTCTTTTCGTGTTGAATATTATTTATATTGAAACTATTTTAGAGTTAAATTTACAAGAAAAATAGTTTTTTTTCACACCAAATAAACACGTGCATCAGATGAGGTTATGTTATCACTTCGAATTTTTTCAACATCGATTGTCAGGCAACTGTCAGGTGATAAACGGGTAACAATAGGGCACATCTGAAAATGAGTCTGCCCTATCGGGACCTTAAAATCGCCCCATTACAGGCCATTTAGGAACCCTTTAGGGCACCCTACAGGGACCTTATAATAATCTTAGGGTACCTTATAGGGACCTCATTTTCACCCGAAATTCGTTTCTAGTAGGGATAAGTTTGTTTGCTCAAAAATTAAATCTAAAAGACTATAAGGGAAAAGACATAAAAATATATCTAGAGGCGTAGTTGCATTATCTGGAATATTTGGACCAAAAGCTTCAGTAAATGGTTGATTATCTCGAGTTTTTCTTTTTTCTGTCCATGTGCAATCGTTAACATCATCTTCTGTATTATCATCATCCAAACCTTCCGAGTCAGAATAACTTCCGTGGAGATTTTCTTCATTATTACATGATATTGATATCATCATTCTCAGTTTCGTCTTCATCATACAATCCATCGACAGATTCACAATCACTAGGAATATCAGCAATTTTATCCATTTTTTTGAATTTTATGAAATAGTTGCTTGTAAGCCGAATATATTGTTTTAAAAAATAGTAATGAAAAAGAATGATTTTTTACGAGAAAAATCGCTAAGACAATCATTTCTCAATTTTATTGCTTTGGCACTGTTGTATTTGAGTTGTAGTTCCAAATAAATACACGTAATAACAAGTTTTGTGTGGATAATGATAAGAAAAATACTTGCGAAAATTATATTTGTTTACGATAGCAACGTGACTTTTTGCAGAGTTTTAAAATGAAAAAAATTGCTAAGAATATTTATTTTCAGTTTTCAATAATTACTCAGTGATTCAATAGCTAGAAAAGTAAGTTAGAATTTTCACGTTCAATATAAAAGCGAGATCTGTCGTAAACATTAAAAATAGTTAGGTGAAAACCCAAAAAGTGAAAATTATTATCTCCTGTGTATTCTCTTCGAAGCAAAACTCATTTTATTCATTAATTTTGTTGGGTATTTTTAATTTGAAAGATTTTAGAAATGCTGAGCCAGAGTATGTAATCAAATTTTAATCTAAGGTATTGGACAAAGAATTCAAAACTAACGTACTTATGATTAAAAATATCAACTTGATAATTTTCAGAATCGTTGAATTTGAATATCCGATCACAATTATGATTCCTCCAAATCTAAGATAACGAATTAGAAATGACATATCTAAAATAAAAACGATGTATTTTTGTCTGAAAACGTTTTTCAGGATGTATGAGTATATATTTATTACCAGCTATATCTCAATACCCTGCATAAAAGTTGTCAATATGGAATGTCTTATGTTTAGACTTTTCAGACCAACCTTTTAAACTTGCTATATTGGGTTTGAAATAATCAAAATTTTAACTTAAGATTCGTAATCAGCGACCCCGAAAACCCCCGAGTATAAGTTTATAGTGCTCTAAGTCTATTTTTTGTAAAAGTGAGTCCGCCATGTTCAATCCGCCATCTTGTATATAAAAATTTCAATATTCTGACATCAGATTCGTAATCAGCGACCCCAAAAACCCCCGAGCAACAATTTTTAGAATGATTGAATGAAAAACAAAGCAAAAATTGTTTTTTTCCTTTAATAAAGAGCTTTTTTCGCTATTTGTTTATTTATGACTAATTAACAATTTAATAAATATTAATTTTTGTTATTTAGTATGATAGAAAGACTTGTTAGCTAATAGGAGAATGTATAATTACTAATATATACCTATTAATACAATTTTTATACATAAAAATCTCAGATGAAAGAGGTGGTTAATATATTGACCACCAAGCCACAAAGGGTTAAAAGTAAAGTTTATATAACTAAACCAAACAACTTAGAGGAACCATGCAATCGAATTATGCATGAATTGATAGAATAATGATTCGTGATGCTGTTACTCATTTTTGCAATCGTCTAGCTTTTTGTCAAGAAGTTCAAGGTTTTCAGTTTGAGCAACGCCGTTAAACTTTGAACCTTTAAATGAGAGGCAAGGGGACTACTGCTCAAGCACCTCAATCGTGAGAGGTAAGGAGACTCACGCTAATCAAGCACACCAATCGTGAGAGGCAAGGGAACTCACGCTAATCAAGCACCCCGAAGGAAATATTTTATGGAATATTTCATGAAAGATTCTTGAAATCATTCATGTATATTCCATGAAAAGTTTATGAAATTCAAATCTTCCGTTTCAATATTCCGGAAATCTTCCATAAATGTTCCAACGGAATACTTCATGAAATATTCCTACAAGATTCCTGAAATGTTTCAATGAAAGATCAGAGATAACCCAAATATATACACCCAATGAAATATTCTTGGAAACTTCCAACAATGTTCCATGGAATATTCCAATGTAAGAAGAATCAAGGACATACGAATATTACAAATCCGTGCAAATATTCCAGGAAGCTTTCATAATTATTCCATGCTGTATTAGAGGTGATCAAAATATGCTAATTAAATAGTGTGAAAATTTATGATGTGTTACATGCTAAAAGTTTTAAGAAAATATTTAGTAATTTTTAATTTAGCATAACTTCTGAGCCACAAAAACTTTTCTAACACAATAAGCTTTAAAGTAAAGTGTTTAACTTGTACTTTTTTATCTTCCATACACTTTTTTGTAAGAGTTTTAGTTTCATGGTTATTAAAGTTCTCATAAGCACTTCTTGTTATTATGTTTTTGAAAAAAAAAATTACCTTATCTTTGTCTCTGGGCTTATTAAAAGAAAAGAAACAACATGGATTCATTCTTTTCATCAAAGAATTATAACCTGCAGTATCAGCCAAATCTGTTTCCTAGAGGTGTGGAGATCTCTCCTTATTAGTTGTATAAGTTTTAAATTACCACTTAAAGTGTATATTAAGAAATGTCATCGATGTTAATATTTACATTCTTTGAATACTATGTATCTATACGTAAATAGTTATATAACTATTTCTCGACATTAATTTTAATATTTGAGCTCAATAGCTCTTATAACATGAGGCAGATATTCTTCAATTTTATTATATTTTTAATATCATACCTACGTTCCAAACCCTTTTGAGCATTTTTTTTATAAATAAAAGCAAAATTTTTATAAAAATTTTTTTTCCATTCTTACCCATTTTTCTTTAAATCGGTCATGCAGAACGATTTTAAAAATGATGTCTAAATTATGTAATGGGCCTGGAAATCATTTTCAGATGAAATTTTGAAGATACATTTAATTTATATTTAAACTCACTCGGAAGCACTGTGCGATATTTAAATTTAATGGTATTTTATTAAAACATGGTTCATCACATAAACTTCTTCTTATCATGTCCGATGGATCATCGTAATAAATATTTGTATTATAATTATGTAAAAGTAGAAACATTCTTATTTGTTGCGTTTCAAAAATTCATAATAAATCTTATCATATTTGAGAAATATCATATCATTAACAACATGGACATAAATTATAAAATTTTGCAACAACAAAAGCAATTGCAAAAAGGCTGCAATCATAATTATTTGTTTGCGATTGTACTGTTTCGAAAACTATGTTTAATTCTAATTTGTTTGGAAATAATCTGTTTATATAAATCTTATGCTCATCTTATAAATATTTAAGATTGAAACTGTCATAAATATGAATTATTTTATTTATACAGTGCGTCCCATAACTATAAAACCACCTAAGATTTGGATGAAACTTTTATCGGGATGTCAAAAAGAATAGCGATATCGTTTTAAAAACTATGAAATATTTTTAAAAATCACTTATAAAAGAAAAAAATATCGTCTGAAGGTTCATTAGAAAACTAAAAACTTTTTATTTTGTTATAATTACAAAATTAATACAATATTACATTTTTTATCCGTTTCAATACTATAAAACCATTTTGGGAAAACAGCGCAATTATATTTGTTGAACATAAAATTAATACCTTGATATGATATAATATTTTTGTTAGTAATTTTAGTATTTACATTTATTTTGTTAATATTCAATTGGTCCTCCACGGTTATGTATAACCATGAAAATTCTATTGCACATACTTTTAATTAAATTTTTTATAATTTCTTTTTCGATTTCACTCCAAACTTCTAAAATTTCCTCTTTTAATTCATTAATTGTATTGTACTGCTTATTTTCAGCATACACTCCACGTACAAGAATAGCCCATAAATTTTCCATCGGATTTAAGTCTGGAGAGCAAGCTGGACATAGTAAAACTAAAATGTCATTATTAACAAACCACTGTTTTGTAGGTCATTAACTTCCTGAACTTTCACTGTTTTGTAGCTTTACTTGCATGAATTGATGCATTATCTTGTTTAAAAATTAAATTTTCTGTTTCGTTTTGATCTAAATAAGGTAGTAATCGATTTTGCAGTACATTAATATATTCTGTTGCATTCATTTTACAAGATGGAAAAGCTAAACGTAGAAGCCCATTTTTACAAAAAGCTTCCCAAACCATTAAGCTTCCGCCTCCAAAATTTCTGCGTGAAAAATACTGAGGTTCCTTTCTCAAATCTCTCCAATAAGAGTAATTGCCATCAGGGCCGTCTAAATTAAATTTTTTTTTATCTGAGAAAATAACCTTGAAATATAATTAAATAAATTAAACTTCGATTCATAATTCACAATATTGTTACGATATTAGTACAATACTTACTCATTTACTTACTTTATTCCAATAAGTGTTTATGTTAAATCTTGCAAATTAAAGCCGAGCCTCTTTATGGCGTTGCAATAGCTTTGGAGTTTTTTTCAACCTTTGTCTTACGAGATGTTCTGACTTTTTAATTACTCTATGAATCCCCGAATGGAAATTTTTCGGTGTATCAAAATGTATAAAAGTGTATGAAAGTGTATTGAAGCATACAAAAATGTATCAAAGTGTATGAAAATGTATCTAAGAGCGATTTTTCAGACCTTATTCTCGATCCATTTTGATACACTCTGATACACTTAGATACACTTTGGTACACTTTGGTACATTTCTTAAAAAGTGAGCTGAAATTAAATTTCCTCAATTTTTTTGATGTTATACACTTTGACACATTTTGATACACTTTGACACATTTTGATACACTTTTACACACTTTGATACACTTTAATATACTATGGTACATCTTGATACACTTCTGAGTATTAACCTTTTCTTGTTTTATTTTGCACACGTTTGTACACGTTGATACACTTTTACACACTTTTCAAGCTATTAATAGCTTGAAAAGTGTGTAAATTAATAGCTTGAAAAAGAATTTCAAGCTATTAATACAATTTTTGATGTGAGTAAGATAACTGAATGTGTGTCTTATAATAGGTTTATTTATAACGGTTGTCAATACACATCATCACAGTATTCCAAAAAAAAGAGAATTAATGATTGTATTTTACAAACAAATAATAATAAATATGGAGTAATTTCCCGAATATGTAAAATAACACATTCTTACGTTGATTATATTATTATAATAATGTTTGAAATTCAATTAGATACTGGATTCATTATTTCAACGAGCGATGTTACAATTAATCATATAAAATCTTGTACAAATAATGTGAGTAAAAAATTGAGAATTATATTCCCTAATGATATTGCGAATCCATGTAAAATTATGCACAGTACTGATAAATATTTTGTAAGCCCCATCATGAAAGGAATAAGGGGAAAATCTCTAAACTAGATAATAAATAATTTTACTAAATCACGTTTTTTATTTTACTTCATACTTCATTTATATTACCACTAAAATATTATACTTTTAAAATAAAAAAGACGCTTCTATTTCAATTTTTTTAAATGTTTTAAATTATATGAAAGTATCAATAACCAATTATTCAAAATAATATTTTTTTGCCGTATCCTGTCCAAAAGTACTACTTTAACTCCCAGCTCAAAATCGCAGAAGTGGTAGTTTTAGCCTGGGTATGGCAAAAATAGCATATTCACCATGGGAGTAAATTAAAAATGCCTTAAATGTATTTTGGAATTAACTCCTTTGCTGAATAATGTACTATTCCTGCATTTCAAAAATGGGAAAAATGAATAAAAGTGTATTAAAGTGTGTAACACATAGCAAATCTAAAAATTAATTGTAGTTAACTTTTTTCGAAATGTATCAAAGTGTGTAAAAATGTATCAAAGTGTGTAACACATAGCAAATCTAGAAATTTATTTTAGTTAAAATTTTTAAAATGTATCAAAGTGTGCAAAAGTGTATCAAAGTATGCAAAAGTGTATCCAATAAAAACGACATTTTTCCTTTATTGGAAAAATGTATAAAAGTGTATCAAAGTGTATTAAAGTGTGCAAGAGTATATCAAAGTGTATCAAAGTGTGCAAAAGTGTATCAAAGTGTGTAACACATATCAAATGTAGAAATTAATTTTAGTCAACATTTTCGAAAAGTGTATCAAAGTGTGCAAAAGTGTATCAATGTATGCAAAAGTGTATCCAAGAAAATCAACATTTTTCCTTTATTAGAAAAATGTATGAAAGTGTATCAAAGTGTATGAAAGTGTCCAAAAATATATGAAAATGTGCAAAAGTGTATTAAAGTGTATCAAAGTGTATATCATTAACGAATATAAAAAATTGATACCAAGAAACTTTTTTTTGGAAGTGTATAAAAATGTATGAAAGTGTATCAAAGTGTACCAAAGTGTATTAACATTTGGTCCGAAATATCGCTCTTAGATACACTTTGATACACTTTGATACACTTTCGTATGATTTGGATACATTTACCATTTTCACTGGGGTCGTACTGCGTGAAATTTCCAATTGCAATTCTTCTTGGATTTTTCGTAAGCTTTTTGTAGAGTTACTCGCTGTTTTTATTATTTTTCGCTCAATCCGTGCAGTTACCTTTTTCTTTGGTCCCCCTTTTTTATTTTTACCATCAAAAGCAGTATTTTTAAGAAAATTTAAAACAACATTGTGCGATATTTCAAGTTTTCGAGCAATTTCTTGAATACTTATATTACTTTCACGATACGCTAATATTTTTCCTTTTTCTTGTTCAGATAAGCATTTACCTCGAGGCATTATGATACATTTCTTTTAAATATAATAATAAAATGTGTAAATGTGATAATAAAAATATCCAACAATGAAAATTGAATTTTAAACCGTTGACCGT
Organism: Anastatus disparis; assembly: GCA_017163975.1. Lineage (NCBI taxonomy): Eukaryota > Metazoa > Arthropoda > Insecta > Hymenoptera > Eupelmidae > Anastatus > Anastatus disparis. Next base: position 2,644,634 of record JAFFSR010000074.1, read on the forward strand.
TAAAAACATTTTGTGACAGTCAAAAACTGATTCTATGATGAAATTTTACAACTGGTTTTATAGTTAAAGAACAAAATAAAAAGTGTTATTTATGTTGATTTTGTAATTGTTACAGTAAAGAAAGTTTTAAAGTTTTAAATAAATGTTCAAATGATATTTTTTCTCTTTTGAGATTAGTTTTTAAAAATATTCCATAGTTTTTAAAACGATATCGCAATTCTTTTTGACATTCCGATAAAAGTTTCATCCAAATTTTAGGTGGTTTTATAGTTATGAGACGCACTGTATAATACATACAAATCCAGTGACTTTTTTCAAAATTTTCGGAAAACAATACTTCTTTATCAGTCGGTACTCAACTAATATATTGCAGTTTTTGAATTGGTAAAGGTGTTTGCATATTAAATGAGGTGAACTGATTAAAAATATTGTTAAATTCTAATAGATTAATATCACTTAACATAGAAGAAATTCCACTATACAATTCTTGACCGTTAACAATCAATTCATCTTTCTTGGTCAAACCCATTATTAAAAATTCGAAATCTTGTGAAATCATTCATTTATTTCAAATGAACTTCTTCTAAAAATATTCACAATAGAATTAATTATATATGAACTAATTTAATTCACTGTATTTTTACTTTTAAAAGCTGAAAAATATAAGAAATTATGAAAAATACTATGAATTAATTGTATTAAAATGAAAAATTATAGTAAAATTAAAAAAAAATAATATAACGGTTTGATAATGGTTATTTTTGGCAATTATATATATATATATATTTATATATGAATAGATAGATAGATGAGCATTTATTCGTATAAATATACAAAAAGGCGTGTAACACAATGTGTAATTATGAATATTGCACTTGAATACAGATATCACAGTCAAATAGCTAATCCTAATAATACTAAAAAAGTAAGTCACTATAAAAAGCGATATCACAGAATAATACAAACAAAAATTGAAATAATAAAAATATACGCAATAATACAATAAATTAAAAACAGTCATTCCTTATCTATCAGTCAATAATGTTAAAATTTAAGTTTAAAAGTATACAACAATATTTAAATAAAATAAAACAATAAAAAGCGTATGCAAAAGCATACGATGCAGTCAATACAATAAAATAAAATCATTCAGCCATCAGTCACACAATAAATACATTCACACCTCAAGCCTATATATGTGACATTACAAAAATAAATTATCATATAAATAAAAAATATTAAATTCAATCAAGGTCGAGCAAGTACCCCCTCATTGCTGACTTGAACCTGCTTAGAGATGGAAGATGTTAAATTTCAGCAGGCAGGGAGTTCCAAAAATGCGCACCTTAAACTCTGAAGGAATTCTTGCTAGTTTCAGTACGCATAAAGGGCATCGCTAGCTCCTTAATTTCTTCTCTTGTAGCCGCCCTAGGTACACATCTAGTGAAGAGATGCACTAGATGCTCCGGAGTATTCATGCGTACGATTTTATACATGAGTACGGCCAAAAAATACTGTCTCCTCGAATCAGTACGCAGTCAACCCAACGCGGTTCTATAAGGAGAAACATAAGCTTTTTATGTTCATTCTGTTCGTCCGCTGTTTTTTCGTATATGCAAAAATTCAGCGAGATATTGCATATTATTTGTCCGTTTATATCTTCGATAAACAGCATCTCTCTTGCGCTGCATCTGCAACGATTCTTTATTTAACCATGGAGGTTTATCATTTGTATATTTAAGAGGCGGTCGGGTCTATTCGCCGCTACATATAGGGTGGCGCTGCGGTCAGGTGAGAGAAATCTATTAAATATTTTTTATACAGCTATTTACAATTTTCTGAGACGACAATATACTTTTAATGTTGTCATTTCCTCTAGCCATCTATATGTAGAATAATTATTAATACTTATCTTGTTTGAAAAGTCTGAAATATTGTTATAAAGCGAAAAATGCGATGCAACGTAGGACCGATGTAAACATGCGTGCACCTTCCCTTAGTGCGACAGAGAGAGCAATACTAAAGAATGATGTATGCTAATGTTTACGTCGGCTCTACCTCGCGCCGCATTTTTCGCTTTATAACAATATTTTAGACTTTTCAAACAAAATTAATATTAATAATTATTCTACATATATATGGCTAGAGGAAATGACAAGATTAAAAGTATATTATTGTTTCAGTAAATTTTAAATTGCTATATAAAAAATATTTTATATTTTTCTCTCACCTGACCGCAGCGCCACCAAGCGGCAAATGGTTCCGACCGCCTCTTAAGTGTCTTCACTGGTGCTGAATTTTCTATAACATCAATTAAATTGTCACAAATGCAGCCAAGTGCAGACTCTGGGTCAAATATACCCTCTCTTAGTAGTGTCCAATCATAGCCAGCCAATTTTTCTAATAATATGTTTTGACAAATATTTTTACAATTCCTATATTAAATCAATTTTCGATCTACAGTGTGTGTATCATAGGCAATAGCAACGTCAATTAAATTGTGCCGACTATGAAAATTTGCAGGCAAGTTACGTGCGTCAAGTATGCAGTCTTTGTCATCCACAAGAATCAGGTCAATCTATGTGTGAGACGCCAGAGCGATATGCGTGGCACCATGCATATCTATATTTATATTTATCTTTTTGGAGATAATCATTAATAAATATATGATAATGCTTTTTTATGGGAGATAAACTAACAAAATGAGAAAGATCAATCTGCAGTTAAAAAATTTGTAATTTTCCTTTTTTTAATGTGTATTTGTCTCACTAGATTCGCCTCCGAGAGTCTAACCAGCAGCTAGATAGGACCCCCGGACCGTCTCTGATCGCACTGTTTATAGTGTCAGATAATGTTAACACAACAACGAAAATTTATGTGCTGGTGATATGTTTGGAAGTATGGCACCAAGGATGGCATATGCATAATCTCCCAGACGAACATTAGTCGCTAAGCAGTCCAGTCCGCTAGAGATTACCAAGTAACCACCCTTGGCACCACAATCCGATTGTCTGTTTTGTGGCAATGTAGTGTTAGGGTCAGGGGTTTCAATTGTGTTTGCGTTTGTGTGTGGATTGCTTCCACGCTCCTCCATACACTCCAGCACACTGAGATCAGAGACAGTCTGCACCACGCATGCCACCCCCGACGCGAGATCAGAAAGATTCTTGCCCACTTTATTAAATTCATTTACTAACATTGAATTTATATTATTCATTGTGGAATTAAGATTTTTGTTTATCGTTTCACAATTTTTATTTAGAGTGAACAACAAATGACCCTCTAAAATGCTGATATATATATATACATAACAAAAAACATCGGATGAGGTTTTTTAAAATAATTGATGGATTTAAGCCTTATATTTAATATATATTTAAGGTAAAAAGAATTTTTATTAATTAAGATCATGAGAAAAAAAATTATGACTGCATTTGAATTTTTTTCTGGCTTGAAATCTGTCCTGATACCTTTAACAGTTTTTAAATTTAGAAACTGTTAATATTTGTAAATAACTATAAATGATTGTGAATAATGAAATCATTAGAAATAACTGAAAATAATAATATTTATTTTCTATTTACAACGAACTTTTCTAAATAATTAAATACATATTTATACAATATTATAATTTTTAAAAGCAATTTAACAAAACATTTATTTTATTACGATTCGAAATACAAAGTTATTAAATATATATATATATATATATATTTAATAACTTTACTTCTGCTCGCGCTGCTCGACAACCCCCTGCCATTATATTTCACATATATTTTACTAATTATAGGTCGCATTATATTATTTTAAACAATATTTTTTTCTATATATAACAAAAAAATTATTAAGGGGATGTAAATCGGACACTACACCTGTACTCATGAATTGGGCCTATCTTTACATTTTATTGCAAAACTTGAGGAAAAAAAATGCTTTATCTTGTAGGATTTACCGTGAAGTTTATTCAGGTAAATTTTGAAAGGAATTTATTCATTAGTTTTTCAGGATTTTTGGTCTTCATATTATATATTTAAATTTTTAGATTTTGTATCGGAAATCTAAAATAATGGAAAACTAATGAATGAAATTATTTAAAAATTTGACTTAATAATCTTCATGATACATCCTACAAGCTAATGCATTTCTTTCACTCAAGTTTTGCAGTAAAATGAAAAGATAGGCCCAATTCATGAGTACAGGTGTAGTGTCCGTTTTACGTTCCCTTAATTCCTTTTCCTAATTTTCAAAATTATTTTATCATAATTATTTTTTACATACATATGTTAAGTATTGCTTATATGTTATACATTAACTGAAATTATTATGTTATATATTTCTCGTATCTTATACTTAATTTTATTTAAGAAAATATCATTTTACATTTAATTGTTTATCCATACAAAAGACAAGACATACAGTCTTGAATAACGACTTCCCACACCACGTTACATTTTAGGCTGTAATTAATATTATGATCAATTGCATTTATGTATTCAATTTAATTTAATAGATTTACTCAATTTTTAAATATAATTTTCAATTTAACTAATGCATTTTAACTGTGTGAAATATGGAGGTACTGTTACGGCACGTTAGATTCTTTGATTAGTGGAAACCCTCGCCAAGAGCCCTAAAAACCACTTTCTTTCATAGATCATATGACTTCATGTTATATATTTATAATATAATTCATTTTATGTATTTTATATGAATAAAAATATTGATATTGTACAAAATACAAATGAAAAAATAACTTATTTTTGATAAAAATTACTTTTGATACAAATTTTGTTAATATTATATTTCATATATCATGATGTTTATTTATGTCTTAAGATTTATAGGATTATTTTGGTATAATTCCTTTTTGATATCTTTTTGACTTATTTTTACATTTTGTAAGATATATAAAAAATTTTTTACTGAAATTTAAAATCTTTTTACTTTAATATTCAGAAATGAGTGACGTCATCATTATTAATATTTATAAGATCATTAAATCATTACATTATTCTAAATTATTAAAAATTTATTTTGATTTGTATATATATTGTAACAGGGAATATATTTAACTAAACTAAATCGAATGTATTTGTGGGTTTCACGTGTACTCTCTTTAAGTACACGTGCACTTACCGTTAAATAACTGACTTTCGCTTTATAGTCGATCAGCATAATTCAATACCGCCGATCTACTTCGTCTATCTATTTCTGACAAAGAAAATCAGTTAAATCATATTTAATACTATTGCACAACTTCACTTTGAAGCTCTGCCTCCCGGACGTCTGGTACGACGAAATCCACGGCGTGTACCCGAGAACTCTATTAAATACCGTTGATTAAGAAAGACTATATTCAATTTTATTTGTGACGCGGGAATAAGATGATATATAATTAACAAGGAAATAAGATCATACTCGACTTAATAATTAAATTCAACCTTGATTTTACTTTACTCTATTTAATCAACTTATTGGAATTTAATACAATGAAAAGTAGATATATAAAATAAATAATGACGTGTTAAAAGTAGAATTACACATTCTTGGTAAATAAAGAAAATAAGGCCTAACCTAACCTACAACGCAACGCGTCGACGCAGACGACAGTCTCTTACGCCGCAAGTTCGAAAAGCAATACAAAAAGAAAATTAAGACACGTTAAAGTCTGCAGACTTACATTTTATGCCGATGTCTAGGTCAGCGCTTCTCTTCACCTATGGATCACCTGCGAGATCTATTTGATGCGGCACCGGATGCACACGGTGCAGCTTTCTGTCTCACTCGTGTCCCTTGAAAAGTTCTCGAGAAGAATTTTGTCGAATGCAGCAAATAGCTAGATACTGATGATTTTCTGTACAATAATCACAGTGCAATCCTCACAAGATGGCGATTTTCTATCCAAAAAAATACTAACGGACGCTCAAGCACGCACAGCAAGAGAATTCATGGCGGCCAACCGGCTTCACGACGCGTTCGTTCTCGTATCCCGCTCGAGTCTCCACGTCATGTCTTGCGCGCTTTCGCTAACCGTCAGCCACGCAAGACGATAAAATATCCACTCTCTGTCTCACTCTTATACACATAAAGTAAGCATAAAAGCTTACAATAGGCTGTGCGACTCACAACGAGGTGAGAGACAGAAGTATACTGATTCCATTCAGATTCATGCAGGCCGTCACTGATCGAATTTTTCTTTTTCTTCTAAGTAATAAAAATACCTTGTATTATGTATATAAAGATGAAATTTACCTCGTAGAACGCTCAAAAAAAATTTTTTTTTTTACTACAGCAATTCTAGTGTTGGATGTAAAAACGAAAATTTAAAAATTAAAAATGAACCTCTAGTTTTAAATGACTATAGCTCCGTCAATTTTTAACCTTTTTGGGCGTTCTTTTAACGAAAGTATGCGGAATTTTGTCTAGTTCAAAATGCAATCTCGATTTTTGTAATACTATTCGATCTCACTGAGTTATTTACGAAAAACCGAAAAAAAGCGATTTTTTTCAAACACGATTTTCTCAAAAACTATATTTTTTTTTTTTTAAATTTTAATATGATTTTAAACATAAAAAATACTAACTTTTAGGGTAGGTGAGAATATGCGATTTTGCCTTATTTTTTGTTAACAGATTTTCAAACGTTTTTTTTATATTTTCGATTTAAAAACATTGATACCATGGCGCATTGTACTATTTTTCCAACTTTACGTGTTCTTACAACTATTATCATTTTTTTATTTATGAATATATCAAAAATATCAACAATAATCTTCAAAATAAACCCCGGATCAAATATTTTGATCAGTTAGAGCCAAAGTTATGACGATTTAAAGTTTAAAAAAAAATGCTGAAACTTTAAATAAATATGATATTTACATTGAGGATACGCAATTTTCGTTAAAGATTAAAATCTGAAGATATAAATTTTTTAATTTAGAAAAAAAGTTATTTTGATGAAAGAATATATAACCATTTATCCTCTTTTTATGGTACATTATTATAATAAAAATTTTTTTTGTTGAAGAATATAATTTTTTTATCAGTTTGAATTTCGCGCCTAGAATTTCAATTTATTTTGTAGGGAGTTGACGCATGTCACTACTAGGTGGCGATGATTCGTTCTTTGCATTCTCATCAATGACTTGACGCGTTTAAAAATATAAGAAAAGGAAGATAAAAAATAAAGTTGTTTAAGAAAAATTATTTTTTTCGAATCTGTCATTAAACAGAATATCAATAATGGCATCACTGATTGTTAAAATGAAGTGCAAGGATTTAAAAAAAAGGCACAAAAAAGTTGTTTATGATTGCTTCAAAAGTCCGCTTAGAGAATTAGGTGATCTAACGGAGTCTTTGAAGCGCTTGTATCCAAATACTTCTTTCTCTAGAGAAGATAAAGTATGCCCTTCGTGTTACAAAATATTATTAGATGAAGTGAAAAATGCGCCTGTTTCATCGACTTCAAGCAGTCAACAATCTTCGGAAGATTTTATTCATAGTGAGGCTGTGGTAGAACAGCTCAACGAGACTTCAAGTAATTTGAAATTAAACATTTCACCAATTAAAATGCCTCAAAGTATCAATATCAAGATGCGAGAATCTTATGCTCTCCGAAAAAGAAAACAAATAAACAATGCATTTGATTCACAAATAGCAAGTAAAATGATGAAAGTCTACGATATAACGGATTTGCCCGCATTGAATGAAAATAATGAATGTAAAACAAATGATAAATGGCTTGAGAATATTAAAATTGCATTAGACAATTGTTCAAATTTTCTTGAGAAAGTGCGATTGTTGAATATTATACCAAGTGATATTTCCAAAGATTATTTATTATCAGTTTTATTAAATGTAACTATTTATATGATTGATCAAGCACGATCATTGGTAAATAATAAAAAAATTTACAAGCAGTCTGAGAACTATTGTGGCCATTCTATGGATAGTGAAATTGTAATGAAAGTAAAGGATTATTATCTGAACGATGATTTTAATTGTTCTCGTCAAAGTGCGAATAAAAGCGACACAGTATCTATCAAAGAAAATAGTATAGAAACTAAAAAAGTCAAACGCTTTCTTACGCGAAGTATAAAAGAAATATATCAATTATTTAAAGACGAAAATCCTGAAATGAAAACAAAAATTGGTAAATCAACATTCTACGCTTTAAGACCGAAGTGGGTTATACCACATCCACCCAGCGATTCGTGTCTTTGCGTCTACTGCAAGAATCTTAAACTTATGTTAGATGCTTTGAATAATTATAAAAAAGAGAATAAACAAGACATTACAGATTTGGAATTGAAAATATGTTCTTCACTTTTTTGTTCAAAAGATGATATGAAATGTGTACTAAGAGAATGTAAAGAATGTCCTATTGGAGATTCTATTGATTTACAAGTAATTTCTTTGACAGAAGAAGATTTATATGAAGAAATAATTTATGGTGTTTGGGAAAAATCAAATTTACTGAATAAAACTAGCACAATTGAAAATTTCTTAATAGAGTTAAGAGAGCGCGCTCTCACCGTAAGAGCTCATAAATTGTTCAAAGAAATTAAACGTATAGCAATTAAAGAGGTTAAACTTTTAACGAAAAATAATGACTTCCAATCAGTTATTCATGTCGATTTTGCAGAAAATTGGACAGTTCTGCTTCAAAATGAAATTCAAAGCTATCATTGGAGTAAAAACCAAATATCAATATTTACGTCGGTATGCTATTTTGGAAATGATAAAACAGTCAGTTATGTCACCGTCTCTGACGATATTAAACATGATTCGTCTCATGCCCTAATGGCTATAAATTTAATTATCGATAACTTAAAACAAAAACATATTGCGTAAGATCTTGATGAAATCATAACCATTTCCGATGGAGCTGCCATTCATTTTAAAAATAGATATCAATTCTATGAGCTTCAAAACTCAAAAGTAAACAGAAAATGGCTTTTTTCTGCAACAGGTCATGGTAAAGGCGCTTGTGACGGTATTGTTGGTTTAGTTAAACATTATGCTACCACGCATAATCTGTCCAAGAAGAGTGCAGATTTTATTAGAAACGCTGAAAATTTCGCCACTCACGTATCAAAATATACTCCGTCGATTAACATTCTTGTTATCCGCAAGAATGAGTTAGAAGTTTTTCGACTGACAAAAAAAATGGAATGGTTAGGAAATGCAAAAGAAATTAAAGGTATTCAAAAGATTCACTGTTGGAAAAGTGAACGAAACCAAATCTACACTGCTAAAACTTCGAGACATGAGTGGCAAGAAGTAAATTGAAAGGTTTTATTCAAATTCGGATTTTTTTATTCACATTAGTGTTCTTTCTCAATTGTATCGCATATTATTTGTTCATTGAAAATGACCAAATAATATATTTTAGTACTTAAAAAACTCAACTTTTCAAAATTCTAATTCAAAATTCAAAATTCAAAATTCAAAATTCAAAGTAAATATATTTATTTAAAGTTTCAGCATTTTTTTTTAAACTTTAAATCGTCATAACTTTGGTTCTAATTGATCAAAATATTCGATCCGGGGTTTATTTTAAAGATTATTGTTGATATTTTCGATATATTAATAAATAAAAAAATGATAATAATTGTAAGAACACGTAAAGTTGGAAAAATAGTACAATGCGCCATGGTATCAATGTTTTAAAATCGAAAATATAAAAAAAACGTTTTCAAAATCTGTTAAAAAAAAATAAGGCAAAATCGCATATTCTCACCTACCCTAAAAGTTAGTATTTTTTATGTTTAAAATCATATAAAAATAAAAAAAAAAAAAATATAGTTTTTGAGAAAATCGTGTTTGAAAAAAATCGCTTTTTTTCGGTTTTTCGTAAATAACTCAGTGAGATCAAATTGTATTACAAAAATCGAGATTGCATTTTAAACTAGACGAAATTCCGCACACTTTCGTTAAAAGAACGCCCAAAAAGGTTAAAAATTGACGGAGCTATAGTCATTTAAAAGTAGAGGTTCATTTTCAATTTTTGAATTTTCGTTTTTACATCCAACACTAGAATTGCTGTAGTAAAAAAAAAAAATTTTTTTTGAGCGTTCTACGAGGTAAATTTCATCTTTATATACATAATACAAGGTATTTTTATTACTTAGAAGAAAAAGAAAAATTCGATCAGTGACGGCCTGCATGAATCTGAATGGAATCAGCCATGTATAATTTGCTATCCTCGTTACACCCCTTCCCCAGATGCTGGAAGACTGTGTATGACAACTCTGCGATACTTAGTCGCACTGCAAAATATAATGGGACTATACCACAAGAAAATCCCTCTATGATATCCCATGTTAAAAAATTTTTTCTTTTTCGTTTCAAAAAGAAACACTTGATTCTATAAATCATCTTATCTAACCCGCTACACTCATGATCATATTGATCGTCACGGTTAGATAATTTATTATCAATGAAAGGAGATCTTGCATATTATCTCTTTCCAATACTTTAATGATAACAGTAACTTTTACCTATCATCATCAATGTTATTTATTAACAGACATCGTCCTTTGAAAAACTACTCAAATATTTCATAATTGCAGTTGTGACAGTATTTAACCAGTTGCAACAACTGTCATTCTCTCCAGTTGCTACACTGCCAAAGTTGAGTGAAAAATTAAGAAGATCGAACCGAAGATCTTCTAGAATTACCATTTGACTCACTACGAATGCGTTTATACGTATTATTTTCACCCGATCGCTGTGAAACACATACTAACCTCGCATTCGCTCGTCTCACCACCAAAGCTGTCCTACACGGCTTATCACGTTTTCTTCACACGTATACCGACCTAAAACTACACTTTATACCACACGCAGGTGGTGCGCTATCGCTGAAGTGGTGAGATCGGCCATTCGCAGATGACCCGCCGCAATTCTTCACTCTTCCTACTTCAACTTCTTGATCCATCGGCGGTTGATTCTCATCCTTGATGCTGTCTGGATCATTGTCAGACTTAAATTTTCGGTAGATAAAATAAATGTTTTTGCAGATGGAGTGCCAAAAATATGTAACTATCACTCTTATGTAGATTCTTCTTCTACTTAAGCGACCAACTACAGTCTTATTATGACACTCCATGAACACCCCTTTCGTTTGTTCCTGAGAGATGACGAGCATCCGCGTCTCGTCATCCAGATCCAGGATAATATCGACTTCTTCGTCTGGACTATACATAAAGAATCGACAATTATGTACTTTAGTAAACTAATTTAGACATCATCGTTCCTTAGTTAGATTTACATTATGAAGAGTCAAAAATTCAACTTCTTCGATCCCTTCATCTTTGTACATTAGAAAGAGAGTGACTGATATACTTTTCAGTACTCTTTTATGGTGTTCAACCGTACACAAGTAGTCTTGTACTTTCGAAACTATTTTCCTTAATCTGCTATTTAGTTTAAAAGATAGCAAAACCATTTCAAATTTCTATAATCACCTTTCTTGACCTGGCATCCATCCATATATAGTCTGACTTTGTTAATTACCCATTTTACGACTCTGGCTCCACGAGTGTTATATGAGTCAATTAACATGCCGCAATTCGCAATAAAACCTCTCAACCATAATCGAGTTTCAGCTTCGACGATGCCTATGCTTTTTCCAATCTCAGCAAAGGCTGAATTTTGCTTTACTGCAACACACTTCAATGGTTCACCAACGTTGATAGGCTCAATTCTGTCTGAGACTGTCCATGGTACATCTGACGCTTTAAAGGCCTTAGAAGAGTCAGTGGAAGCAGTTACGGCCTTCTTAACTTGCTCCCAATGGCCTTTTCCGAACATTTCGGACATTCGCTTCTTATGTAACCTGGATTACCACAACCATAACAAACTATGCTATCCCGGTTGTGGCGAGGACTTGATCCTGGTCTTCTATACTGGTCCTTTCTTGGACTACGAGACTTTCGTCTCTCAGAACCTGAACCATTATCATTAAGATCATCGTGATCCTCATCACTAGTTCTTCTTGACATCCGATGATTTGCAGGACTCGACTTGGATTTCTTTTTCTTTGGCGTTGTATGTCGATAAACTTTTCCAATCAATTTCTTTTCAAGTTGAGCTAACTTTTTTTCCAAAATTTTGGTAACTGTAGACACCATGTCTTCCGCTTTCAACACACTGGTCTCCACACTAGATACTTTAGGCGGAATCTTCTTTTGATTCGCCGGTGGATAATAAGCTGTTTCTGGTAATAATGGTTTGCCAGGTGATGGTGGAGGTTTATAGACTTTCTCAGCCTCTAAAGTCAACTCCGCTTCAACAGCAAGCTCTAATAAAGCCTCGATGCTATTGAATTCGTCTCTGCGTACGAGTCTTTGCAGCTCCGGCCTCAAGTTACGATGTAATAAATCTGACTGTTGGCTGAGGTCCGGTTGTGGCTTCTGTCTTCGCATTATTGCTATAAGACACGTTAAGTAGTCACGCACTGGCTCATCATTGCCCTACGTGCGTGCATTCGCTTCTGCTATAAGCCTCTGTTGGAAACGACGGTTGGTACCGTACCATCGTCTCGCAGCTTCACAGAATTCGGGCCAACTATGCCATTGGTCCCGATTATTGCGATACCAAGTAGCTGCAACACCTGTCAATAATTCCGAGAGCGAATACAACAAATTACTCTCCGACAGATTAGCAAGGACCCGACACTCTTTGACTCTTGTCAAAAAGAGATCAATACTTTGGTCATTTTTACCAGAAAATCGTACTTCCCATTGACGTACGACTCTGCCCACATCTCTTGGTTGACCACCATGACTCACTGAGACCTGAGTCGGTGAGCTACCCCTTCCCCAGGCTGTGCCGAGAGCGCCAAATGGTGGTAACCGGGATGTCCCAGATACTTATGAACCTTTAGCACGAGGTGCACCACCTGTTGACGTGATGACCCTCGCATTGGCCGTCATTTTGTCAAAATTTACCAGTCTATCATCAGGCTGTTGTTGACCTGATTCAACATTACTATGTTGGGTCCTTTTGCCGCAACCTGATAGACCACCATCCATTCTTGTACTCGACGGTAACCTGTTCTCAGTTGGAATCACACTTGTTTGATTCGACAAGCATGACTCCCTCCAATTCGAGAGGTCGCAAACTCTCTCAGATAGATCTTCCATTTGCTGTTGTATCTGTTGCAATGCTTTTAACATCTTGCTATGCAATAGATACTCTTCATTAGTCATATTCTTATGACTTTGCGGCAACTTCTGTTGTGCGTGAGCGTCAATTTCGTGCCTTGAAATTTCTTGGATTTCATTCTCTTTATCCGTCGATTTCTGTTTTCTCACCTGCCTACTTTGCGAAGTAACACTACTGTTATTGGCTAGGGCGCCTTCTGTTCTCTCGCTTCCACTAGCTGATAATTGTGTCACCTCACAATTTCCTACCTGCAATTGAGGCAACTCAGCCAATGGATGCGGATGCAAGGTGTAATTGCTTGCTGTCTGCGAACTGTTTGTTACCTCCGCCGTCTTTGTCTCAATAAAAGACTGACGAAGATCAATCCTAGTCTGTCTGATTACATTTTCGTCAGATAGATCTAACTGCATAAAGTCAGCTGCCGTTTATTCACCGAGCAGCCAGACTCTTAACCTCTCAGCTTGAGCAAACCTGGAGCCAGAAGTTCGCATTTTTAAACTGTACAAGGCTTCAGTCAGTTCTTGACTGTTTCAATATATCAGCCAGTCATCAAGCAACTCAGTCGATGCTACATCTCTTCTTGACTGATTGCTTGCCATCTTCGCTAATAATTTCCTCTTGGTCTCAATAACTCTAACTGCTGACTGGTTAAGAAAAAAAACAAAACCTTCAACCAGTTAGCTATTGCAAAAACTGCAACCTCAGTTTTGCAAAAACACACAAAAGAAAACTTTACTATCAAATCTGCTTCTCAAAGAAAAATTTTAATAATTTTAACTAAACCGAGAACAGATTTAAAATTTATGTTTCTCTTATATGAGAAGTAACTCTCTTAACAAGAAAGGAATAGAATTAAAAAAAAAATCAACACCAAGGGTAAAATCACAATTAAAAAATTTTTAATTGTGATTTTACCCTTATACAATTATATCGTAGCCTGTGAGCAGCCTACTTTACCGTTGCTCACAAGCGCGCTTTATGTTCAACAAGACTTCTCCTTTTACTTTTGTCTATCTTGTCGAACTTTCTTACAACTACGAGACCGTCGTCCTTATACAATATTTTGATAGCTAGCTTTCCCTAAACAAAACTATTTTTTTATTTTTCTTAAGGAAAACCCGAGAAAATTATCTTTTCCCTCAAAAAAAAATTAGCACGTGAATTCACTACTTTTAGACGATTCTGCTTAATGCCTCAAGCGTCATATCACGGTAAGCCTTGCTAAAAATTTCTCCTATGTACTCTTACTGTACACTGGACACCATTTAACAATGCGCGCCACCAGAGAGCCACCTACATTCCTTTATTGCGTCTCGTTAAATACCACGTTGCGCGCCACATAACCATGCGCGCCATAAAAACCACATTAAACTTTAACCTACGTGAGTCAATTTGTTGGTGCCATGTACGATGTACGCCATGCAACAGCGATATACACTCTTTTATCAACTTATATGAATTGATGCGTTGGGCGCCATGTAACGGGGAATATATTTAACTAAACTAAATCAAATATATTTGTGGGTTTCACGTGTACTCTCTTTAAGTGCACGTGCACTTCCCGTTAAATAACTGACTTTCGCTTTATAGTCGATCAGCATAATTCAATACCGCCGATCTACTTCGTCTATCTATTTCTGACAAAGAAAATCAGTTAAATCATATTTAATACTATTGCAGAACTTCACTTTGAAGCTCTGCCTCCCGGACGTCTGGTACGACGAAACCCACGGCGTGTACCCGAGAACTCTATTAAATACCGTTGATTAAGAAAGAATGTATTCAATTTTATTTGTGACGCGGGAATAAGATGATATATAATTAACAAGGAAATAAGATCATACTCTACTTAATAATTAAATTCAACCTTGATTTTACTTTACTCTATTTAATCAACTTATTGGAATTTAATACAATGAAAAGTAGATATATAAAATAAATAATAACGTATTAAAAGTAGAATTACACATTCTTGGTAAATAAAGAAAATAAGGCCTAACTTAACCTACAACGCAACGCGTCGACGTGGACGACAGTCTCTTACGCCACAAGTTCGAAAAGCAATACAAAAAGAAAATTAAGACACGTTAAAGTCTGCAGGCTTACATTTTATGCCGACGTCTAGGTCAGAGCTTCTCTTCACCTATGGATCACCTGCGAGATCTATTTGATGCGGCACCGGATGCACACGGTGCAGCTTTTTGTCTCACTCGTGTCCCCTGAAAAGTTCTCGAGAAGAATTTTGTCGAATGCAGCAAATAGCTAGATACTGATGATTGTCTGTACAATAATCACAGTGCAATCCTCACAAGATGACGATTTTCTATTTAAAAAAATACTAACGGATGCTCAAGCACGCACAGCAAGAGAATTCATGGCGGCCAACCGGCTTCACGACGCGTTCGCTTTCGTATCCCGCTCGAGTCTCCACGTCATGTCTTGCGCGCTTTCGCTAACCATCAGCCACGCAAGACGATGAAATATCCACTCTCTGTCTCACTCTTATACACATAAAGTAAGCATAAAAGCTTACAATAGGCTGTGCGACTCACAACGAGGAGAGAGACAGAAGTATACTGACATACAGTATATGTATAATTTGCTTTAATAATATTAGCTAATCTTAACTCTTTCAGAACGGAATTATTATTTCATCATGAAAAGTTCTGATAACCATTTAGCGATGATAAGTGTTCATTTATTAAGCAATTTTTGTGATAAAAAAAATTTTTTTTTTTTCGTTTTCAAGTTTTCTCAGTTTTTATCAAAGATATAATAACTTAGGCCCTCAGTTTGAGATCGGAAATAGTCCACTTTAATCTAGTACACATATTTTTTTTACAAAATTTAAAGCCACTTTTGCACAATTTCAAAAAAACCAAAAAATGTCAATGTACATTGTAATGTACATTGGTTCTGAAAGGGTTAATAAATATCCAGAATAAATTTAATGATTTTGATTAATGTAATATTCTGCTATAGGTTAACGTATTCGGATTTTATATTCAACAATTTTACTAACGTAAAATTTGTATTATTACGGTACTTTATCATAATTATTGTTATATATTTCTAACATCAGCATTCAAGTTTTTCGTCATTCTCGCCAATGTATGAATTGATAATATTATTTAATCGAGAAATTTCTCTAACATCTAAAATATTATCATTTGGGCTTTCTAAATAATATTCGTATTCTTTAAATGGTCTTCAATTTAATTATTTAAATCTTTATCATTTGTTAATTAGTGGCATTATCTACTTCAACATGATTGCCTTCAATTGGATTCCATTCCATCATTTTTTTTATTATTTTGTATAATATGTATGTTGTCACGGTATTCTACCGTGTTTGAATCTTGCGCGCTTAGGTAAAATTAAATGACACGCGCTCACAAGGAGAGTGTTTCACCTTCGGGTCACCGTTTTTGCTCAAATTTTGGGAATGTTTTCTGGATGTAGAAATATGAAGAGAGCAAAAATTTTAGAGGCCAACGCTCAATATTTCCCTAGTTACAGGCCATCGAAGAAAATCACTAAAAAAGTTACTAGATTTTCAAACGCTTATAGTTCCTCAGCATTATTAGCTAGAAGCTTAAACCTTTTTTTTAATGAAAGCTGAGCTCAAATCCTTTCGAAGTAGCACCTATACTATCTCAAAATATTATTTTTTTCCAAAGCTAGAGCGTAATAAAGATTGGAACTGAATTTTTTGTTTAAAATATTAATTCATAATAAAAGCTAAAATTGGGTTCAATCTTTATTATGCTGTAACTTTGGGAAGAAATAATATTTTGATATGCTATAACCACTATTTCGAAAGGATGTCAGCTCGGCTTTGATTTAAAAAAAGGTTTAAGTTTCTAGCTAATAATTCTGAGGAACTGTAAGCGTTTGAAAATCTAGTAACTTTTTTAGTGATTTTCTTCAATGGCCTGTAACCAGGGAAATATTGAGCGTTGGCCTCTAAAATTTTGGCTTTCTTTATATTTCTGCATCCAGAAAACATTCCCAAAATTTGAGCAAAAACGGTGACCCGAAGGTGAAAACACTTTCCTTGTCAGTCATATACCTCGTCTAAGTTACTTGAAGAAGAACGTAACTCGACGAGCAGCGCGCGCGCAAAGAGCAAGAAAGCCACGAGGCTTCTGAGAACATTTTCGGCGGTTCATCAGCACACACGTTTGTGTAAGGCAGATATTTTCCTGCAGTTCACGAGCACGCATCTTTAGTTTCATTCTCTTTGATCTACTTAGAGTCGTGATAGTTCGTTCGCGTGAACCTATAAAGTGGTTTTTCTCTTTGGTATTTGAGGAAAAAGGAGATGACGCCTGTTTGGAGACGATTGGCATCCAAGGCTACATATTTTCTTAAACCAACATTACTTGGCTTGAGCGTTTAACCTTTTTGGCTGCTGTCGGCAAACTCCAGTGACCAGGTTTCGATTTGCGCTGCGTTGGCCAATGATCGAAGGATATTCGAAGTATGTATTTTTATGTAGAAGCTTCTACTCGTAATAGTGAGTAAATTATAAATTTTGTTAACTAGAGTTCCTTTCCTCGAAGAAGTATGTATTTTTATGTAGAAGCTTCTACTCGTAATAGTGAGTAAATTATAAATTTTGTTAACTAGAGTTCCTTTCCTCGAAGAAGTATGTATTTTTATGTAGAAGCTTATACTCGTAATAGTGAGTAAATTATAAATTTTTTTAACTAGAGTTTCTTTCCTCGAAGAAACTCTAGTATTAAGAGTGCGCGCGTTTGTTCTTGCTTGATAAAGCTTTAGTTCGTGTCGCGTCCCCCTTTTTATTCTCCATCTCTTCCTAATAAATAGATTTTGAGATTTAAGTAAGATCATACCTTTTTTTTTGTTTGCAATACATTAAGTTTTCATTATTCACATTAATTCTATTATATTGATTTCTTTTTATTGAATAAATTTTCTTAAATTTGAATACAAAGTACTATCTATTTGACTCATATTGCTTGTCTACGTATATAATAAATAAATATAGTTCCCGTTGCTTACTCCGACGCCTCCGCGGCCCTCGTAAGCAGTTATAGTTAATTATTCGTACAAAAGAGCATAATCTGATATTATGCAGCTATAAACCTGCATCGCAAAGAAAACTGTGCTACCGACAACGTGTCGCTCGATGGAGTAAGAGAGAAAGAGAAAAAAGCGCAATCAGTGCTACAAGTGACTAATATCTCACAAGGAGAGTGTTTCACCTTCGGGTCACCGTTTTTGCTCAAATTTTGGGAATGTTTTCTGGATGCAGAAATATGAAGAAAGCAAAAATTTTAGAGGCCAACGCTCAATATTTCCCTAGTTACAGGCCATCGAAGAAAATCACTAAAAAAGTTACTAGATTTTCAAACGCTTATAGTTCCTCAGCATTATTAGCTAGAAGCTTAAACCTTTTTTCAAATGAAAGCTGAGCTCAAATCCTTTCGAAATAGTAGTTATAACATATCGAAATATTATTTTTTCCCATAGTTATAGCATAATAAAGATTGAACCCAATTTTAGCTTTTATTATGAATTAATATTTTAAACAAAAAATTCAGTTCCAATCTTTATTACGCTCTAGCTTTAGAAAAAAATAATATTTTGAGATAGTATAGGTGCTACTTCGAAAGTATTTGAGCTCAGCTTTCATTTAAAAAAAGGTTTAAGCTTCTAGCTAATAATGCTGAAGAACTATAAGCGTTTGAAAATCTAGTAACTTTTTTAGTGATTTTCTTCGATGGCCTGTAACTAGGGAAATATTGAGCGATGGCCTCTAAAATTTCGGCTATCTTCATATTTCTGCATCTAGAAAACATTCCTAAAATTTAAGCAAAAACGGTAACCCGAAGGTGAAACACTCTCCTTGTCAGTTAAGATCTTGCCCTATATCACTGAAATTGACTAGCTAGCACTATCGGAGTTTGTTGCATAATATTTAGCATATTTTTTATAATTTGCAGCAACTTTGCATTTATTTAAATTCTAAGACTTATGAGCTAAAATAAAATATAATTAAAAGCTAATTCTTTTTTTTTTTGTAATGTGTACAAAATAATCGTTATAATGTATATTTGAATTTATATTAATTTTTATATTAATGTTATGATGATTTTAATATTCTACAATTTTAGTATTAGTAAATAATTAATATAAATGCGACCTGTAAAAAATAAAAATTAATTTATCATATAATTTGTTGAAAATAATTAATTATAATAAAATTATTTTTCTAATATTTCTTTCCACACTATATTAGATATAGTATCATTATTTTCTGATATATTTTGAATAAATATTTTTTTTGCTTACTTACAGCGCGAAAGAGCAACGTATATTAACCGTGAGAAAATAAAGGTTTTTTATATATATACCCACATTTACAAAACTTAGTCCTTGAGATTTATTTATAGTTATCGCCAACGCTAAAACAATAGGAAATGGTTTTCTATATGAAATAAACGGCAATGACAATGATTTGTTAGTATTTAATGTTTTTCTTGGTATAAAAACTTTATTTTCTTCATTTTCCGTGTAATAATTTCACCTTCTATATTATATTTAAATAATCTAGTTATTTTTTATCGTGTTCCATTATTACATAATCCATCTTTAATACTTAAATTTCGAATCAGCATTATTATTGCATTTACTTTTAAATTTAGTTCATGTGGAGGTAATCCTTCTCTCATATTATTCAACATTTCTATTGGATAATTTAAATAAATATTATAATCTGTTTGATCCACAAGTGTTGATTAATACTATAATAAGTTATTGTTTGTTAATTAATTTTAATATTTTATTATTTAAAATGTTTACTACTTTATTATGTGTACTTGAAATAACATTTTTAGAAAAACAAGAAATTTTGTT
The DNA here is from genome assembly GCA_017163975.1 of Anastatus disparis. Classification (NCBI taxonomy): domain Eukaryota; kingdom Metazoa; phylum Arthropoda; class Insecta; order Hymenoptera; family Eupelmidae; genus Anastatus; species Anastatus disparis. The sequence continues at coordinate 2,664,692 of JAFFSR010000074.1, forward strand.
AATGTTTTTATAAATTTATTACAAACGTCATTAGTTTTCCATTCTTTTGAAATAACAAATGGATCAACTTTTTCTTCTCCGATATTTATTAAAAATGAAGAAAAATTGTGGTCATTAGATTTTATGTTTTTTTTTTAATTTGAAAATATAAAATAAAGGCCAAAGATTTGAATACTTATAATCTCTTCAATAATAGTATTTCTTCTTCTATATTTTTAAACTGGTAGAATTTGTTGAAAATCTCTACTTAAAATAATTATTTTTCCACTATTCCAATATCTGTTTCTCTTAATTTTTTTTTTATCTGATTCAAATTTTAAAAATGCTTTTTCAATGTTATTTAAATCCGATGAAAATCTGAAAGTTCTATGACTTGTTAAACCTTTAGATAGTAAAATTAAAGCTGTACCTGTTCGGAATATCGATAAAAAATTTTTCAAAAAATTTAAGGCGTCGATAGCGGTACCGCTACATTATACACCTTTTTCTGTTATTTGATATATATATATATATATATATATATATATATATATATATAACAAAAAACAATAAATATTAAAGAATTATAAAATTTATAATAATAAAGAATTATAAAATTTATAATAATAAAGAATAATAAAATTTTAGTATTTAAAATATAATTTTTATTTTTATTACATATATTACATTATATTAATTAACACATAATTCAATAATAATTTATGAAAATTGTAAAGTGTTATATGTGTATTATGCAAGGATGCAAGTGAGTAAACACGGGGGGGGGGCTGTACGGGAACGCAGGCGGGGAGGGAGAATGAGGGGGGCGTGGGGGTGCTTAGACCAAATTGACGAGTAAAAAATATCGTAGAATTTTAAACATTTTAACGTTATTTTGTGGGGGGCTTCACGAAAGACTGTGGGTGAACAGTGAGGGCGCGTGGCGGAGTGCGAGAGGCGTGGGGGGTCTGAAGCGTAATTTTTCAATATTACTAAATAATATAGGAAGATATATTTAAGATTCTCTTAATTGTAAGATTCTCTTAATTTCAATTAAATTCAAGTCAATGAAATGAGAATTTTCTATTATATAAATTAACTTAACAGAATAATATCGAAACCAAGAGAAGTTTGAGTGTACGTTTGCTAGTGTTTAACCGAACAAAGGAATGTGAAATTTTATGATCTACTGTAAACAACATGAGAAGAGACAAAGATTAATAATAAGATCGACACACCGTATTATTATAATTCCTTTTCACGTGAACAGAATTGTTTATTTCACAACCAAACGTACTCCCAAGCTAAGATTATTATAAGACAAGAACGAACGTTTCGTGCTGTAATCGCCGTAATCGGAAAGTATAAGGGTACCTCCTTGTTTCTTTCTCTCTCCATCTTAATACTTTTAGATTAAATATGACACGTTGTGGATTAAATTCATAACGATGTTTTTCATGCTAAACTACAGATTTACGCTGGAATTAACTTCACCAAATATTCATTACGCGATGAACTCTGTGACATTCAATTTGTTCAATTCAAACTTTAATGAATTTTAAATTAAGAAAATTACAAGATGGTTAATTGATTTTTGTTTATACGTTTGTTTTAACCTTGAGGTGCTCAAAGCCATTATTTATACATCGAGACTACTTCTGTTAACTTTTACTTTACGGAAATGAATGCCACTTCTTTTATTTCTCAAAATAACGCCATTTATGACCCTTACGCGAATAAAAAAGAACTTGAAAGTAATGTTCGATTTGAATTTTAAGAATAACAAAGGGTAAATTTGTATTTGGTAAAGTTAATTTAAAGGTGAATCCACTTGCAGGTTTTTAATGAATTTTATCGTTTACGTGGCCACAACCACGCGTAAAATATTATTGATTTTAAAAGTAGTGTATATGTGCGTGTTCATCGTGTAATAAAAAAGGAGAGCTAACCTGTACGCGGCCAAGGCATCATGCCCAGCCGTTTCGGGGCCTTACGCTCAAAGTTAAACACCTGAAAAAGATAAGAGAGGAAAGGAATAAGGAATGAATCTTATTGCCTCTCGTTTCAACACTTTTAAATTATAATCCCCTAAGTAACAATAACAAATTGATAAGTGAAAATCATTAAATCACTTGTATGCAAGAAGTTTATACAGCACAGAATTAATCACACGCATGCAAGGATATTTTTTTAATTTATTTTAAATTTCCACTACACAACACACTTTTCGCTACTTTATAATTCACTGATAACGGATACGTAGATCGAACGTATGCCAATCTATTTCGCTGCCTTAAGTCGTCCCTGTAGTAATGAGACACGATCAGAACAGAGAGCTTGATTTAATTTATTTATTAGCTGAAGGAAGAAACGAGAGTGAGCTCTCTACAAATTTTTCTGAACACAACACCTCGTTTTCGTCGTGTCAGCGCTCTTACCTCTCCCACACAGCATCTACCCTCTCCCATCTCTCATACTCAAACGTAGAGTCGATGCTGTAAATGAAGATTAATCTAATGTACTTATAAGTATTTCGCACATGTATAGGTATAGCGGTCGAATGAAAGCGCGCCTGGTGCTTTCTTCTACCCCACCGCTCCTAATCACACATACATATAACGCGCCTATGTAAGATCTTACATTATATATATATATAATGCTTGCTCCACTCGCCAACTCCCGTAAAGATAGGGTGATTTATGATGGATCTCCTGTTGTCATATTTCATGTATATCTTATTAATCATAGGTCACATTATATTATTTTAAATAATATTTTTTTTCTATACATAAAAAAAAATTAATTCATTTTCTAATTTTTTAAATTATTTTATTATAAATATTTTTTAGATATATATATGTTATATATTGCTTATATGTTATAATTTAACTAAATATATTATATTATATATTTTTAATATCTAATACTTATTTAATCTACTCTATAATATACTTAATTTTATTTTTAAAAATGTAATCTTACATTTAATTGTTAATCTATACAAAAGACAAGACATATAGTCTTGAGTAACAACTTTCCACACCACCTTATATTTCAAACTTTAGTTAATATTATGATGAATTGCTTTTATTTATTTAATTTTATTTTATAAATTTATTCAATTTTTAAATATAATTTTTAATTTATCTAATGCATTTTAATTTTGTGAAATATGGAGGTACCGTTATGGCGCGTTAGATTTTTTGATTAGTGGAAACCCTTGCCAGGAGGTCTAAAAACCACTTTGTTCTGTTGTTATATGATATCATGTCATATATTTATAATATAATTAATTTTATGTATTGTATATGAATAAAAATATTGATATTATATAAAATATAAATAAAAAAATAACTTATTAATGGAATTATATTAATGATCAAAGTTATAATAAAATTTTTAAATAATTACTGTTGATAAAAATTTTGTCAATAATATCATTGATATATCATAATGTTTATTCATGTCTTAACATTTGTAGGATTATTTTAGTATGATTCCTTTTTTATATTTTTTTGACTTAATTTACATTTTATAAGATATATAAAAAATTTTTTACGAAAGTTAAAAAATCTTTTTATTTTAATATTCAAAAATAAGTGACGTAATGGTTAGTAATATTTATAAGATCATTAAATCACTATATTATTCTAATTATTTTAATTTCTATATATATATATATGTATGTATGGGACATTTCACGCCAACCGATAGAGCAAAAAAATAAAAATCGTTGAAACTCTATGAATTTATTCTTTTTGTTACCCAAAATATGTAAAAAAATTTTCAAGGATCTAGATTGAAAGGATCAAGAGTTACAGGACCTTGAAATTTGAAAATTTTTCAAAATTTTTGGAAAAGTCCCAACTTTATCATTTTTTTTCTGAAAATCCTGATGTTTTAGAGAAAAATGCATAATCACACTTCTTATTGTAAATGAAGAAGAGAGTTAGCAGGATTTTTTACAGACCTGAATCTCGCAGTTTTCTGATTGGCTCTTATATGTAAAACATGGTTATTGAAATTATTTAATGTTTGCCGCTGCCGAAATTGGCTTTCGAAGGCTTATTTTTTTCTATTTTTATTAACTTTAGAATAAATTTTGGTTCGTGTAAGCAAAAGTTACCAATAAGGAGTTATCACAGTTTTAAATATACATTTTTATGTAAAATTTATTTTTCTCATTGAAAATAGCCTGTCACTTACTAAACATGATCATCTGGTTTTAATGCTCAAAAACTATTAAAATAAGTTTAAAAATCATTCAGTAAAATGTCATTTATCAATTATAAGCATAATTATTAATTAAACAGCACTCGTTATTGTTATAATTACAATTAATTTCAAAGGAAAATTAGACTCTGAATTATTCCAAAATCAAATAATTATTTTTCAATAAAAATTTACTTATTTCAAAGAATTGATCCATCAATAAAAAAGAATAATTAAATAATTACTATTTTCCTTGCCTTAACTTCCTAGAAAAAGTATCTGTTCAATAGAAAATGATGATAGAATTTCGGAACACACACTAAATGAATTTTTTGGGGACGATTATAAACAAAAGCTTTCTGACTACCCATCTTTATTTATTTATTTAAATATATATTTTTATTTTTATTTAACCAATAGAAGTATTCTTTAACTCAAAATACTATATATTGAATGTTAGTTTATAACTTTTTATGCATAGTATTTTAATGGATCTTTTGAGTTATCCGCACTTAAGTTTATTGTCATAAATTTTTTTACTGTAGCGAAAAACTAGATTAAACGCACCGTTCATTGATAGACTTGGATTGGAAATATTGTTAAAAGGAGGAGTTTTGGTATGCCCTTAAGACCGTTATATATGAAAAGTAAATAAGATGTTAATTACCAGAAAATTCTTTTAGTTTTATAAATTGTTTTTTTTTCAGAATATTATGAAGAACAAATAATAGAAATATAGTTCAAATTATATTCATTGAGTGGAGAAAGAAAAATGGATTTTGATCCATGAACAGCTGTAGATACAGCTGTTAAAATTGTTGAAACTGGATACACGCAAAGAAGAATGGTAAGAGTTTAGAAGATCTTAGTTTACATTATGATATGACAGTTGAAAATTCTTTTGTTGATATTGTTTAAATTCTTTATCGTGTAGATTCTATGGATCCAACGTATATGGAAGGCAAAGACTGCCTAATTGATTATAAAAGAGTTCTTGATGATATATTAAATCTACATCAACGTACAAAATTGAAAATCCATTAGACAGCCCTAGTATTATTAAAGTAACCCCTGAACTTTTGATGTCAGAGAAATATTCTTGTGTAAGTTAAGAATTTAAGCAAGAATCAGCTCAATTTTTGAAAACAGTTGCAATTATAATTGCTAGGATTAGACAACATATTAAACCAGATGTTCCAGTTTACAGGTATATTATACATTTAACTGTGTCACAACTTCTTAAATTTATTCATACAAGCAAGAAAAAATATATAAAAGCAAAACTTGAACCAGTCACTGCAGTTTGTGCTTTAACTGCACAAAGTATTAGAGAACCTGGTACTTGAATAACCTTGAAAACTTTTGATTTTTTTAGCACCTATGAACATTACTCAAGATGTACCTTGTATTAATGAAATTATTAATGCTAATCTAAAAATCAGTATTCTAATTATAACAGCTCATTTAATGTAATTCATTGTAATAAAAGCCTCTATCATTTCTTTTAAGTGTATGTTCCAAAATGATATCATCATTTTCCATTTTACTGATACTTTTTATAGAAAGTTAAGGCAAGGAAAATAGTGATTATTTAATTATTCTTTTTTATTGATGAATCAATTCTTTGAAATGAGTAAATTCTTATTGAAAAATAATTATTTGATTTTGGGATAACTCTTATTTTCCTTTGAAATTAATTGTAATTATAGTAATGACGAGTGTTGTTTAATTAATAATTAGGCTTATAATTGATAAATGACATTTTACTAAATGATTTTTAAACTTGTTTTAATAGTTTTTGAGTATTAAAACCAGATGATCATGTTTAGTATGTGACAGGCTATTTTCAATGAGAAAAATAAAGTTTACATAAAAATGTGTATTTAAAACTGTGGTAACTCCTTATTGGTGACTTTTGCTTACACGAACCAAAATTTATTTTAAAGTTAATAAAAAATAGAAAAAAATAAGCCTTCAAAAGCCAATTTTGGCAGCGGCAAACATTAAATAATTTCAATAACCATGTTTTACATATAAGAGACAATCAGAAAACTGCGAGATTCAGGTCTGTAAAAAATCCTGCTAATTCTCTTCTTCATTTACAACAAGAAGTGTAATTATGCATTTTTCTCTAAAACATCAGGATTTTCAGAAAAAAAATGATAAAGTTGGGACTTTTCCAAAAATTTTGAAAAATTTTCAAATTTCAAGGTCCTGTAACTCTTGATCCTTTCAATCTAGATCCTTGAAAATTTTTTCACATATTTTGGGTAACAAAAAGAATAAATTCTTAGAGTTTCAACGATTTTTATTTTTTTGCTTTATCAGTTGGCGTGAAATGTCCCATATATATATATACATATATAAAATAAAATAATTTCGAAATGTTAGATTCATTTTGTACAATACTTACTTTTATAATTTTTTAATCCTATATATTTTCTTAATAAAATTAGCTAATTTTAATAAATGTCTAGAATAAATTCCATGATTTTGATTAAGATAATAGTGATTTATATTATTATAAAATTTTTATAAATTTAGTATAATAATACTCTCTAAATATAATCCAGTGAAAATTTCACTATTTGATTCAGCGGAAATTATTTCACTGAAAAATCAGTAAAAAATTAACAGAACTTTCAGTGCCCCTGTTATTGCACTGAAATATCATTGAAAATTCCACTGAAATCACAGTGACTCATTTATTCCACTGATAATTCAGTGAAAATTTGACTGATTACAAAGGTGAGGGTTGAAATGGCGGGAAGAACTTGAGAGTGACGCTCTCAAGTTCATTCCCGCCACAATCTTAATGCTAAGAGTATCTAGCTTTGATTTTGAGTAGAACCCTTTAAAGATTTTAAGTAAAAAAGCTTAGTGTGATATAATAGAATTAATTCTAATTTATGAATTATTATTATTAAGAAAAATCATTTAATCCTTTTAAGTGAAAAGGTAAGTTCAATATAATATAATAAATTATTATATGCACATAGAGAGAGAGAGAGATAGATAGATAGATAGATAATTAATTTATTACTGTACAGTAAGTTGTACAAAACCAATGAGTAAGAATACATAGATAAAATGAAACAAGTATATATATATATATATATATATATATATATATATATATATATATATATATATATATATATATATATATATATATATATATATATATATATACATAACAAGTTAATATAAATCAATAATAAAAAATCTGAATGTATAAACAAGTACATAAAAAATAAAAAAATATATTTTAATTTAAATTTAGCACTTTAATTAGGCGGCAAGAGCCCACTCTCCAAGGATAGGTAATGAGAGAATGACAATGCTTTGAATGTGAGGAATGAAGATGACTCGCGAAGTGCAGTTGGAAGATCATTCCATAGTCTTGATGAAGTGACCAGGAATGACCTTTGATGATATTCAGTGGATGAAAACGGAATGGTCAATGGCCTCACATCACCCCTCAGTGCCCTCATAGGACGGCTCCACAGATACCTAGAATATAAATATGATGGTGAGCGCGTTAAGAACATTTTAAACAAAAAAGAAGTAGTAAAGTACTTTCTCCTACTTGCTGTGGATAGCCAGCCCAATGAGGACCTATAAGTTGAAATGTGCTCACGCTTACTTACACCATAGATGTAACGAATGCCAGAGTTTATGACTCTCTGAAGCCTCAAGTCGAGTTCAGCAAAAAGATCACTATACACAAGACAACAATAGTCTAAGAGTGGAAAGAGCAGTATTTAAATAAGGTGTTTACGAAGAGCAATTGTAGTACTTTTTCTTAAAAAATTTAGTCTATAAAGTAGTGAAAAAGATCTATTACACACCTGTGTAATTTGCTCCTTCCAATTCAGCTTACTATCGAGCCACACTCCCAGACTACGAACAGTAGTTTCAAATCTGATAATGGTATCATTCAATGGAACACCAATGAAGGGCAAGGATTGCAGCTTATTTATGTAATAGCAAGAGCCGATGACTATGGCTTTAGTCTTACTAACATTTAGATTGAGGTAATTATTGGAAGCCCATGTAGCTATGAGCTCAGCATATTCGATCATAAGCAAGATGAAGTCCTCGAGTTTCTCCAAAGGAAAATGCACGTAAATCTGTAAGTCATCAGCATACATAATATGTTGAACATCAAAACTAAAACTAGCAGCAATATCACCAACATAAATCAAGAATAGTAGAGGCCCCAGTACAGAACCCTAAGGCACCCCAGTGTTCAAAGCAACATATCCAGACCTGTTACCATCCTCATCAATAATAGCCTGCCGCCGATCGGTAAGATAGGAAGAAAACCACCTGATAGCGGCACAAGAAATATCAAGAGTGGACAACTTACTAAGAAGTGTAGCATGACATACAGTATCAAATGCCTTGCTGAAATCAAACAGTAGAAGCATAGTAACGTAACGTTTGTCCATGTTCAGTCTAATGTCCTCCGTCAACTTTAGTAGAGCGGTCTGCGTTCCATGTCCAGGTCCAAAACCAGTTTGTAAAGGGTCCAGTAACTGTCCAGTTAATAAGTAATTGTAAATCTGTTCGTGGACAAGACGCTCAAGAATCTTGGACATACACGACAATAAAGAAATCGGCCGCATATCACTCATCGCACGTGGAGAAGAGACTTGATTAACAGTAATTACTGAGGAGTCCTTCGAATATGAAGGGAAGATCCTCTCTTTAAGCGAGTCGTTGTATATTCTACATAACATAGGACCGATCGCAGGAAAAGCAGAATGTATGATAGATAGAGGTATCCCATCAGATCCCCTAGCCTGCATAGTAAAACTACAAACCGCCTGCCAAAGTTATTTCATTGAACCCAAACATAGGCTTGAATGGCAAGTCTTCCGTGAGTGTCTCCATGTAGTCAGAAGTCGAAGTGATATCAGGATTAGACGAGACACTGCCAAAATAACCATTCAGCTCATCGATTGAGAAGGGATGACGTGAACCATTTCCACTAAAACAAATCCCAAGACTCCTGAGCTCCTTTCAAATCTGTAGAGAGTCAGTAAGTCTTGACAGTCGATCGTGGTGATGCTCGACTCAATGCCCTCATGTGCCCGATCTCGAGCAGCTCTGTAGCAAAGAAGATCAGTATGTAGTTGAGAACGTTTGTAGCGTCTGTAAAGTTGATCCCTCTCTAGAATTATTCGATGATGCTCTTCAATGAACCACGGACGACGACGACCCACACCCTGCCGGACCCTCCTAACAGGCACAAAAAGTGTAATTGCCTCATTAAGATGATCATAGAGACGTTGCAGGCGAGCCGACAATGGCGAATCACCGCCACAGACAGTACACCTTAGAGCACCAAAATAGTTCATCATAGCCACAGTATCAACCGCCTTATAGTCATGATAAGTAAAATCATGAAGCTCTAGCTTAGAGAGAGAAGACCTGACAGTCGCAGCAATAAAGTCATGTCCGTCAATGAATGGTACGTCAGTCTTCCAGTAGTCAAGCAAAACGTCATTAGAGTCAACAAGACACAGGTCAAGCATCGTATCCGAAGAAGATGTGTGATGTGTTGCACCATAAGGTACAGAATAAAGTGCATTCTCCTTAATAAAGCTCTTAAGAAATAAAGAGTCATCAGTATCGACCAACAGGTTTGTATTGAAGTCGCCCAGAACAACCTTAGAACTATAATCATGCATATGAGAAGTTAGATCAGGAATCAATTCCGTGTTAGCCAGGAAAGGAGCATGAGGCGGTCTGTAAACCACTCCAACGAAAACGGGAGAGGTCAACTTCGGTGACTTGACCTCACAGAAGAGATATTCAGGTAATCCTGGCTTACCCGTCCAACTGCCATTCGACGAACAAAGACGCATCGAGCTAAGAGAACAATGGACATACAGAGCCACACCACCACCTCTAGTGTTTCGATCCTGCCTATGAAGTGAATATTCATCTAATGCTATCAGAGAGTCACAAACAATCTGACCCAGTTTGGTCTCAGTAACAGCTATTACGTGAAAATAGGGGCGAGATGCCAAAAAAATCCTAATCATCTCAATGTGTGCTCGTATCAAGTTAGCATTGAAATGACAGACCCGGAGACCATCTGTAGTAGTAAAATGATTATTAATAGATGATGATGTTGGACAGTCAGCATGAATCAGTGAATTATTCAGGACAGGAGTAAAGAGTTGACTTACCGCAGAAACGCAGTTTATGGAGTTGTCTCGTTGTCGGTAGACACCAGTGGAGTTGTCTCGTTGACAGTAGACACCAGTGGAGTTGTACTGTTGTTGGCAGACACCAGTGAGAGCTTGGCTGTAAGCTTCCTTAAAAAATCTTCCAAATCCTCATCAGATGTAATAAGAGTGCTTGTGTTGCTCTTCTTCCCACGGACGTAAAAGCGACCATTTCTCACAAAAGTAATGAAACCATTTTCCTTGTCCCTTGCCCTGGCCAAGACACGCAGCTTAAGCTGATAAAGTGCAGGAGGTAAGTACTCATTAATATTGATGAGCCCAGATGTTATTGCAAGAGTTGGTTGAGCAGCATTCAGCAGATCCACCTTGATTTGGGAGGTATGTAATTTCTTGACATCAATTTTGGAAGAATGAGTACTCGAACCAAATTAGGGCTTCTAAGAGAAACCAAAAGTGGAACTGATTCCCTCGGCACAGACATAGACGTAGAAAGCACAACAGGAGTATCACACGCAGCAGAGGTAGTCCCCTGAGCAGAGTCACCTGCAGTTGGCAAAGCAGAAACACGGGCAGGAGAGTGTCGTAGTGGTCTAACAGAGACTATATCCTCCAGCAAAATAGAAAAGTCAAGCGTGGCAAAGACGGCATGGACCGCACGCTTCAGATCCTCGAACTCAGACGGTATAAGTCCACTCAACACAAGATCAGCAGAACGCTCAAGACGCTGTTGCTGGGCAGCAAGCTCCTTGCATTGCTGATTAAGAGTCTTACTGAGTTCATCAAGTCTTGCGAAATTAGCTGCATCAGAAGCTGGAAGAGCAGATGTTGAAGTGGCTGAAGCAGTAAGTGGTGGAGCGGCCAACAGTTAATCCACCCTCCTTACCAAGTCTGAATGGTCCTTCTGAAGAACATCGAGAAGTGCCTCACCAGCGTCTATGCGCCTTCCCAAGGTAACATTAATGTCCATCATTTGGGTCTCCAAAGAAAAAAGCTGTGAATCAATAGACGACAATGATGTAGGAACCGAATCGAATTTATTCAATTTCTCAAGAATAGCATTAAGAGTATGCTGCTGAGAACCAGCTGATACCTGCGTTAAGGCTCCTGATAGAGACTCAGATCGAGTAAACGATTGGTTAGAACCCACCGAACTAGATCGTGAGCTAGATAAGGGTGTTTGCTTCTTTAAGACATGATTGACAAACCTTTAACAAGGTACCATCCTCCTTGCGCACTGACATAAGCTTGGCCAACCCAGTGGCACACGTAGTGTGAAAGTGATTACCACATCTATTACACTCAAGTGGCTTAGATGTAGAATTGAACTCCTTGAGGCAGATAGAGTACTTCTCAGCCATGATAAAAAGAAGAAAGTAATAAGTCACCACTTAATTAGTAGCAAAGTAAAGTGTGAAGAAAGTGAGACCTATAATGATATAAAGGTATAAAGGTATAAAGGTGAAGTGTAGAAAAACCTTAATAAAAGTGCAAAATTAGAAAAAAAAAGATATAAGAAGAAATATTTACAAAAGTAAAAACACCAAAGTAAGGTTTGAGATAGTGGAAAAACACCAAAATTTGTAAAGCTTAAAGATATAAGAAGAAATATTTACAGAAGTAAAAACACCAAAAGTAAGGCTTAAGATAGTGGAAAAATACCACAATTTTGTAAAGCACTAGATAAGTGCTGGTGAGAATCAGAGAAAGTGCAGGTGGGAATCAACCTTAATAAGAAATGCCTACTATGAGACTGATAAGTTATCCTAACAGTAAAAGATAACTGAGTACATAAAGGAAACAAGAGATGACGCCACTTGTACCAAAAATCAGCAAAGATCCCGCTACCTCAGGGCTCATAACTATTGTAAGACGGGCCTAACGACCCCGAGGCACCCTAGTTACTATGTATTAAATTGACTGTAGTGATACGTTCACTAACTATTTTGTATTTGCACGCTTAAACTTATTTTATACTTCGAATGTAATATACTTATGTACTGACTTAAAGCGTTACGGCTGTATATTTTTGTAATGATTGCTAAATTAAAAATTTTATAATAATAATAATAATAGGCGACAGTATACCTCAGGGCTTATAACTATTATAAGACGGGCCTAACGACCCCGAGGCACCCTAGTTACTATGTATTAAATTGACTATAGTGATATGTTCACTAACTATTTTGTATTTGCGCGCTCAATTTTATTTTATACGTCGAACGTAATATACTCATGTATTGACTTAAAGCGTTATGGCTGTATATCTATGTAATAATTGCCAAATGAAAATCTTATAATAATAATAATAGCAAAGATCCCGCAAATTAGTATGCAAGAACAAAAAGTCGAGGTTGGACTGATAAGTTATCCTAACAGTACAAGATAACTAAGTACATGAAGGAAACAAGAGATGACGCCACTTGTACCAAAAATCAGCAAAGATCCCGCGCAAATTACTATGCAAGAACGAAAAAATTAAGGTTAGGTTACTCTAATGCACAAGATAAATTAATATAATGAGGCACCAAAAATAGAAAATGCACTTAATATACGTCACCAAATCACACTATGAGTAACAATTTATGTTCTCAGGAGTACTCCGAATCAGCACACGAATGCAACGATTAACAGCACACAATGAAGAAATACAGCAAATACATAAAAAGTCGCCCTGGGTCCGAAATGCAGGCAAAGAAATGCAGGCAAATGCAGCAGAAGCTTGAAAACCCAGCAATGGACGACTTCCTGCAAAAAGATTCACTCGGCAAAGTGAAAAAATGCAATTAATTAGCGAAAAAAGGTAGCAGGAAAATTTTTCCGTGTGATCGTTACTTACCGACCGAGAGAGAGAGTGAGAGAAAGAGAGCCAGTGAAAACGTATAGTGGCGTATGGAGAGAGAATAATTAAAAAAAAATCATTTGAACTTTTTAACTGAAAAGGTCAGTGTAATACAATAAAGTTTATTCTAATTTATTAGAAAAATCATTTTAACTTTTCAAGTAGAAAGGTAAGTTCAATATAATATAATAAATTATAGTATATACATAAAGGAAGAGAGAGAGAGAGTTAAGACGCCATCGCGTGCAAAAAGAAGAAAATTAAGGGAAAATTATTTAAACTTTTCAAGTGAAAAGGTGATTGTGATGTATCAATAATAATATGTATCTATATTCGAAAAATTAGTTTTTTTTAAAGTATAATACAATATTTAAATAATATTTTTTTTAAAGTAATAATTATTATAATAATTTGAGATCCATATATGTTTTAAAAAAAATCGTTTGAAATTTTTTTGTTAGTATTGAATTAATATTAATAATTTTTAAAATATTTAAATTGCTGATATTAGTTAAACACTTAGATAATTTGCACTATGTTAATGAATCTTAAATTATTGTAAAAATTAATACTTTCAATAAGTATTATTAAAATATTGTATTTTACTTAAAAAAAAGAAACTAATTTTTCCTTTGTCTATTATTCTTTTATTCTGTAATTATTTCACAGAAATTACAGCGATATTTTCACTAGAATCCAAATATTGATTCACTATTTCATTCAGCGAAATTTCACTGAACTCTGGTGAAGCGATTTTCACTCACCCATTCAGTGAAAATTTCACTGGACTTCATTGGAATTCCACTAGATTATATTTAGAGAGTAGGCATATCTAACTAAAATGTTTAACATTTTATATAATTATTGAATAAATCTTAAATCATAAATGTAATTAATAGTTTCAATTATAATTATTTCAATATAATATTTGATATATAATAATTTTATTTGAATCTTTCAAGATTTAGAGGATTATTTTGTTATAATTTTTATTATATTAGATTGGATTGGATAATGATTTATTCGTATAAATATACAAAGAGACGTGTAATACAATATAAGATTACAAATAAATATTGCACTTAAAGTTGATATCACAGTCGAATAACTAACCCTAATAATACTGAAAGAGTAAGTCACAATAAAAAGTGATATCACAGATAAACCGCAAATAATACAAGAATAATTAAAATTATAAAACAATACACGCAATAATACAATAAATTAAAAACAGGCATTCATTATCTATCAGTCATAATATTAAAATTAAAAAAAAAATAAAAATAAAAGTACGTAAAAATACATAAAATAAAAATAAAAAACGTACACAATAGCATAAAACGCAGTCAATACAATAAAATCAATAAAGAAAAACTTTTACTCACCAGCCATTCATACAATAAATACATTCACACCTTAAGTCTATATATAGGACATCACATAATAAATTAACACGAATAAAGAAAGTAAATGTCAATTGAGGTCAAGTAAGTACCCCATCACTGCTGTCTTGAACCTGTTGAGCGGTGGAAGATGTTTAATCTCAGCAGGTAGGGAGTTCCAAAAATGCGCACCTTGGACTTGGAAGAAATTCCTGCCAGTCTCAGTAGGCATGAAGGGCACTGCAGTCTTTAATTTCTCCCCTAGTAGCCGCCCTAGGTACACATCTAGCGAAGAGACTCACTAGATGCTCCGGAGTATTCATGCGCACGATTTTGTACATAAGTTTATTTGATATGTTTTGACTTATTTTTATATTTTATAAGATATATCATAATTTTTCCACTATGATTTTTAAATATTTTCAATAAAATGTTAATTATTTCATATAAGTATTAAACAAAATACATTATTATTAGTTTTAATATATAATAATTAAACAATTTTAATTATTTATTTAATAATTACTTTAAATATATAATAAAATTAACTGCTAAATTTTTTAAATTATAATTATATATTATAGTACGTCATAAAATTTTTTTAAGAATATTGATTATTCTTAATAAATATCTTGAATATTTACCATGATCTTGGTTAATATAATATTTAGCTATGGGTTCCCGTAATTCTATTTTATATTCTATAATTTTATTCGCGTAATATTTATAATATTCTGGTACTTCTTTCCAAATATTGAATTCAAGTTTTTCATCATTTTCACCGATATAAGAATTTATCATATTATTTAAAACTGAAATTTCAGTATTATCTAAATTATTATCATCAAAATTTTCTAAATAATATTTGAATTCTTCCTCATAACTTAAAAATAATAATAAAACAATAGTAAAAATTAACTAAATAATAAAACAATTAAAAAAAAATTAAAATAATAAACTTCAATTGTAATGTTTATAAGATAAGATATATGGCTGATGCCATTCAGATTCATGCAGGCCGTCACTGATCAAATTTTTTTTTTCTTCTAGGTAATAAAAATACCTTCTATTATGTATATAAAGATAAAATTTACCTCGTAGAACGCTCAAAAAATTTTTTTTTTTTACTACAGCGATTCTAGTGTTGGATGTAAAAACGAAAATTCAAAAATTGAAAATGAACCTCTACTTTTAAATGACTATAGCTCCGTCAATTTTTAACCTTTTTGGGCGTTCTTTTAACGAAAGTGTGCAAAATTTGGTCTAGTTTACAATACAATCTCGATTTTTGTAATACAATTTGATCTCACTGAGTTATTTACGAAAAACCGAAAAAAGCAATTTTTTTCAAACACGATTTTCTTAAAAACTATATTTTTTTTTTTGAAATTTTTATATGATTTTATACATAAAAAATACTAAAGTTTAGGGTAGGTGAAAATATGCGATTTTGCCTTATTTTTTTTTAACAGATTTTTAAACGTTTTTTTTTATATTTTCGATTTTAAAACATTGATACGATGGCGCATTGTACTATTTTTCCAACTTTGCGTATTCTTACAACTATTTTCATGCTTTTATTTATTAATATATCAAAAATATCAACAATAATCTTTAAAATAAACCCCGGATCGAATATTTTGATCAATTAGAACCAAAGTTATGACGATTTAAAGTTTAAAAAAAAATACTGAAACTTTAAATAAATATATTTACTTTGAATTTTGAATTTTAAATTTTGAATTTGAATTTTGAATTTTGAATTTTGAATTTTGAAAAGGTGAGTTTTTTAAATAATAAAATATATTATTTGGTCATTTTCAATGAACAAATAATATGCGATACAATTAAGAAAGAACACTAATGAATTGAGAACTAATGTGAATAAAAAAATCCGAATTTGAATAAAACCTTTCAATTTACTTCTTGCCACTCACGTCTCGAAGTTTTGGCAGTGTAGATTTGGTTTCGTTCACTTTTCCAACAGTGAATGTTTTAAATACCTTTAATTTCTTTTGCATTTCCTAACCATTCCATTTTTTTTGTCAGTCGAAAAACTTCTAACTCATCCTTGCGGATAACAAGAATGTTAATCAACGGAGTATATTTTGATACGTGAGTGGCGAAATTTTCAGCGTTTCTAATAAAATCTGCACTCTTCATGGACAGATTATGCGTGGTAGCATAATGTTTAACTAAACCACCAATACCGTCACAAGCGCCTTTATCATGACCTGTTGCAGAAGAAAGCCATTTTCTGTTTACTTTTGAGTTTTGAAGCTCATAGAATTGATATCTATTTTTTAAATGACTGGCAGCTCCATCGGAAATGGTTATGATTTCATCAAGATCTTGCGCAATATGTTTTTGTTTTGAGTTATCGATAATTAAATTTATAGCCATTAGGGCATGAGACGAATCATGTTTAATATCGTTTAAGACGGTGACATAACTGACTGTTTTATCATTTCCAAAATAGCATACCGACGTAAATATTGATATTTGGTTTTTATTCCAATGATAGCTTTTAATTTCATTTTGAAGCAGAACTGTCCAATTTTCTGCAAAATTGACATGAATAACTAATTGGAAGTCATTATTGTTCGCTAAAAAATTAATCTCTTTAATTGCTATACGTTGAATTTCTTTGACCAATTTATGAGCTCTTACAGTGAGACCGCGCTCTCTTAACTCTATTAAGAAATTTTCAATTGTGCTAGTTTTATTCAGTAAATTTGATTTTTCCCAAACACCATAAATTATTTCTTCATATAAATCTTCTTCTGTCAAAGAAATTACTTGTAAATCAATAGAATCTCCAATGGGACATTCTTTACATTCTCTTAGTACACATTTCATATCATCTTTTGAACAAAAAAGTGAAGAACATATTTTAAATTCCAAATCTGCAGTGTCTTGTTTATTCTCTTTTTTATAATTATTCAAAGCATCTAACATAAGTTTAAGATTCTCGCAGTAAACGCAAAGACACGAATTAGTGGGTGGATGTGGTATAACCCACTTCGGTCTTAAAGCGTAGAATGTTGATTTACCCATTGTTGTTTTCATTTCAGGATTTTCGTCTTTAAATAATTGATATATTACTTTTATACTTCGCGTAAGAAAGCGTTTGACTGTTTTAGTTTTTATACCATTTTCTTTGATAGATACTGTGTCGCTTTTATTCGCACTTCGACGAGAACAATTAAAATCATCGTTCAGATAATAATCCTTTACTTTCATTACAATTTCACTATCCAAAGAATGGCCACAATAGTTCTCAGACTGCTTGTTTTTGTTATTTACCAATGATCGTGCTTGATCAATGATATAAATAGTTACATTTGGTAAAACTGATAATAAATAATCTTTAGAAATATCACTTGGTATAATACTCAACAATCGCACTTTCTCAAGAAAATTTGAACAATTATCTAATGCAACTTTAATATTCTCAAGTCATTATCATTTGTTTTACATTCATTATTTTCATTCAATGCGGGCAAATCCGTTATATCGTAGACTTTCATCATTTTACTTGCTATTTGTGAATCAAATGCATCGTTTATTTGTTTTCTTTTTCGGAGAGCATAAGATTCTCGCATCTTGGTATTGATACTTTGAGGCATTTTAATTGGTGAAATGTTTAATTTCAAATTACTTGAAGTCTCGTTGAGCTGTTCTACCACAGCCTCACTATGAATAAAATCTTCCGAAGATTGTTGACTGCTTGAAGTCGATGAAATTGGCGCATTTTTCACTTCATCTAATAATATTTTGTAACACGAAGGGCATATTTTATCTTCTCTAGAGAAAGAAGTATTTGGATACAAGCGCTTCAAAGACTCCGTTAGATCACCTAATTCTCTAAGTGGACTTTTGGAGCAATCAGAAACAACTTTTTTGTGCCTTTCTTTTAAATCCTTGCACTTCATTTTGACAATCAGTGATGCCATTATTGATATTCTATTCAATAACAGATCGAAAAAAATAATTTTTCTTAAACAACTTTATTTTTTATCTTCCTTTTCTTATATTTTTAAACGCGTCAAGTCGTTGATGAGAATGCAAAGAACGAATCATCGCCACCTAGTAGTGACATGCGTCAACTCCCTACAAAATAAATTGAAATTCTAGGCGCGAAATTCAAACTAATAAAAAAATTATATTCTTCAACAAAAAAAATTTTTATTATAATAATGTACCATAAAAAGAGGATAAATGGTTATATATTCTTTCATCAAAATAACTTTTTTTCTAAATTAAAAAATTTATATCTTCAGATTTTAATCTTTAACGAAAATTGCGTTTCCTCAATGTAAATATCATATTTATTAAAAGTTTCAGCATTTTTTTTTAAACTTTAAATCGTCATAACTTTGGTTCTAATTGATCAAAATATTCGATCCGGGGTTTATTTTAAAGATTATTGTTGTTATTTTCGATATATTAATAAATAAAAGCATAAAAATAGTTGTAAGAATACGTAAAGTTGGAAAAATAGTATAATGCACCATGGTATCAATGTTTTAAAATCGAAAATATAAAAAAAAAGGCAAAATCGCATATTTTCACCTACCCTAAAAGTCAGTATTTTTTATGTATA
This sequence comes from Anastatus disparis, assembly GCA_017163975.1. Lineage (NCBI taxonomy): Eukaryota > Metazoa > Arthropoda > Insecta > Hymenoptera > Eupelmidae > Anastatus > Anastatus disparis. Next base: position 2,683,913 of record JAFFSR010000074.1, read on the forward strand.
AAATCATATAAAAATTTCAAAAAAAAAAATGTAGTTTTTAAGAAAATCGTGTTTGAAAAAAATCGCTTTTTTCGGTTTTTCGTAAATAACTCAGTAAGATCAAATTGTATTACAAGAATCAAGATTGCATTTTAAACTAGACAAAATTCCGCATACTTACGTTAAAAGGACGCCCAAAAAGGTTAAAAATTGACGGAGCTATAGTCATTTAAAAGTAGAGGTTCATTTTCAATTTTTGAATTTTCGTTTTTACATCCAAGACTAGAATTGCTGTAGTAAAAAAAAAATTTTTTTTGAGCGTTCTACGAGGTAAATTTTATCTTTATATACATAATAAAAGGTATTTTTATTACTTAGAAGAAAAAAAAAATTCTATCAGTGACGGCCTGCATGAATCTGAATGGAATCAGCCATATGTTAAAATAAATATTTTTAGTTATAATTTTTATTAATTTATAATTCAATTATTGTTTTAATATTTCTCTCTAAACTATATTTATTATTTTATTTTTATTTTCCAATTTATTTTGAACATATATTTTTTTTCTATTTTTACTTCGTGAAAGAGCTACATATAACTGTCCATGGGAAAATAATGGTTTTTTAATAAATATACCTACATTTTCAAAACTTTGTCCTTGGGACTTATCAATAGTTAGTACGAATGCTAATACAATAAGAAATTGTTTTCAATATAAAATAAAAGGTAAAGAAGATGATTTATTTGTACTTTATGTTATTCTTGGTATAAAAACTTTATTTCCTTTGTTTTCTCCTGTAATAATTTTAGCTTCGATATTATATTTAAAGAATCTAGTTATTTTCAATCTAATTCCATTACATGATCAATCAGTTATACTAAGATTTCGAATTGACATTACAACTGCATTAATTTCACAGACCCACGAAAAAAAAAGTTGGTGGTTCTGGGATGGAGACTATACTTTTCTTTTGTATTTTTTCCGGCTGAATCCGAATCCGGCGCCGAAAATAAAAGGTTGGCTGCATAATTTGAACATAACCTCAAAAAACTGTTAAAAAACCGTGTTTCTGTGGAAAAACATGAGAAGAAAAAATGAAAATTGTTGATTTTTATGCATTTTGGCCTGCTGAATCCGAATTCGTTATGGAAAAAGAGAGTTGACCGCCTAATTTTTAACATAACCTCGAAAACTGTCGAAAAGCCGTGTTTCTGTAAAAAAACATAAGAAGAAAAAATGAAAATTGTTGATTTTTATGTATTTTAGCCTGCTGAATCCGAATTTGTTATGGAAAAAGAGAGTTGACCGCCTAATTTTGAAGATAATCTCAAAATGCTACTCAAAAGTCAATTTGCATAACAGCTAAATTGACTTACGGTTGTGTATACGCTTGTCTTCGAACGACCTATGCAAAGGATTCCTACGTCCCTTTTTCTTATTAAATTGTACTTCTCTTTTTAGCATCCAACAATAGTCCGCCATCATGTTTACGCTACATTTTCCTTACCATCCACATTCAAATCCCTTCATATCCTGATGAAATCTTTCACCATGCTCTTCACTGTAGTCACCTAGAACTGGTGGAAATTCATCAATGTGCGAATTGAGAAAGTGGAGTTTCAAATTCATTAAGCAACCTAATTTTTTGAAATTTTGTACCATATTTTCTTTGATGCTCTTTTATTTCTCATCCTTATGGTTACCAAGAAATTTTGTTGCAACATCTTTAAAACTTAACCAGGCTGCCTTCTCTGTATCATTCATACTTGTGACGAATTCTTCGTCCCTAAACTTTTTGCAAATTTGAGGTCCATCAAATAAAGAATAAAGATACCTTCCTTCAATTTAACCAAAGTTATATTCGTGAAGATGATTTCTAAGTATTTGAAGCATCTCCCTTCTTTATCGAGAGCTTTAATAAATTGTTTAATCAGCCCTAATTTAATGTGTAAAGGCGGTAAAAGGATTCGGCTAGAATCAACAAGAGGACGATTGATGACATTGCTGAAACCGGGAGTAAGTGATGGTCTCGCTGGCCACACTTTTGTGTTATAGTGTTTTGCTCTATCTCAACTGTCGAACATGCATAAATAGCATGGGTACTTGGTAAAACCTTATTGTTGACCTAGTATCATTGACAATATTTTCAGGTCTCCGCCATTTAACCATTCATACTCACTATACTTTATTTCATTCAAAACGTTTTCCATGTTACAGTATTCTTCTTTGAGTACAGTTGAATGAGCCCATGATAACGAAGCATACTCGTTCGTATTGTGAAAAAGTACTGCCTGCAAGCTTCGCTTAGATGAATCAATAAATAACCTCCACTCTTCTAGCTTGTATGAATTTAGTTTAAACTCATTAATAAGCCCTCGTACATCGGTGCAATACACTAGATCAGATTCGCTAGTGAAGTATGATCGAAACGCTTCTTCTCGGTTTCGATAAAATGTAACTCTTACGTCCTTTTCTAATATATTAAAAGACTTTAATTAAGAAGCGATTAATTCAGCTGCATCTTTTGCTAATCCAGCATTCCTAAACATGTTATTAAGTTGAGCTTGAGAGATCTTTTTTTGGCTTTTCTCTTTACCAACGGGAACATATTCCCCATCACTGTCTGAAGACAGTTCTTCTTTACTTTCGACGGATTCACTTTCTGTTTTCCTCAACGATTCATTTTCGTCAGTATCGTCGTCTGTATGGTCGTTAAGATTTTCTACGTTTTTTTCTGTACCACAATCAACTAGCATACTATCCATTCCTTGTATAAAGCTGTCTTGTGAAGCCTCGTCTATCAAACTTTCGACTATTTGCTTCTGCAGACGAACGACACTAGAAACTATCGCATACAATATTTTATCTGGTTGCACTTTATATAGCCCACTTACATTTGTCACGCAACTGTAGCAATCGCATTCACCTAATGGTTTTTTCCAAATAGCTGGTTTCAGAAGCTTTATTTAACTTTTATCTCTAGTTTTATCGAATTTATGTAACATTTTGCAAAAAATATATTCTTGGTAATACAAATTATAAAAATAACTTGAAACAACATTAGCCTGAAGACAAATCTCACGATTGCTATATCTTGAAAAGAAGAAATCTGGGAGTATTCAAATTTACCTATTTGTAGTGTTATCTCGTGTACATTATTTCCCTCACTGAGTAACTTAAACTTTTACAATCTGGATTTTTTTATGTAGTCCTTTTAATCCTGCTGCTACGGAAGACACTGAAACGATGACAACTGCCTGAAAGAGATGTGTAGAATGATTCGCTTCCAATCTTCCGTTGTAACAAAGCCAGCGAGGCACGCTGTCCTGCAGGGGACACTAGAACTTGAGAATGATGCCGTAGTGTGTCCGTCGACAAGTTGACATTGTCCTCGTCAAAGTCGCAAAGCCCTCGTACTTAGGCCTGGGGAGGTATGAGGGTTATCAACCCTAGGACTGCTGACTCACCTGCTATCGGAACAGGAATTCTAGCGTGCGGGTTTTTCAATAAATCTATGGATACTAAAAATAATTTTAATAATATTGAGATTCCTTCGGGATCTTGCGAACAAGTTGATCACGACTGTGTAGATGATTTTGATAGTTACTGCTATATTTGTATGGAACATATGTGGAAAAAACATAAAAAGCATGAAACTAAAAAAATAAGAGATTTATTTAAAGCATGCTTTAAAGTAGAAATTTCTCAGCGAAATTCAACCTGGGTTCCACATATTATATGTGCTAAATATTACAAAATGTTACATACATTCAATAAAACTAGAGATAAAAGTAAAATAAAGTTTCTGAAACCAGCTATTTGGAAAAAACCATTAGGTAAAAGTGATTGCTACAGTTGCGTGACAAATGTAAGTGGGGTATATAAAGTGCAACCAGATAAAATATTGTATGCGACAGTTTCTAGTGTCGTTCGTCCGCAGAAGCAAATAGTCGAAAGTTTGATAGACGAGGCTTCACAAGACAGCTTTATACAAGGAATGGATAGTATGCTAGTTGATTGTGGTACAGAAGAAGACGTAGAAAATCTTAACGACCATACAGACGACGATACTGACAAAAATGAATCGTTGAGGAAAGCAGAAAGTGAATCCGTTGGAAGTAAAGAAAAACTGTCTTCGGACAGTGATGGGGAATATGTTCCCATTGGTAAAGAGAAAAGCCAAAAAAAGATCTCTCAAGCTCAACTTAATGACATCTTTAGGAATGCTGGATTAGCAAAAGATGCAGCTGAATTAATAACTTCTCAATTAAAGTCTTTCAATGTATTAGAAAAGGACATAAAAGTTACATTTTATCGAAACCGAGAAGAAGCGTTTCGATCATACTTCACTAGCGAATCTGATCTAGTGTATTGCACCGATGTACGAGGACTTATTAATGAGTTTAAACCAAATTTATGCAAGCCAGAAGAGTGGAAGTTATTCATCAACTCATCTAAGCGAAGCTTGAAGGCAGTACTTCTTCACAATACGAACGAGTATGCTCCGTTACCATTGGCTCATTCAATTGTAATCAAAGAAGAATACTATAACATCGAAAACGTTTTAATTAAAATAAAGTATAGTCAGTATGAATGGTTAAATGGCGGAGACCTGAAAATATTGTCAATGATACTAGGTCAACAATCAGGTTTTACCAAGTACCCATGTTATTTATGCATGTTCGACAGTTGAGATAGTGCGAAACACTATAATACAAAAGTGTGGCCAGCGAGACCATCACTTACTCCAGGTTCCAGCAATGTCATAAATCGTCCTCTTGTCGATTCTAGCAAAATCCTCTTATTGCCTTTACATATTAAATTAGGGCTGATGAAACAATTTGTTAAAGTTCTCGGTAAAGAAGGGCGATGCTTTAAATACTTAGAAACCATCTTTACGAATATAACTCTGGTTAAATTGAAGGAAGGTATCTTTGATGGACCTCAAATTTGCAAAAAGTTTAGGGACGAAGAATTCGTCACAAGTATGAATGATACAGAGAAGGCAGCCTGGTTAAGTTTTAAAGATGTTGCAACAAAATTTCTTGGTAACCATAAGGATGAGAAATAAAAGAGCATCAAAGAAAATATGGTACAAAATTTCAAAAAATTAGGTTGCTTAATGAATTTGAAACTCCACTTTCTCAATTCGCACATTGATGAATTTCCACCAGTTCTAGGTGACTACAGTGAAGAGCATGGTGAAAGATTTCATCAGGATATGAAGGGATTTGAATGTAGATGGTAAGGAAAATGTAGCGTAAACATGATGGCGGACTATTGTTGGATGCTAAAAAGAGAAGTACAATTTAATAAGAAAAAGGGACGTAGGAATCCTTTGCATAGGTCGTTCGAAGACAAGCGTATACACAACCGTAAGTCAATTTAGCTGTTATGCAAATTGACTTTTGAGTAGCATTTTGAGATTATCTTCAAAATTAGGCGGTTGACTCTCTTTTTCCATAACAAATTCGGATTCAGCAGGCTCAAATACATAAAAATAAAGTGTTTTTGATATGCTGGAAATAATTTTTATTTTTTCTTCTCATATTTTTCTACAGAAACACGGTTTTTTGACAGTTTTTTAGGTTATGTTCAAAATTGGGCGGTTGACTCTCTTTTTCCATAACGAATTCGGATTCAGTAGGCCAAAATGCATAAAAATAAACAATTTTCATTTTTTCTTTTTATGTTTTTCCACAGAAACACGGTTTTTGACAGTTTTTTAAGGTTATATTCAAAATATGCGGCCAACCGCCGCCGGCCACCGCCTGCGGTAAACCCCCTATTTTTGACGCCGGATTCGAATTTAGCGGGAAAATATGCAAAAGAAAAGTGTAGTCTCCATCCCAGAACTACCAATTTTTTTTTTGTGGGCCTGTGTTTTTAATTTAATTTAATGAGGGAGTAATCCTTCTCTCATATTGTTTAACATTTTTATAGGATAATTTAAATAAATATTTTCATCAGTTTGATCAACACCTTTATAGGTTGCATGATCTATACTATAATAAGTGATCATTTCATTATTAATTAATTTTAATATTCTATTATTTAACATATTAACATCTTCATTATGTGAAGTTAAAATAACATTTTTAGAAATATTATAATTATTGTTTATATTTTTACAAATTTTATCACATACATCATTAGTTTCATATTCTTTAGGAATAATAAAAGTATTAATTTTTTCTTCTCCAATATCTTATAAAAAAGAAGAAAATTTTTCATCTTTACATCTTATATTTTTTTTTTAAATTAAAAATTTTAAATAACGGCCAAAGATATGAATATTTTATAGTTTCTTTTATAATTGTATCTTTAAATCCATTTTTTATTACTGGTAAAATTTGTCTAAAATCACCACCTAAAATTATTAATTTACCATTAAAAGGTTTGTTATTTGAGCAAACATCTTGTAATGTTTTATCAACAATTTCTAATGCTTTCTTAGGAGTCATTGAAGTATTATCCCAAATGATGATATCTGTTTGTCTTAATTTTTTTTTATCACTTTCAAATTTTAAAAATGTACTCTCAATATTACTTGAATCAATTGAAAGTATAAATGTTCTATGGCTAGTGATACCATTTGGTAACAAAATTAAAGCGATTCCTGTCCAAGCCATTGATACAAATTTTTTTTAAATTGAAATAAAGTAATATATTAATGTTTTATATAAAAATGTTTTACCTGAACCTCCTGGACCATCTATAAAATATGTTTTATTTTTATTATTTATTATATTATTAAAAATGTTTTTTTGATCTATATTTAATTCATTAAACATTTTACTAAACATTTTTTTACTATATTCAATATTTTTAGTACTAAATTCAATTTCTTCTTCTATGTATTTTTCATTAGGTTCAGGAATACCAGAATCTTTACATGACATTTCTTCTGACATTAAAATTTTATTAATGTGAAAAAGTGCTCTATTTCCTTTATTTTCGTTAAAATCTTCAATAAAAATTTTTTTATATTTTTCCCAAATTATATTTTTTTAAATGTTTTCGCATAATAAAAAACTTGCAAAAAATTTTCGTAATTGTATAGGTAACATTACTTGACATGCTTCATCAAATATATTAGAAATTTGTATTTCATGTTCTATTAAACCCATAGCAATAGCTGTTTCTTTATATGTATTGTAACGAGGATAGCGAATTACGCGCACACTTTATGATAGTATGCGCATATATCTGTCCTCGTTGTTAGTCGCACAGTACAACGTATGTTTCAATGCCTTATGTGCGAGTATAAGAGTGAGACAGAGAGAGTCTGTATCAGCGGCTTGGATGGATGACTGTAGAAAGAAGCGCGCGCAATGCAAGAGAGGAAAGCGAACGGGTCGGGTAGACAGAGTTAGGCTGCCATCTTGATAAGTTGTTTGTGCTCGAGCGTCGGCTATTTTCCCTCTGTTGAGACTTGTCAAGGAAATTAATTCACTTGTGAATCGTGTTAATTGCCTTTCAAGTACGGGATAATCACTCGTGAGAAGTGCCAGTTCTTTATTGTTATCATTTTCTTGAGAGCCAGGATTAAGTGTGTCCACTGCAGCGTGAAACGAGAGTTTGTTTGGCCTTGCAGTAAGAGCGATAAGGACGGCAGGCTGTACCGCATATCTACGGTGCCACTTTGGTCCATACTCTGGGTTGTTTATCACGTGAAGGCAACTGCGGGAAGGCTCTACACACACCGGCTGACAAAAAATGTAAGTCTACAGACTAGTGCGATCGCGTTCAATATGTATGTGCGTTACCTGCGAGGCGATAAAGACCGTCGTGTGCGCCCGTGTTATGTAGTATAGGTTAGCTTAGATTAACAATTGTTTCTCTTTATTAAATTTATCAAATTTTACTTTCGAATTAATATTATTATAATTTTATTTCATTGTATTAAATTTAGTTAATGATTTGAATAAAGTAAAGTAAAATCAAAGTAATTCTTGATGATTGCCTAACATTATTTATTGCCAATTAAGATCGTGACTTGTTTTTATATGTATGTGTTGAATATACTACGCTCTCTTTTAATCTGCGATATTTAATAGAGTTCTCGGAAACACGCCGTGGGTTTCGTCGTACCAGACGTCCAGGAGGCAGAGCTTCTAAGCGAAGTTCTGCAGTAGTATTAAATATTGTTTGATTGATTTTTCTCGTCAGAAATAGATAGTCGAAGCAGATCAGTTGCATTGAATTGAGTTGATGGACTATAAACCGAAAGTCAGTTATTTAACGGTAAGTGCACGTGTACTTAAAGTGAGTACACGTGAAGCTCACAAATATATTTAATTTTATTTGTTTAAATATATTCCCCGTTACAGTATTATAAGTAATTTTTCCATAAATTCGTAAATATTCAAAAGATGTTGCACCTGTTACTCTATTTAATATTAATTTGAGAAAAAATCTTTCACTATCTTTAGGTGATACTGCACTTAATCTACCGATTGCTACATTTTTTCTTGTTTTTGATCTTTTTATCCAAGACTTACTAGTACTATTAAAAACATAATATTCTGGTATATTCACATATTTGATTTTCTTCGCAAAATCATCTTTTTAATTCAATTTAAATCATGCTGTTAAAGTAGTTTCCCACTTATTTGCAGCTTAAGTTATATTGTTTTCATAAAAAACAATTTTTTATTGATTTTCTGTATAAATATTTAATCTTATGACACTATGACTCCGATCACATAATGGAAATTCTTCTAATCTCCAAGCTGCTTCCATTGAACTTAAATATCTACCCTCTACATATTGTGTGATTTCATCACAAATATTATTTTCCTTCGCATTTTAATTTTTTTTCACTATTTCCTTGTATTTCGTACAATTCTTTTGTTTTATATTCTTGTATTGGTTTATTTTGTCGTATTTGACATAATGCTTTATCTCCTCCTTCATGTATATAATCAAAAATATATTTAATACTTTGTACAGTTGCATACAATCCAATATTTATATGACTATTATATTTAGCTAATAAATATTTATTATATGGGACAACCATTGAATTATCAAGTGGAATAATTTTATGAGGATATTTTAAATGATAAAAATGATTATCGTTTATATTATTTCTTCTTCTGTATTCTGGATATTTATTTTCTTAAGTACAGTATGTTCGTTAAAAGATTTTGGAAAATTCTTTTTCCATATATTACTATTTTTTTATAACATGGAGACTTCTCTATATATGGACCATGTAACATATGTTCAGTAACTAATTTTTGTAAATATTTATTATCTGAAGATGGTATTTCTGCTGGAATATGTCTATCAATTAAATCTGTAGTGAATAATTTATTATTTGGATGTAACGTAAGAATAAGATGCACGTGTGGTAAACCTCTTTATTGAAATTCTATTGAAGATACGTAAGCTTTAATAATTCCAAATATTTTATTTTCAACAATATCATTCAATAACATTTTAAATTTTGCATAAAATAAACGAACTGTAATAGTAGGAATATCATTAGAAATTGTTCCTATTGGAAAATTTTTTAAATTTCTCCAAGTCCTTTCCATTTTGGATTACATGTCATTGTAATAAATAAATCTGGTTTTCCTACTTTTCCCATTGTTGCCATAGCATTTTGATAATATTGCTGCATATATCTTGGACTTCCAATATATGCAGCTGGTAAAATAAAAAGGTTTTCCAATCTTTCTTTATTTTTAAAATTTCTTGAAACATTGAAAGCACTATTTTTTATATGATTTAATAAACCTTGGTAACATTCTATACGTAATTGTTTTTGATTATTATGTAAAAAATTCATTCTATTATTTTCAATCATTATATATGCATAAATTATATACTGTTGTGTTAATCTACCACAATATAAAACTGGATTAAATTTGTTTCGTCTAATCTATATGCTACTCTATGTAAATAATATTGAAGAATAGTTAAATTTTCATTTTTTACATTAGGACGTTTATTATGACGTATACTCCATCCTAAATCACCCTGAGGAAATAATAAAGGAAATATCATAGGATCTATATGATGAGATAATTTATTTAAATATGTTTGAGTAACTTTTTCTTCTGAATTATTATTAAGATATATACACACAAATCATATTTTGAATAAACTTAATATAAACTTACTGTTTTGTTTTCTTTGTGGTTAATTTTCATTAACATTATCCATTCTAAGTTGTTTGAATACAAATTATTTGTATGAATATCCGATTTTATAATTTTATTTTTTTTAACAAAATATATTTTATTATATTATTATAGTTTAAATGACAGTATCTAACTTTAATTTTTTAGCTTCAATTTTCAATACAATCGTAACCTTGACGACGAATAATTCATAATATGGAATATGTATAAAAAATTTCGTAGAAGTTCCACTATTTTTTTTTATTATTTCCACATGCGTATTACAGCTTTTTTTCTAAAGAACTAAGCAGACGTAGGCTCGAATAAAGTTTCAAGTGATACCCAATATTCAAGTCATGACAATGAATTCAAGCCGTAGCATGATATAAATGTTTAAAATTGAAATCACAATGATGGATCTCTAATTATATAAACTTTTTTTTTAAGATATTAAATTCTGTAATATTATCCATTTTTTAAAAACTAATTTCTCAAAGAATTTAATTTTTCATTTATTTATATGTATTGAAGGATATATATTTTACAATTTAAAGAATACTTTTAATAAAAAAGACAATTTATTTATGAAGGTACAATAAGGTTACTTTTACAAAGTGTGCGCTCGTGCGTAGAGCGAAAAAAACGAATGAAATTTTTAAATAATCCTACATAAATGCATTTGTCAGCATTACTTTGTACAAAGCTTAAGCGTTTTAAAAAATAATCAAATCTATCATTCCAATAAAGACCAGATTGTTTTAGTCTGTAAATTGATTTGTTAAGTTTTAATACAAGTTTTTTATTTTTCACATCTAATCCATTTGGAATGCGCATAAAAATTGTCTCTGTAAAATCACTATTTAAATAAGCCGTACTGACATCAAATTGAATTGCTTTTAAATTTTCTTTAACCATTATCGCAAAAAGAACGCATATAGAATTAAAGCGTACGACCGGGGACAATATTTCATCATAGTCTACTCCGAATTGTTGTGAACAGCCCTGTGCGCAAAGGTGCGCTTTGTACCGTAGCGTGTCTTTTTCGTTCGAGCCTTTTTCTTTGAAAACCCATTTATATCCTATCGCTTTTCGGTCTTCAGGCAATTCACAAACAGTCCAGGTTTTATTTTTTTCGTGAGCGGCTAATTCGTCGTTATGGCATCGTTATAATCTTTCGGTGGACTATGAGTAATCATACATGCTTGATATTTAATAGGAGTTTTTAAAGTGTTTCTGGGTCGCAAGTTATATCGCGTGGGTTCTTCTCGATTATCATTTAACAAATCATCGAAAATATCGTTAGCTTCTACTTCAGGGGGATTAACGTCTGCTTGATCTCGCGGAACAATATCTGCGCATTCTCGGTCGACTAATGTATTATCATGCGTTTCTGCGTTGGCTTCATTGCGACCGTCTCTCTCTCGATCAGCATCATTAAAAATTTTTACGCGCTCACTGCTTGTATCCGGAGAAAATTTTTCGTCAAAAATTACACTTTTTGAAATCGTGATCCGGCCCGTTTGAATATTAAGTAGACGATAATTTTCTGACTTATTTTCATAACCAACAAACATGAATTGCGTTGATTTCGCGTCCCATTTTTGTCGAAGAACATCAGGTATTAACGGGTAAGTATTGCAACCAAAAATGCGAGAATGCGACAGATTGGGTTTTTTGTTAATCCATAGCTCGTACGGCGTTGCTGTATTTGATTTGAAATCTAACGTTCTATTAAGCGTGTATACGGTCGTGTTTACAGCTTCGTCCCAAAGTCGTGTCGGTAAGTTTCGTGATAATAACATCGTTCATGCGCTTTCTACGATGGTGCGCATCTCACGTTCAGCACGCCTTTTCTGTTCAGAAGTACGGCGCAGATGTCAACAAGCGTATGTCTTCTGATTCTAAGAAATCAGTTTTCTTTTTATTTTTATACTCTAAGCCGTTGTCAGTACGTAAAACTTTTATGTTAAAATGAAATCGATTTTTCGTGGCTTTAACATATTTTTTTATTATATCAAACGTGTCATTTTTATGTTGTAAAAAATAAAAGTTGCGAAATCTTGTTGCCTCGTCTTTAAAAAGTATAAAGAAACGCGCTCCACCTATAGAAAGTGTTTGCATTGGACCGCATAAATCCGAAAAAGTAACTTCACCCGGCAATACGTTGTTTTCTGTTGATTTAGCATGAAAGGATGCTTTACATCGTTTGCTTATCGGACAATCTTTACAAAAGAAATCTTTCTTATCGGTTAAAACTATGCCTGATGCGACGTTATTATTTACCATTTTTCCAATAGAATTACGATTAACGTGTCCGAGGTGTTCGTGCCATACTTATAAAGGAGCTGCGGATGTAAAATTTGCTTCGATTTTGGTTTTTGTTATCATAAACATTTTTGTTAAATTATCATTTAGCTTTATTCCTTGCGCTAATAGAGATTTGTCTTTTGATAAAATACGCGCTATATTTTGTTACGTGGCAAATTCCCCGGACCTCCGAGTGAATCCCCGAAGCCACGAACTTACCTGGGTTCACAAAATTTATAATTAATTTTAATTGAGCGCCAGTAAACCCTGCTCAGCTAGCTGGGTAGAGCAACTGCAGAGGGGGTCAATACTTACTGGCCTGCCTCGGGTTGCAGGCTGGTTCTAACGATCAGAGTGGTCCAGAAAATTTCAATATAATTTATGATTTTTTTTTTTTAAAGTAAGAAGTTAAAAAAGAGCAAATTTTAATATATAAAAGCAATTAAATTTTAAATTTATATAAAAAAAAAAAACTATTGATATTAAATGACTCTAATTATTCGAGATAAATGAATGATGTAATTAATTTTCTTTAACTTATAATTCTTGTCCTGAAAAGAGGAAAAGGAAAAATAAGCAGTTGATTCTCTATTTAACTTTAATTTTAACCTTCTTATATTATCAATTTAAAAGAAAACTTCGTTTATACATCACAAAAGAAAACAACAAGAAGGAAAACGCCGCTCTAATTGCTTTACTACACTTAGGTTGTGCGCGTGTGCGGAAGACCAAGAATCTATAATTCTGTTACACGTGCAACCAATTTAATCACCTTTTAGCTTAACACCGTACAAAGAATAATTATTTGTAACTTAAATTACGCGTCGCTCGATTTCCTTACCGCGCAGTCGCACAACCCAACACTTACACTTCGCACTTTAATAACTTTTTAAAGAATTGATATCGATATCGCTCGCACTACTCTATATAAAATAAATAAGAACTTTAGATTTTAATTAATAACTACGTATAGCTATCTCGCTCGCACTCCTGTAACAACGGACGCCGCGTCGTTTCTTTCTCACTATTTAACTATCTCCTTTCTCACAATAATATAGGTTGATATATATAACAATTTTAGTAATTGAATAATATATATAGAACTATAAGAACAACTTTTATTTAATTCGACTATTCACGATTCTCGCGTTTAATTTAGAGAACAAGATGGCGTCGCGTCACCGAACAAAAGCGCCTTTGCACGTGGCTTTCTCTTTTCTTTTTTTATTTACACTTATTTTATTTTTAATGTCTTTATTCGTATTTTCACTAAACTGCACTGATTCTAATTCTAATTTACTCACGATCGAAATCAAGAAACTCTATCATATTAAGGTAATAACACAAAAATATATCTCTTAAGAAGAACCGAAAAAGGTATCGAGGAAAACCAGCAGAATTAGAAAATACTATTTCTTACTTGCTAACCCGCTGGTAGAATTCCATTTACAGTTGCTTTGCTGCAGATTCCCTCTCAGTAGTCGAAAACGAAAAAAAGAACGTGACGCTGGTTGAAGAGAAGACAATGGCGTGGTCGAAAGAACGGAAACGACGTTGGTTCAAAGAGATGGTCGCACCCGGTCGCCGAGTCGTCGTCTCTGGAGATGTCTCACCGCAGCCTTCTTTCTTTCCCTTTATTTCTCCTTTTCCTTTGATCTAGCCCACGACTTCTCTGTTCTCGCTTCTCTTTTTGCTCCTTAGCTTCACCGATAATATTCAACAAAAAAGGATGAGTTCCAACTGTACTCGAGTGTACTCAACGAGTGTTGATCCCAGAATCATCTTCTTTTGAGAAGAAGGAAATTACATTCCCCTTCGCTCTGTTGTCCATCTCTGTCGCACCTAGCTACTTTCCATTTTCTATCCTTATTTCTCGCCGCGTCTTAGTTTCTACTTTGATCTCTTCAGTTATGAGTCGCTATCGACAGCTTAATCGACTCTTGGTCGCGGGTCTTCTATCTCTATCACTCTAGTGAATTTTTTTACTGTATTCGAAGTTGCTATGTTGCTTCACGCAATAGAAACATTGATTATCGAAGATTTCTACTCATAGCTGTTCCTCATTGGTCGATTTTACATGTGTGTGCACAGCTACATGGCGCGGCGTTGAAATATCTAAGTATGCGTATATATATATATATATATCTACTGTACAGAATGTTCCTCTTGTTTGTTGAGCCTGAATGCGTTTGTGCTATCTATCCTTCTCGCTCTTTTGCTTCTGTCTTTGCGTCTGCTCTTACTCTTAGTCTACGATGAATATTTTTTTCTATTTAAATAACTATTAATTACTTTATTTTTATTTCTGGTTTTCCCCTGCAGTTTTCTCGACTCTCCTTTACATCTGTCAATTTCTCACGCTTGAGAAAAATCATTTAAAAAAAAAACGTCACAAAAATAAAACATAAGATTTATGAATTAAAAAGTAAGTGTGCTCGCTTGTTCTAATTTCGCTTTTTATACTAAATAACTAATCTATTTAAATTTTACTCCTTGTGATGTATTTTATACATCACAATTTTCAAAGAGGATAACATACATTGAATTCGCAGTCAAAACACCTGACGACAATAAATTCCTTTCTAATAACGGAACATATAAAACGTTTACTATAATACCTTCTAGCCATTCGTTATTCGCGAGACGCATAATCGGGATTTTGCCATAACCTTCAACTTTTAGCTTACGTCCATCGCCGAGGTAAACATAATCAATGTGTTTAGATTTTGTAAATTCTATAAACCATTCTTGATGGCAAGACACGTGTCGCGACGCGCCATTATCTAAAAGCCAACAATCTTTTTCCTTAATTTTACTAAAGAACTAATGTGTATGCTCGCTCGAAAAATTCGCAGAAATCCGTTTGGGATCGGCCGGTTTTTCAGAAGCTACGAATGCTGTCGAATTCGTGGAATCATCGTTATTCGATTAAGCATTAGTATTCACGTTATAATTTGAATTTTTATTCTTGCTACGCGACCGTTTTCTAGAATAACAATAACGCGCAATATGGCCTTGTTTCTTACAAAAATTACCAATAAGATTTTTGTCGCGTTGTTTCTTGTCTTCACCGGTACGATTTTCGTTACCTTTCTTCTAAAATTTTTTAATTTTTCGTAAATTAATAAACTTCAATAAAAGTAAATGATTATTATTGACAATCATAGTATAAGAAAAATGTTACCATCGACTTTTACAGGAAGTCCGCGTTACTTATATCAAAATTTTCTTTATCCCATGACA
Organism: Anastatus disparis; assembly: GCA_017163975.1. NCBI lineage: Eukaryota > Metazoa > Arthropoda > Insecta > Hymenoptera > Eupelmidae > Anastatus > Anastatus disparis. Next base: position 2,699,577 of record JAFFSR010000074.1, read on the forward strand.
TTAGTACGAAAAATTGTAAAACCAGATTTTTTCATTACTATGATATGCAATCCGAAATAGGAAGAAATAACAAATAAAATAAGACAAAGTGAAGAGGTAACAGATAGACCAATTATTGTTGTTGAAGTATTTTATCAAAAATTAAAACTAGTAATAGAGCAAATTTCTAAAACCATATTTTGAGAAAATGCATTGCATATTCATACATCGTAGAATTTTAAAAGAAAGGATTACCGCATGCCTATATGTTAATATTTTTGAGTAAAAATGATGAAATTTACAATAGTGATGACGTTGATAAATTTGTAGTAGCTGAAATTCCAAATAAAAATGAGAATCTCAGATTATATGAAATAGTTAAACAATTTATGATCCTTGGCCTTTGTGAAGATCAGAATAAAAACTCACCTTGTAAGGATGAAGAATCAGAAAAATGTACGAAAAATTTTCCAAAATGATTTAATAAAACTAAAATAACGACAAATGGTTATCCTATTTATCGACAAAGAAATAATAAAAATAAGATATTATACACAAAAAACAAGTGGGCAGACAATAGATTTGTGGTTTCTTGTAACCCGTATTTTTTACTAAAGTTTAACTGTCATATCAATATTGAATTATGTTCAATAATAGGAGTTATAAAATACTTATTAAAATACTGCTTCAAAGGACATGATTGTGCATTTATAGAAATGAAAGCAAGTGAAATAAATACTAAAAGTAATACTAATGATGAAACATATGAAACAAATGATTTGGATATGTTTTATGATGAAATTGAACAATATATAAACACAAGATACGTTTGCCCGCCAGAAGCTATGCATCGCATATTGAAATATAATATTAATGAACTGTCACCTACAATTTATAAATTATAATAATGAAAATGAACAATATGTGTATTTTAAAGAAGAGTCCGAACACAAATTAATGAGGAAAATGTAAATACAACACTAACAGCGTGGTTTGAACTTAATAAAAGTGACCCAGAGGCACATAATTACTTTTTTGATACTCCGTGCGAGAAGCTCGATTTCACGCACGCTGTACAAAGTGACACGTGCGAAAATGGAGCTTCTCACACGTCGTATCAGAAAATAGTGTTCGATACTCGTGCGAGAAAGTGATTTCTTACTCGTGTGACCTTTTCACCCTCGCTTCGCAAACCGCCACACGAGTAAAAAATCACTTTATCGCACTAGTACCGAAATATACTATTATTCTGATATACCGCAACATTATGTTTTTAATCGAATACATAAACATGGACGAAAAGAAAGACTATGAAACCTATTCTCACTAGAATGAACTTAGTTAATCCAAAACAAAGAAAACGATTCTTTTTAAGATTACTTCTGCTTCACGTGAAAGCTGCAACATCTTTTAAAAACTTAAAAACTTTTAATGGAATTACATGGCCAACATTCTTTGAAGGAGCAACAGCAAGAAATTGAATTAAAATCGATGATAAATGGGATAAATGTTTAGAAGAATCATGTAAATCTTGATTTCCAAAAGCTCTTTGTCAATCGTTTAGTTACTTTTGTACATTTCACAATCCAATTAATGCTCGAGAATTATATGAAAAATATAAAATCTATTTTTATCCTCCAAAAATGAATGAATAAAAAGGTGAAGAATATGCATTAAGCATAATTAATAATATTTTAACTAATAATAGATTCTCATTAAGTGACTTTAATTTACCTACTTCAGAATACTATATTGAAAAAAACAAAATTAAATATAGTACAGTAAATAAAGTTAATAATATTGGGTCAATCATTGATACTCTAACAAATGCTCAAACGGCTACTTTTAATACAGTAATAAATTCATTGAATAGAAACTGCACTGAAAAGTATACATATAGACGGTCCAGGCGGAAGTGGTAGAAGGTACTTATTAAATACAATCATAACTTATCTAAAAATTCATGGAATCAACTTTTTAGTTGTATCATGGACAGGTATAGCGGCTAATTTATTACAAGACAGTGTGACAGTACATACAGCATTTAAATTACCGTTTAACATATCTGAAGACACAATATGTAATATTAGTGAAAACAGCGAAATAGGTGGAAAAATTAAAAATGTATCAATTCTTATCTGGGATGAAATCATAACGACATCAAAATACGCTTTTAAAGCCGTCGGTCACGTGTCTAAAGATGTATGTGATAATAATTATCCGTTAGGAGGGAAACATTTATCATATCAGGAGATTTTAGACAAATAGTACTAATAGTAAAACATGGAAATATAACACAGATAGTAGAAAATTGTGTCAAAAAAAGCTATTTATGGGAACGTTTTCAATGTATGCCTTTGAAAGAAAATAAACGTTTATCGGAATCAGATGATAAATTAAAAAATTGGTTACTAAATGTAGGAAATGGTAATTTTCATTCATAATATATAAACGGAATTAAAGTTATTCAAATTTCAAAAGAAATATTGTCAAATATCGATCTAATTGATAAAATTTACGGGTATAATATAAATATTGAAAATTGTGACTATTACGAAAATATTATATTGGCACCAAAAAACGTAGATGTAAAAGAAATGAATGAAAAAATTTATTAAAAATAAATGAATTAAACATAAAGTACTTGTGCATTGATTCTGCAAAAGATACAAATGACGAAAGTTCAGACGCAATTTTGCCAACAGAATTTTTAAATTGTTTAACGCCCAATGGTTTACCTCCACATAGATTTCGAATAGAGGAAGGAGCTATAGTGATGCTTGTAAGAAATGTTAATTTGAATGAAGGACTTTGTAACAAAACCCGATTAGTAATAATGACATTGAAACAATTTACTATTATTGCACGAATTTTAACAGGGAGCACTATATTTTTACCACCTATAACCTTATCAGCAAATGATGAACTGCCATTTTTGATGACCAGAAAACAATTTCCTGTAAAACTTGCTCATGCAATGACTATTAATAAGCCACAAGGACGATCACTTAAAAAAGTAAAAGTGTATTCACCACACCAATTTTCAGTCATAAGCAGCTATACGTGGCACTTTCAAGGACGACTAATAAAAAAAAAAAAAAATATTATTAAAAGAAAAATTAAGAAAAGTTAAAGATAAAATGGTCCATACTAAAAACATCGTTCACAAAAAAATATTATAAAAACCACAATAGAAAAATTAAATATAACGAATAAGAAAATAGAATCAAACATATTTTAGACTCTAACATAATATTAAATATGAAGAAATTCAAAATTATGAAGTAGAGTTTAACGCTGTGTGGTTGAAAATCACGATTGTCATTGTTAGTTCTGTGTCATTGAAAAAACACGATTGCTTTTTCAAATGCTATAAATATAAAAAAAACATAGCTACTATTGTAAGTGCTGCGATGGGGAAGAACGCTAAAACTATTGTTAGTGCTGTGTAATTAAAAATTTACAGTTGCTTCTTTTAGCGCTATGTAGTTACAAATTCGCGGCTGCTATTTTGAGCGCCGTGTCGTTAAAAATTCGCAGCCACTATTGTAAGAGCTGTGTAATTGAAAATTCGCAGCAGCTATTCTGAGCGCTGTATAGTTAAAAAAATGTGGCTGCTATTGTGAATGCTGTGTAATTGAAAATTCACGGTTGCTATATTGAGCGCTGTATAGTCACAAATTCGTGGCTGCTTTTTTGAGCGCTGTGTGGTTAAGAAAACGCGGCTGCTTTTGCTAGCGCAGTGTAATTAAGAATTCACAATTGCTTTTTTAAGCGCTGTGTGGTTACAAATTCGCGGCTGCTATTTTGAGCGCTGGTTAAAAAAACGCGACTGCTTTTGTGAGCGTTGTGTAATTAATTTGCAGCAGCTATTCTGAGCGCTGTGTAGTTAAACAAATGTGGCTGCTATTGTGAATGCTGTGTAGTTAAAAAACCTAACAACTATTGTAAGCGCTGTGTCATGACCAATTCACGGCTGCTATTTTGAGCGCTGTGTCGTTAAGAAGAAGCGGCTGCTATTCTAAGCGCTGTGTAATTGAAAACTCACGGTTGCTATTTTAAGCGCTGTGTGGTTAAAAAAACGCGGCTACTATTGTTAGCGCTGTGTAATTAAGAATTTACAGTTGCTTCTTTTAGCGCTGTGTAGTTACAAATTCGCGGCAGCTATTTTGAGCGCCGTGTCGTCAAAAATTCGCAGCTGCTATTGTAAGTGCTGTGTAATTAAAAATTCGCAGCAGCTATTCTGAGCTCCGCGTAGTTAAAAAAATGTGGCTGCTATTGTCAATGCTGTGTTGTTAAAAAACCTAACAATTATTGTAAGCGCTGTGTAATAACAAATTCGCGGCTGCTATTTCGAGCGCTGTGTAGTTTAAAAAACGCGGCTGCTATTCTCAGCGCTGTGTAATTAAAAATTCACGGTTTCTATTTTGAGCGCTGTTTAGTTACAAATTCGCAGCAGCTATTTTGAGCGCTGTGTGATCAAAAAAATGTGGCTGCTATCGTAAATGCGGTGTAGTCGAGAGACCCAACAACTATTGTAAGCGCTGTGTAATAACAAATTTGCGGCTGCTATCTTAAGCGCTGTGTAGTTAAAAAAACGCGGCTGCTATTGTAAGCGCTGTGTAATTGAAAATTCACGGTTGCTATATTGAGCGCTGTGTAGTCATAAATCCGTGGCTGCTTTTTTGAGCGCTTTTATGACAAAAATAAATATAAATTTAACACATAAATTTTTATACTATTTAAAATATAAAATTTTAATATAGCTTTTTATTTTAAAATAAAATGTAAAATGATGACTTTATATTTAATGTTATTTTTTAGTTTTCAGATGGATACAATCAATTCAAAAAGCTATCAGTTTCAAGGTGGATACGAATGGTTCAAGCAGCTAGCAGTGTGACAGTTAAGGTTAAGACTGTCAGAAAAAATAAAAAGCTCTATTGCTACGACGAAAAAAAGATGAGTATTAACAAAGTATCCTATAATAAGAAATTATTATTATTGTTTATTTTACTAACTTATATCTTTTTGCATTCCAGCTTGATCGAGTCGAATAACAAGGTTCTTTTGCCTGGTATCTCTTTTTTATATTGAAGGCTAATATAAATAAGAGATACCAGGAAAAAATTATTCTATAAAAGATAAGTATAGCATTAATAATTTTAAGATATAATAATTCAAAACTTTAAAGCTATTTTTCTCGAATAGTGAATTTTAAAAATTTTAGGTGCTGCCCCGTAAGATTTAAGCTAAACCGCTGCTTAAAATTAAATGACTAGAAGTTGTTAAAAAATCCAAAAATAAGGTAAATAAATTAAAATTTATTTAATAAATTAATACTTTTTGTTGCAAACTAAAAAATTTTTTGTTTTTTTAGGAATTTCCTCATTCACGCGAGAATGATGCTAATACTAAAGTTAAATCAGTTTAAAAAAGTCAGATCCATCCAGCGGTTCAGGTCAAATCTTACAGAGGAGCCATTATAAGGACAAGAGTTCATCGAATGATTATGGGACTATAGCTAAAGCAAAATGAGCTTATAAAAGCTTAGAATAAAGGTATTTTAGTCTACTGTTAAATATTATTTTCATTTACAAAGAATTCGATTAAATCTAATTGATACATTTGTTTTTTACTAGCAGGGGGAAAAGGTGTTTTGTGCCCTTAAGAATTCACAGTTGCTTTTTTCAGCGCTGTGTAGTTACGAATTCCTGGCTGCTTTCTTTAGCGCTGTGTGGTTAAGAAAACGTGGCTGCTATTGTTAGCGCTGTGTAATTAAGAATTCGAAGTTGCTTTTATGAGCGCTGTGTAGTTACAAATTCGCGGCTGCTATTTTAAGCGCTGTGTCGTTAAAAATTCGCAGCTGCTATTGTAAGCGCTGCGTAATTAAAAATTCGTAGCAGCTATTCTGAGCGCTGTGTAGTTAAAAAAATGTGGCTGCTATTGTGAATGCTGTATTGTTAAAAAACCTAACAATTATTGTAAGCGCTGTGTAGTAACAAATTCGCGGCTCCTATTTCGAGCGCTATGTAGTTTAAAAAACGCGGCTGCTATTCTCAGCGCTGTGTAATTAAAAATTCACGGTTTCTATTTTGAGCGCTGTTTAGTTACCAATTCGCGGCTGCTTTTTTTAGCACTGTGTGGTTGAAGAAACGCGGCTGCTATTGTTAGCGCTGTGTAATTAAAAATTCGCAGCTGCTTTTTCAAGCGCTGTATAGTTACAAATTTGCAGTTGCTATTTTAAACGCTGTGTAGTTAAAAATTCGCGGCTGCTATTGTCAGCGCTGTGTTATTGAAAATTTGCAGCAGCTATTTTGAGCGCTGTGTGATCAAAAAAATGTGGCTGCTTTTGTAAATGCTGTGTAGTTAAGAAACCCAACAACTATTCTAAGCGCTGTGTAATAACAAATTCGCGGCTGCTATCTTAAGCGCTGTGTAGTTAAAAAAACGCGGCTGCTATTGTAAGCGCTGTATAATCGAGAATTCACGGTTGCTATATTGAGCGCTGTGTAGTCACGAATTCGTGGCTGCTTTTTTGAGCGCTGTGTGGTTAAGAAAACGCGGCTGCTATTGTTAGCACTGTGTAATTAAGAATTCACAATTGCTTTTTTAAGCGCTGTGTAGTTACAAATTTGCGGCTGCTATTTTGAGCGCTGGTTAAATAAACGTGGCTGTTATTGTTAGCGTTGTGTAATTAAAAATTCGCGGCAGCTATTCTGAGCGCTGTGTAGTTAAGAACATGTGGCGGCTATTGTGGATCCTGTGTAGTTAATAAACCCAACAACTATTGTAAGCGCTGTGTGATAACCAATTCGCGGCTGTTATTTTGAGCGCTGTGTGGTTAAAAAAACGCGGCTGCTATCGTTAGCGCTGTGTAATTCAAAATTTACAGTTGCTTCTTTTAGCGCTGTGTAGTTACAAATTTGCGGCTGCTATTTTGAGCGCTGGTTAAAAAAACGCGGCTGCTATAGTTAGTGTTGTGTAATTAAAAATTCACAGTTCCTTTTTCGAACGCTGTGTAGTTAAAAAAACGCGACTGCTATTGTAAGTGCTGTGGTATTAAAAATTCATAGTTGCTTTTTTGAGTGCAGTGTAGTTATGACTTTGCGGCTGCATTTTTCAGCACTGTGTGGTTAAAAAAACGCGGCTGCTATTGTTAGCGCTGTGTAATTAAAAATTTACAGTGGCTTCTTTTAGCGCTGTGTAGTTACAAATTCGCGGCTGCTATTTTGGGCGCTGTGTGGTTAAAAATTCGCAGCTGCTATTGTAAACGCTGTGTAATTAAAAATTCGCAGCAGCTATTCTGAGTGCTGTGTGGTTAAAAAAATGTGGCTGCTATTGTGGATCCTGTGTAGTTAAAAAACCTAACTACTATTGTAAGTGCTGTATGATAACCCATTCGCGGCTGCTATTTTGAGTGCTGTTTGGTTGAAAAAAAGCGGCTGCTATTGTAAGGGCTGTGTAATTGAAAATTCACGGTTGGTATTTCGAGCGCTGTGTAGTTACAAATTGGCGGCTGCTTTCTTTGCGCTGTGTGGTTGAGTAAACGCGGCTGCTATTGTAACCGCTGTGTAATTAAAAATTTACAGCAGCTATTTTGAGCTCTGTGTGGTTAAAAAGATGTGGCTGCTATTGTGAATGCTTTGTAGATAAAAAACTTAACAACTATTGTAAGCGCTGTGTAATAACGAATTCGCGGCTGCTATTGTAAGCGCTGTGTTATTTTCTAAAAATTTGTTATGATCAAATAATGTCTCTCTTCCTGAATTATGTCATTAAAAGAGGTATTTCTACGGTGATACAGATATTAAAGAGGTCTTTTGAGATGTCATTTTCTCCAAATTCAAAAAAATTAACGTCATTTTTCATGAGTTATGTCATTGAAAAATGTCCTTACATAATATTTATTTCCCATTCAAAGGAAAAAACAAAAACGAGGTAAATCATAATAAATTAACTATAATCGTAATGAATTTCTATTATCAGATAAATAATATGTTTTTTAAGGTGGAGAATTTACAACTTGAAAAATGAGAACTGAATATTTTGTGATATTTTTTTTATGATTTCCAGGTTAAGAGTATAAAAGAAAAATATATTTTAGGAAATCAGATGAAATTAAATACAGTTTTAAAAGAAAATGGACTATTATTCGATGATATATGCAAGTCGTATAATAAAATACAAAATAATCAGCTAGTAAGTATGAAGTAAATAAGCTCTCATTGATCAAATGTTTATTTTTTAAAATATAGCATGCCTTTTTCAAATGTATATATTCATAATTAGTTAGAACCATATTTAATATTTATTTTTTTTTTGTTTCGGTACAAGAATTAAGTTTGGCCAACGAACTTACGAGAAAAAATCTAAAAATATTTTAGGAGGGGGGCTGGATTGACTTCTTAAACTTTACAGAATATTTATTTTGGGTAGTTGGAAAAATTAAAAAATTAAAAAATCATATGACCTCAAAAGAATATTCTTATCAATGTATAATGATAAATGGAAAAATACGTTTTCTTGATAATACTTTATCTTTAACCAACACTTCAAAAATTTTTAGCTCATAAGACTTAGTTTCTAGGCAATCAGATGTATTAAAAAATTTCAAAAAATCTATGACCCTAAAATAATATTTTGATTAATGTATAATGGTCAAAAATGGAGAAATAAATTTTTCAGAATAGACTTTATTTTAACCAATGATCAAAAATTTTCAGCTGAGGAGACTAAGTTTTCACGCAGTCAGATGCATTAAAAAAAACGCTGCCAAGTGCTTTGGCGGAATGCTTTCTCATAGAGTTCTTTGAGTTTCATTAATTTTTTTATATTTATTTAAATGTGATTTTAATATTAAAAATTGTCTAACATTAATATTTACTCATATTGTACTTTATAAATTTCGAACATATATGCTAGCTGTTTGCTTTTTCAACATTTATAATTTATTTTAAATCATCAAGTAATACAAAAAAATTTGTTCTATTGAAAAAATGATATAATGTAGTAATAAAAAGAATGATGACAACAAAATTTCTAATCTTTATAAAATGCAATCATATTTATATATAAATAAAGTTCATGTTTATGGCTCTATAAAAAAACTACTCTATGAACACCAATTTTCAATAGCTTCCCGTCTAGTTATACAAAAACATAGATGGTATACAAAATTTGAAGCAAATCCATCGAGTAATTTTCGAGATCTAACTGGTTAAATAAATAACATTTTCTTTTCAAAATTTCTTTTTCAAAATTTTAAAAATGCTCTAAAATTAAAACTACACTATGAAAATCAATTTTTGAAAATTTCCCTTCTTTTGGCAGTCGCAAATAATTTCCCTGCAATTTTTAGAACAAATCTATCGAGTACTTTACGTAGAATAAAAAAAAATAAGAAAAGAAGAATCGAAATTTTTTTTTAAATCTTTAAAATTCTCTAAAATTGCAACCACACTAAGAAAATTAGTTTTCAAAAGCTTATTTTTTTCAGACAATAGCGAATTAATTGTATAAAAATTTTGGAGAAAATTTATCGTATGGTTTACGCAAAATAGAATATAAATGAAAAATAAAAATTTTTTTGAAAATTTTCAAAGTGATCTAAAATTAAAACTGCGCTGAGAAAATTAGTTTTCCAAAGCTTGTTTTCTTCAGACAGTAGCGTATAAATTGCATACAAATTTTGGAGCAAATCTGTCAAATGGTTTTCATAAAATAGAAAAAAATTAAAAATAAAAATTTTTTAAAAAATTTTAAAAATGCTCTAAAATTAAAAGTGCGCTAAGAAAATTAGTTTACAAAATTTTTTATACTTTTGGCAGTCAAAATTAAGTTCCATACAAATTTTCGAACAAATTCTTCGAGTGGTTTACGTAAAATACAAAAAAAATGAAAAATCGAAATTTTTTTTAAATTCTTAAAATGATTCTTAAAAAAAAAACTACGCTAAAAAAACCAATTCTCAATAGCTTCCGCACCAGTTCGTCAAAAAATTGAATTGTATGGAAAATTTGAAGTAAATCCATCGAGTAGTTTTTAAGATTTTATTGGCTTAATAAATAGAAACATTTTTTTTTTAAATTTCAAAATGCTCTAAAATTAAAACTAAGCTAAGAAAATCAGTTTTTAAAAATTTATTTTATCCGGGCAATCACAAATAAATTCCATGCAAATTTTGAAGCAAATTCATGGAGTAGTAAACAAAAAAAAAACAAAAAACGAAAAATCGAAATTTTTATTTTTTTATTTTTTTAAACTTTAAAATGAAAACTACGCTAGAAGAACCAATTATCAATAGCTTCCCAGCAAGTAAGTCACAAAACTACATTCCATGCAAAATTAGAAGCAAATCCATCGAGTAGTTCTGGAGATACAGTTTACTAACTGAATTCATACATCCATACACACACACACACACACACACACACACACACACACACACACACACACACACACACACACACACACACACACACACACACACACACACACACATACATACAGACATTTTCTGGAAACCACTTTTTTCGACACACCGAGTTCAAATATGTACAAATTAATGAAAAAATAGAAAAAAATTTTTTTTATCGATACAATGCTTTCTCTATGAGAAAGCAATAAAAAATTGATGACCCCAAAAAAATGTTTTAATCAATGTAAAATGGCTCAAAATGCGAAAATAGATTTTTTTAAATTGACTTTTTTTCAACCAATACTTAGAAAATTTTCGCTATGGTGAACTTACAAGGGAACCCTCAACCCTCCGGGTGATGGATTTTGATGAAACTTGGTGAATGACTTTCTTTTACCTAGAAATGAAAGCCCTTTGAAGGATTCATTCCATTGGGTCCTCTGAATAGAGTTATCGACAAGTCAATTTTCCAAAATAGGCTATATTTATGCATTATTGCTCCATAATCAACACTGTCCTCTGCGAAAGGTATTATTAATTAATCAATGATGATCCAAACAGTTTCACTCTTTTGAAGAGTTATATTTTGTAAACATAGAATATATTAAATATAGAAATATTGATTAAAAAGCTTAAAATTGATCTATTTTAGTTTAAATAAAAAATATCACTTTTTCAATTTCAATTGCTACGGTTAAGCTTTTTCAGTTTATAATAAATTCTTTTACTCTTTTTATTTTATTAAGATAGTGTTCTATATACTTAAGAGAATAACAGCAACAAAATTATTATCAATCATAATTTTTTGCAAATAAGAATATTTTGAACTTAAAGAGAAAATTATTAAAAAAACATTTAAGTAATAGTTCTCCGTAATCAATACTACTGTCGACAAAAAGTTTTATTAATTAAAAATAAATAGTATTATAATTTGAAATAGAATCACTGATTATTAGGGCCATATTTTGAAATAATAGAGTATTTTCGACAAATGAATATCCAATGAATTGCTTAAAATTGATCTGTTTTAGCTTTTATAAGAAAGTAACTTCTTCAATCTTGATGAATATAGTTAATTTTTCTCAGTTAATAATTGATTCTTGTACTTTTTTCTTTTATTCTGATAATCGTATATATGGGTAAATCTTTCATAATGTTAAAATTTCACCTGCAACAAATTAAAAAAAAAAAAATACAGGCACACGTATAAAACTAATTTTCTCTGAATGTTGACGTATTATAATGAAAAAAAGAATCGTGTTACTCACTTTTAAGGGTAGTCTTTTTAACAAACATCAAAAGACAGATTTTCGAGTAAATTTTTCATAGTGTTAAAATTTACTTTCAATAAATTAAAAAAAATTGAAGACACATGTATCAAATTTATTTTTTTTAAATGTTGATATATTAAAATGATAATAAAAGAAAAAATCGCATTACTCACTTTTGAAGATAGCTTTTTTTAATATAAGACATTTAAATATATTCATTATTATCACACCCAGGTATAATATTTTACATATCTCAGATCAGTTTTTTAAGTATTTTGGGCTATAATAGATCATTTTCCATTGAGCTTTTTCATTTTTACATGTTTAATATGTTACAGAAAATATTTAAATACGCAATTTACATTAATAATTACAAAATTTTTTGTAATAAATAAAATATGCCAGAAATGCCAATTTTTTTGGAAAATTCATTTTTGGCGATTCGGGTATTAAAATTGAGTGATATTAGTTACCCAATGGCTTTTGGGATTCCTGATTACAAATCATAAGTGAGTGGAATATCAATTTATTTTTGCTAAAATTGTCAATCTTAGGGTATGAAATTTGACATGGATTTGTATATGATTTGTATAGATATGTTTTCGAATAAAAATACTTATATTCCTTTTAACCAAATATTTTAGTTTATTTAATAAACATTAAATCTAAAAATTTTAAATTTAAAATCTAGAAACTGCAGTGATGATTCAACTCAACGTTCTAGGTGTAAGCTATTAAATACATACTAAAACTGAGCTTTTTAAAGTTTAAACTCTTTAGAATTAAAACATTGATAGAAACTAGGTAATCGATGTAAATTTGAAAAATTTAATAGCCGGGAAAAATTCAATGATTTCAAGAATACTCGAAATAATACTTCAAAAGCAACTTAAAGATTACATTGAGTATTATAAAATAGTAAATTACAAAGTTCACAACAGAGAAAAGGTGAATCAAAGCTTAGGTTTTCATATTAGTGGATAAAAACCTATTTTCAAAAGTGAGTCACGTTTTTTAAGTATAATTTCAAACGAACAAAGAACTTTATCTACACTAGGCACACGTTCCTAATAAAAAAATTTCTCTTTGTGATTCTAAATATTACCTTTTGATGTAGTTTAAAATGTCACCGCTGAATAGTCTTTTTTACAGCATCGTATTTTCCAGAAAAAAGTAAAATATATAAATTTTTGGTAACATTTTAATAACCTTTCAGAAAGTACTTTTGTTAACAGGCACACACCCATGCTCTTGATTTTCCAAAAGTATGTGTATAGATAAAGCTTTGGTGTGAATTTCAAATCAAAAAAGCAGTAGTCATTTTTTTTATAGCGGTAATTTATCATTTTACATGGCCTGGTAACATTTAAATTTCAAAAAAAAACCTCTTTTCCCCATCCGCCATAAAATGACACGTCTAATTATCATTAAAAATATAACAAAATTAGTTTCTAATAACTCAATAAATCAGTGAACATTTGCTAACAAGATGTGCTATCTCATATTTAGGAGAAATGATGCAGTAACATGATTTTTAAAAGTATGAAAGAATTACCCATATACTTTAAAAGAGAACAACATCAGCAAAGTGATTATAATTGATAATAATAATAAATTTCTGCGAAGAAAAATATTTTGAAATTATTATAAATAAGTGTAAAAAACTATAAATAACCATAAATAAATATGAATAACTGTAAATAAATGCAAATAACTATAAAGTGTGCAAATACATGTATAAATGATTGTAATGATGCGCATTCCGTAAGACGTACGTACACACGTACGACATGCATCGTTATTGAACGTTCCAGAACTTTTTAGATGGCTGTTCTGAAATGTAAAAAAGAGATATACAAAATGTGCATGTTTTTATCTTTCACTAAACTGTTTAAAGGCTTATGATTTGAAACGTTCTAAACTAACAGAACATTTTGAAGTTAAGAAACGGTCGTTAATGTGCACGTACAACTTACGGAATACGCCCTATGAAAATCAAATGGCGCGTGCAACGCGTCTATGTGACTACGGCCTTATGAAACGTCTGATGCTCTAATTCATAAACTCAACTCAAGTAACGATTGTTACTCAAACCTCATCCTCTGTCTTTGTTTCTCTCATGATAAGATAAGAAGACAAATGATTCAACCGTCACTTGAGTTGGGTCTATGAATTCAAGCTTGAATAACTTGAAAATGATAATGACATTTTTTACCAACAAAATTTTGCGGGGTTTCCAGACCTGATAGAAAACTGTAATCCATTTTATACAAAAAATAAATTAACTATTCTGCTAGATTTCTATTTATTAACAGAAATTGAATGAATGTACAAAAATAGCAGATACCCGAATGGAAATTTTTCGGTGTATCAAAATGTATAAAAGTGTATGAAAGTGTATTGAAGCATACAAAAATGTATCAAAGTGTATGAAAATGTATCTAAGAGCGATTTTTCAGACCTTATTCTCGATCCATTTTGATACACTCTGATACACTTAGATACACTTTGGTACACTTTGGTACATTTCTTAAAAAGTGAGCTGAAATTAAATTTCCTCAATTTTTTTGATGTTATACACTTTGACACATTTTGATACACTTTGACACATTTTGATACACTTTTACACACTTTGATACACTTTTACACACTTTAATATACTATGGTACATGTTGATACACTTCTGAGTATTAGCCTAAATTGTTTTTCCTGTTTTATTTTGCACACGTTTGTACACTTTGATACACTTTTACACACTTTGATACACTTTAATATACTATGGTACATCTTGATACAATTCTGAGTATTAACCTTTTCCTGTTTTATTTTGCACACGTTTGTACACGTTGATACACTTTTACACACTTTGACACACTTTAATATACTATGGTACATCTTGATACACTTCTGAGTATTATCCTTTTCCTGTTTTATTTTGCACACGTTTGTACACTTTGATACATTTTTTTTTTTTTTTTTTTTTTTTTTAAAGATTAATATATAAAGGATATTGTCCTCTATATGATTAATCTTTTTTCTATGGTGAGGTCGAGGCAGTCCCCGCCCGGTATCTGTTTATCACATTACATCAGGCTAGACTGTCAGACCCACCATACCGAAAACTTTGACTACCGATGGATGGTCAGCCACTTTTGGTGACCAACAATCAACCGATACCCAATGAGATCGGATTTTTGAGAGTCGCGATATAAAATGGCACGTACACTAATTTTCTTTCGAAAAAAAGTTTAGAGGTACCTGGCCAGGATTCGAACCCATGCCCTTCGCGTTGAAGGCAAGAGCTCTATCCGTTACGCCACCGCGCTCTCTTTATGTAATATAATACATTTTAATAAAACACGATACACTTCGATACATTTCTAAGTAAGAAATTAAAAAATGGTTTTACCATGCACACTTTGATACACATGCGTACATTTTTTATACATTTTAATAGTGTTTAATACACTTTTTAGGCATGAAACGGTGTATTAAAATAAGCCGTTTTCATTTTAGATATTTTCATAAATTTTAATGTATTAATGCCCCTTGGGATAAATGTAAGGTTAATAAAACGACAATATTGAAAAAATTGAAAAATATTTTTATAAATTATAAAAGTAAAATATAAAAAGTAATTTAAAACATAAGAATTAGCAATATATATTTGAAATATAATTTGTAATGAAAAACTTACATTCTATATTAGCATTAAATATTTAAACATTAATATTATTAGAAATTTATAAATAATAAAAGTTTAATAGAGACAACTTCAAAAAAATAATTATTCTTTTGTAATACATATCAAGTAATGAGATAAGATAAATAATTTATACTAATTAACACATTTTTAATTTAATAACATTATTAAATATAAATATTTAAACATTGTTGTTTCTAAGATAGTTTTTTTTTTATAAATTTTCATTTGTATTGTCTATTGAGACTAAGTTATTTTTTGTAGTCTTTGCAGTCGCATCTTCATTATTATTAGTATTATTGCTGTTTCCATTTTGCACAGTCAATATGTTACAGGGATCTTGTTGATTATTTAAGGAAGAGGCTTCATTTAATGGAAATTTATTTTAGTTAAAATTTTTAAAATGTATCAAAGTGTGCAAAAGTGTATCAAAGTATGCAAAAGTGTATCCAATAAAAACGACATTTTTCCTTTATTGGAAAAATGTATGAAAGTGTATTAAAGTGTGCAAAAGTATATCAAAGTGTGCAAAAGTGTATCAAAGTGTGTAACACATAGCAAATGTAGAAATTAATTTTAGTCAACATTTTCGAAAAGTGTATCAAAGTGTATCAAAGTGTGCAAAAGTGTATCAATGTATGCAAAAGTGTATCCAAGAAAATCAACATTTTTCCTTTATTAGAAAAATGTATGAAAGTGTATCAAAGTGTATGAAAGTGTCCAAAAAATATGTGAAAATGTGCAAAAGTGTATTAAAGTGTATCAAAGTGTATATCATTAACGAATATAAAAAATTGATACCAAGAAACTTTTTTTTGGAAGTGTATAAAAATGTATGAAAGTGTATCAAAGTGTACCAAAGTGTATTAACATTTGGTCCGAAATATCGCTCTTAGATACACTTTGATACACTTTGATACACTTTCGTATGATTTGGATACATTTACCATTTTCACTGGGGTACTTCATATAAAATGTAAATAAAATCGTTTTTTTTACACAAGAGAAATTAACAGAATTTTAAACTATATATTTTAGTATCAAGTTTTGTTATTTAAACTTAGAATATGCTAAAGGCTTACTTGTAAAATACTAGAATTATTTGCACTAATACTTTTATAGAAGGTTGAATGAATGTACAAAAATAGCAGATACTTCATATAAAATGTAAATAAAATCGTTTTTTTTTACACAAGAGAAATTAACAGAATTTTAAATTATATATTTTAGTATCAAGTTTTGTTATTTAAACTTAGAATATGCTAAAGGCTTACTTGTAAAATACTAGAATTATTTGCACTAATACTTTTATAGAAGGTAAAAGAAATTTTTAAATTAAAATATAGTTTTATATGAAAAATATGTATTGAATCCTTAATTCTTTTTTATTTTCACAATATAATAGGCTTTTTATAGACAGCATAATTGAAATGGATGAACCATTTTTAGATTTTGAATTGTCTGAAAATACAAGACAACTTATAACAGACAACATTCAAAGTTGTATATTATTATTAAAAGAATGTAATTTTTTCAACGAAAATCCAAGTCAATATTTTTCTACACAAGCTATAACACTTGGTACTGAAATTGCAAAAAATATTATTAAAACTATAAAAAATATGAGTTTTGAAGAAGAACAAGAATTGTTTCTTGAAAGTGAAAATCTTGGAGAAGAATTCACTGAAAATATTGAAATGGCTGTTCGATTTAATGAAACACCTCAGTCAGAAACAGGTTCAGGTAAAAGAAGTCAGTCTATTGTTTTGTATGGATTAATTTTGTATACTATTTCAGTGCGAGATAGGCACTGATTAGTAGAACTTTTTATCTCAATAACTTCATATCGTTTGTTATTTTATTCATTTCATCACAAGTTTATTTCAGATAAACAATTTAAAATTAAATTTTTTATTGAATAATCAAAAGAAATCTTTAGATCTAATTTTGTTTTAAATATTAAAATGGCTATTTTTATTGCAATTATAAAATTAATTTTTTCTAAGATTATTGTGAAATCTTTAGCCAAAATCTCATATGATGGTATTTCTGGTTTTTGCATATTTCAAACAGTTCTTCTCTATTGAAAAAAACATCTTTTTCATACGTGTTTTACAGATGATAAAAGTATAGAACTTTATTACATGTTTTCTGGTCAAAATTCAATGCACAGTGAAAACCCATGGTAAGAATGTGATCTGTGATAAAAGTGTACATGATAAAAATATATAAAAAAATATATGATGGAAATATATAATAAGGCATAACAAAAACATGAAATAAAATTTGTAATATTTGTTATCATATTTTAATAAATAAAGTAAATTTATTTTATTTATTAAATATTTTAACAAATTTTAAAAATTTTATCTCATGTTTTTATTATGTATTGTTATATATTTCCATCATATATTTTTATGCTAAATTTTTGCTATGTATACATTTTTATCATATTTTTTTATCATGTATTGAATTGAGAGCGGAAAATATGTAATAAAGTATATATCTTTTATCATATATAAAAGACATAATTCAGAGGTTTTTTTAATAGGGTTCTATTTTAGTAAAATTCTAACTTGAAAAATGTTTTGAAAAATTTAGTTGAAAAATTTTTTTCTAACAAGGGGAATATATGAGCTTTAAGTCATAGTTTCGAATCAAACTTTAGCATAAGTTCTAGTAACATGTAACTAAAAAAAAGCCTGAACCTTTGGATCCAATGCTTGCTTATTTAGAAAATATACGACAATATGTTCTTTCTCACATTCTTTCCATTTTCGCAGTCTAACATTACATTTCTTATATCACCTGGCTTATATTGATCGAAATCACTTTAGTTGTCTTTGATGTTGTGCTTGCAATTATCTAAAATTATTATTTTATGATTATAAAATTCCATATCTAATTCTATTTAATACAATCAATTTTTATAAATTTTAAAAGTAATTGATTCTTCGTTATTCTTTTGAAATTATTCTTTTCTCCAGTAAAAGCTAAAGTGTTTTAAACTAAATCAAGTAAAGATAAAGACTCACTTTGTTTGAAATTCTTATGTGCAGGTACGCAGTGCTGTTAAATTCTATAAATATGATTAACAATTCAACAAATCATGTGAAAATTGTAGAAAAAGGAGTAAGTAATCATATTTAATTATATGAAATCATCTAACGAATTCTTGAATAAATTTTTGATGATTGAGGTATTAACTTTAAGGTAATAAATATTACAATTAAATTGTTGTCTTTGATAATATTGAAAAGAATTAGATATGGAATTTTATAATCATAAAATAATAATTTTAAATAATTACAAGCAAATCAAAGTTAAACAAAGTGATTTTGATCATTATAAGACAGGTGGATATGAGAAGTTTAATTTTAAATCGCAGTTCTTGGCTTGAATACATATGGCCAGTACAATTACGTAATTTCGAGCACAAAATACGTATCTATAAGGCGGGATCCGTATTCAGAATACGTAATTGTAGGCCACCCACATGTCAAAAGTACGTATTTAATGCAAAAAATACGTAATGTTCGATCGCAGTTTTAGGCTCGAATACGTATCTTGTGCTCGAAATCATCTATTTAATACATATTATAAATCCATATCTCATGCATAAATATCGATGAAAAATACTTATTCCAATAACAAAAAATACACATATTGGGCATATATATAAATGAAAATTACGTATTTTAATCACAAGATCCTTGCAAAATACGTATTTTGTGGTGTATCTTTTGCTCCAAATTACGTAATTGTACTGGTGATACGTATTGAAGCCCGTACCGGCGATAGTAAATCACGTATTTTTTGCATTAAATACGTAGTTTTGACACGTGTATGGCCTACAATTGCGTATTCTGAATACGAACTCTGACTCGTAGATACGTATCTAGTGTTCAAAATTACGTATTCCTAGAATCAATACGTAAGTCTGAAATTCGAATAAAAAATTCAGTATTATGCACTTGAAATACATATATCTAGCACTTGTATTAAAATTACGTATTCCAATTGGAAGATATGTTCAGGATACGTATTATGTGCAAAAAATTGCGTACCTTTACTACGGAACCTGTCTTGTAGATACGTATATTATGCGAGAAAATACTTATTTTTTATATGGAATATGTATAAACATTTGATTGATTGATCATTGAACCTAGCTTAATTACGTATGCTCCCTTGGAATACGTATTGAAACTACGTATCATCAATATCAAATACGTATCTCATAATACGTAACAAATTCGAACGCCTTGTTACGTATGGATTACGTAATTTTATTACTAAATCGAACAAAAATATATACGTAACTAAAATACGTATATATTTTTAATAATGGCGACAAAAGGAAGGAATGTGAGATATAACATGTGATATATTTTCTAAACGACTCAACGTTAGATCTGGTACTTTTGATCGAATATCCGATCAAATTCTGCTCACCGCGTTAAAAAAAGAAATTTTTTATAAGAGAAAAATAGAGATATTGAAATATTGATTCTTTTCAGAAAATCCTTCAACTGATGAACCTATGTCTAGTCAAAGTTCGTTTGAGCCAGATTCTAGTACGTTCACTGCAATTCCTATAGATTATAAAATAAAAATAGTAAACCTAGCTTGAGAACATCCAAACTGGAAACTTGAAACAATTAAGAAAAATGGTGGTTCAAAATTATGTAGAATGGATGAACTAATTCGATGGAGAAAAGATATTGAGAGGGGTGGAACAGATTTGGACAAATATATTTATATTGATAAATGGACACATGATAGATTTATAGAGAATAACAAAAGAAAACCAGTATACACGAGAGATATTAGAGTATAGGCTATGCAAGCTGCTATTCAGTTTCAATCTGAAACGTTTAACTTCACAGATTCAAATTCTTGGGTTATAAGATTTAAAAAAAATCACCGTATTAGAATGCGAAAAGTGACTAGGTGTGTCAAACCAAGTGAAAATAAACCTCTTGAAGAAATTATTGGAATAGCACAAGAGTTTCAAGTAGAATGTTTTACGGTTATACCGAAGTATGATCTAGATTTTGTGATTAATTTTGACCAAATCGGTTGTGAATATAGGGTTAATTCACAAAGAACTTTGACAGTTAAAGGAGCAAAAGTTGTAGAAGTTGATATTGGAGATTTAAATAAGGCTTCTCATAGTTATACTGCTCAGTATTCTATTTCTGCCTCTGGCAAACTTTTACCAAAAGTATTTATTTGTAACAAGAACCGAAAGGAGTATTCGGTCCTGTAACACAAAAGGATGTTGATAAGTTAATTGAAAAATTCGGAAATATTCATGTAACCTGTTCAAAGTCAGGAAAATTAACATCTGAGCTAAATGGATCATACATCGATAATGTCTTGCAACCTTACATTAAAAAGGATTTCCTCTTAATTCAAGACAGCTGGGGTGGCCAGTCGCAGAAATCAATGTCATCAAAATTAAATAACTTGGGATTCAATTATGAAATTCAAATAATACCTCCTGGTTGTACAAGATTCTCACAGCCACTGGATGTTTATTTTCATAGACAAGTAAAAAAATTTATTAAAAGAATGCAAGAAGCCACTGAAATACTTGTGAACGATGTACAACTTAGCTCAAGATCTGATGCTATAAAAATCCATAGCTTGATTCATAATCAACTCTCTGCACCAATATTTCAAGAAACGATTCAATATGCTTGGTTCGCGTCAAAACTTATTCCCAACAGAAGAGTTTTCTTTGATGTAGATCAAGTCTGTTTTCCTATGGAAATTGTTAAACATAAATGTAATTCCATTGGTTGTGATAAGATTGTCAGTTTTATAAAATGTTCGTGGTGTAGAAAATATTTATGTTTTCAATGTTTTTATGATGTTTATCATCCAAATATATGTAAAAAATAAAGTTGAATCTAAACTTTAAATGTAATTTAATAAAAGTGCTTTCATTTTTTGTAAATTCAATAATTTATTAAAACCCATATAATAAAATTGAATAATTTTTGTAAATAATTTTAAATAACAGTGAATTACAGTAAATAGTTCTAGAAAAATGTGAATAACTATAAATAACTATAAAAATGTGTCAGAATCGAGACATAAATAACAGTTATTTCAACTTATTTTCAGTTATTTCCTGTTAATTACATTTATTTACAATCATTTATGCATGTATTTACACACTTTATAGTTGTTTACATTTATCTACAGTTATTCATATTTATTTATGGTAATTTATAATTTTTTATACTTATTTATAATAATTTCAAAATATTTTTCTTCGCAGAAATTTATTATTATTATCAATTATAATCACTTTGCTGATGTTGTTCTCTTTTAAAGTATATATACGATTATCAGAATAAAAGAAAAAAGTACAAGAATCAATTATTAACTGAGAAAAATTAACTATATTCATCAAGATTGAAGAAGTTACTTTCTTATAAAAGCTAAAACAGATCAATTTTAAGCAATTCATTGGATATTCATTTGTTGAAAATACTCTATTATTTCAAAATACGGCCCTAATAATCAGTGATTCTATTTCAAATCATAAAACTATTTATTTTTAATTAATAAAACTTTTTGTCGACAGTAGTATTGATTACGGAGAACTATTACTTAAATGTTTTTTTAATAATTTTCTCTTTAAGTTCAAAATATTCTTATTTGCAAAAAATTATGATTGATAATAATTTTGTTGATGTTATTCTCTTAAGTATATAGAACACTATCTTAATAAAATAAAAAGAGTAAAAGAATTTATTATAAACTGAAAAATCTTAACCGTAGCAATTGAAATTGAAAAAGTGATATTTTTTATTTAAACTAAAATAGATTAATTTTAAGCTTTTTAATCAATATTTATGTATTTAATATATTCTATGTCTACAAAATATAACTCTTCAAAAGAGTGAAACTGTTTGGATCATCATTGATTAATTAATAATACCTTTCGCAGATGACAGTGTTGATTATGGAGCAATAATGCATAAATATAGCCTATTTTAGAAAATTGACTTGTCGATAACTCTGTTCAGAGGACCCAATGGAATGAATCCTTTAAAGGGCTTTCATTTCTAGGTAAAAGAAAGTCATCCATCAAGTTTCATAAAAATCCATCACCCGGAGGGTTGAGTGTCCCCTTGTTAGTTTATTTTCTGCTGAAACAGCAGATAAGAAATCAGATGAGATTTCAGCTGCAATTTTGGCACGGGATCTTAGATAAGGAATCAAGTGAGATCTCATCTGATTTTTTTCAGTAAGGTTTACATTTAAAAACTGTTGAAGGTGTCAGGACTGAGTTTGAGCCTGAAAAAAAAGATTTCTAATGTAGTCATAATATTTTTTCCTAATGATATTAATTAATAAAACTCCTTTTCACCTTAAATATATATTAAATATGAGACTTTGATCCATTAATTATTTTGAAAAACCCCACCCAATGTTTTAAATTCATTTGAGCTGTCGAAAACTTGATTTTTGAAAATTTTCGTACTTGCCGTAGACTTTTTCAGCCAACCCCGTCAAAAACGTTTAGCTAAAAAAATTAGCTAAAAATATAGCTAAAAATACAGCTAAAAATACAGCTATATTTAGCTGGAATATAGCTATATTCATCTCGATTTTTTAGGTGAAAATCCAGTTATTTTTTAGGTAAAAATCCAGTTAATATTTTGAGTCTCTTGTAATAGCGGAAAATATAACTGTATTTTCAGCTGTATTTTTAGGTGTATTTTTAACTGTATTTTTAGCTGTATTTTTAACTGTATTTTTAGCTAATTTTTTGAGCTAATCGTTTTCGACGAGGATAACAATAGCTGATAATATAGCTAAATTTTCAGTTATATTTTTAGCTGTATTTTTAGCTTAAATTATTTTATAATTTCACGGAATAATAACTCGTTAGTTATTTTCCTGTAAAAGAAAGTTCCAAAAATGAGGTGAATCTCTTAGTGTCAGTTCTCCGAAGATCGAAGAGCTTCTACGTTTTGGCAAAAAGTATCTTGCTCTTTTATACCTGTGTCCTCAAAATTTGTCGATGGAATCGTAAAATTTAGAGAAACGCCACCTTGCGACGTAGCATTAATCAATAATTAAAGACAGGTAAGTTCACTTCACGTCGCTAGGTGGCGGATCTCTAAATTTTACGATTCCATCAACAAATTTTGAGGCCAGAGGTATAAAAGAGCAAGATACTTTGTGCCAAAATGTAGAAGCTCTTCGATCTTCGGAGAGCTGACACTACGAGGTTTACCTCATTTTTGGAACTTTCTTTCACAGGAAAATAACTAACGAGTTATTATTCCGTGAAATTATAAAATAATTTAAGCTAAAAATACAGCTCAAAATATAGCTGAAAATTTAGCTATATTATCAGCTATTGTTCGCCTCATCAAAAACGATTAGCTCAAAAAATTAGCTAAAAATACAGTTAAAAATACAGCTAAAAATACAGCTGAAAATACAGTTATATTTTCCGCTGTTACAAGAGACTCAAAATATTAACTGGATTTTTACCTAAAAAATAACTGGATTTTTACCTAAAAAATCCAGATAAATATAGCTATATTCCAGCTAAGTATAGCCGTATTTATAGCTGTATTTTTAGCTATATTTTTAGCTATTTTTTTTAGCTAAATGTTTTTGACGGGGAATTCTTAACTAATTAACTTCAAAATTTCCAGAGATCTTAAGTGTATATATCTTCACAAAACAACAATTCTGGACTTTTGATAAGATAAGTTGAAGGAAATGGTAAATTAAATTACTTACATAAAATTCACAAAAATATGTATTTTTATCAACTTTTTAAACTGAACTTAAGATTTTTTTTTTTTTTTCTAAAACTAAAACTGTTATTTTCTGAAGATACATAAACTGAAAATCTCTGGGAATTTTGAAGTTGATTGGTTCCAAATTGGCTGAGAAAAATTGTGGCAAGTACCAAAATTTAGAAAATCAAGTTTTCAACTACTCAAAAGAATTTAAAGTATTGGATGAGATTTTTAAAAATTATTCATGTATTAAAGTTTTGTATTTAATATATGTATTTATGTTAATAATACTTGTATATACAGTGGCGTGCATAAGTTTCTGGCCAAAAAAAAAAAATTAGTCAATTTTTAAAGTTTTATATCTTTGTAAAAAATTGAAATTTCTTTAAAAATCAAACGGCATTTTAAAGTGAAATTGAAAATCTTTCAAATACCGGCGGGTTTGTTCAAAAATATTAAAAATTGGATTTTTTACCTGTAAAAAAAAACTATTTTTTTAAAGGTTTTTTTTGGCCATGAAAAATTTGATATAATTTTTGAACCACTAGGCGGATTTGAAAACAACCAATATAAAAAAGATGCGTATTCATTCCCTCTTTAAAATGAGCATAGCTGGATCAATTTTTATTAAGCGGTTCAAAAGTTACATCATTCATCGCGAAAAATTTCGCTCTTTCTTCAAGCTTCATTATCCAAGTATCTATGCACCGCAGAGAAAAACTCCAAAAAGAAAAAATGTTCGTTTTTTGAAGTAGAATAAGGGTACATTAAAAATTTATCATTTCAGGAAAAAAAATTTTTTCACTTTTTTCCACAGGTATGATGATATACAATTATATTTAATTTTTGTTTTAAATAATATTTTTATCGATTGAATAAAAATAATTTAAGTCCGTTGTAATGCATCGAAATCGATAAAAATATTATTTAAAACAAAAATTAAATATAATTTTATATCATCATACCTGTGGAAAAAAGTGAAAAAATTTTTTTTTCTGAAATGATAAATTTTTAATGTACCCTTATTCTAATTCAAAAAACGAACATTTTTTCTTTTATGAGTTTTTCTCTGCGGTGCATAGATACTTGGATAATGAAGCTTGAAGAAAGAGCGAAATTTTTCGCGATAAATGATGTAACTTTTGAACCGCTTAATAAAAATTGATCCAGCTATGCTCATTTTAAAGAGGGAATGAATACGCATCTTTTTTATATTGGTTGTTTTCAAATCCGCCTAGTGGTTCAAAAATTATATCAAATTTTTCATGGCCAAAAAAAAACCTTAAAAAAAATAGTTTTTTTTTACAGGTAAAAAATCCAATTTTTAATATTTTTGAACAAACCCGCCGGTATTTGAAAGATTTTCAATTTTACTTTAAAATGCCGTTTGATTTTTAAAGAAATTTCAATTTTTTACAAAGATATAAAACTTTAAAAATTGACTAATTTTTTTTTTTGGCCAGAAACTTATGCACGCCACTGTATATACATTCAATATATATCAACTCGTGGAATTGAATACTAATAAAATTAAGTTTCAACATAAAGCTAATTATTTAAGTTAAAGTTGTATTTTATAAAATAATATAGCAATTTATAAGTTATTAATTATAATGATTGTGTAAACTTTTTATTAAGAGCAGGCCGCAGCAGATTCGATACCGATTCGAAAATCCGTTGTTTAATTTTCTCCTACTATACGGAATACATCAAAATGTACTTATAATGGAATACATCAAAATTTTAAATGCATTAACGAAATCTATTTCTCTATTACGCTCGACAAAAATAATTGAGAAAAATTTAAAAAAATTAAAAATTTTATACTACAGCTGTTTATTAAACTCTAGGTACGGTCACTTACTTTTCGTTTGAAACATGGTAAATTTTATGAAAAAAAACATCTTATTTACAATCATGTATGTATAAAAAATTGCGTTTGATAACAATTTCTTTTGAAAACAGTATAATTATTTTATTTATGATATAATAACATTTTCACGTCTCGGTCGTTAATCAAAACTGCTCCGGCCTAACCTTAATAGTTAAAAATAATATTAAATATGTGATCATCATTTTCATAGTTTATTTAATATATTATGTAAATTATATAAGTAGAGATTATTTAGAGTAAAATATAATGTAACTTCGACAATAAATCCGATCTAATAGAATAGTTGTAATTTTCAATTATCATATTCAAGGGGTTGTGACTTCCCATGGAACTACGCCCATAAATTAAATAAGAAATTAATTAAAACATTTTCAAATATAAAATTTAAATTTTCAAATTGCATTACTATAAGGTTAATAACCGAAAGTAGTTTTATGCGATGTCCTGAGTCAGCGAATCTAAAGTCGAATGAACTCTAAAATACAGACTTACACTAAACATATATGTCTTTGTAAAGGAGAGACAGAGAAGAAAGATAGAAAGAATTTATCTACAAATAAGTATATGAACTCTAAAGAAATGAAACGATTGCTGTCGTGGAAATTTCGACTTTATGGCAGGATCTGATTGGCTTTTCCATTTCTTGTTCACCTGGGCGCAAGACAATAAAATCCACCCTCTATATAAAAAAATCGCCTTTTGACGTACAAGTTAGCATCCGCAACAGTCGGCTCTGCTGGCCCCTAATAAAATCAATGTTAAAATCTAGATATACATATATTAAATTAAATTTACAGTCAAGAGAATTTAGTGAAATAGATTATAATCTAATTTTTACTAATATAAATATAAAGGAAAAGGAAAAGGGAAATACCTTAAGAATTAATTCAGTGCATTACACTATTTATAAGACGTGTGAATAATTCCAGTAATTGGTGTTTAATCGAGTGTTGGAAATTAAAGTTAAGTGTCCATTCGAAGGAGAGAAGAATCGAAAATCAGATCCGCAAGAACAGCTATTCTTGAGAAAAAGCACCCTTGGAATCGAAAGAAAGAATAAGGAAAGGATTTTAGATTTGATCCTTCTTCTTTGTTTCTTCTAATTAACGTGAGATATTTTCAATTGATCTCTGATTAAATTATAATAATAAATTGAAATTGTAGAATTCTCTCCCTCTTATATTATAATTAATATCTCAAAAATAAAGATCCAATTTATTAATAATAATGATAACGTGTTGATAGATTTAATTTTTAATGTGTAAAAATATATAAATCCATATAAACCCATATAAATTATAAATAGACAATTCCGTATTAAATAGTGAAAAGGCAAGTCTTGGGACAAAAGCTGGTTCCGACAAAATTAAATAATTTTTGTGTGAATCCAACGACCGAACGAAGTTCGGCCGTCACAAATGGCATCTCTTGTGGGGAACCAGTAAAACTTTTCACCTGTTAATAAAAATTTTATAAATTATAATTTAATTTCAATAAATAATACTTTATTAAAAATTATAATTGCGCCATATATAACTTGTTATATGGAGAAATAACAAGTTATATATAGTTTAAAAAAAAAAAAATACATTATTATTATATTTAAAATAAAATTTGCACTACTATAAAGTACACAGTGGAAAAAAATTTGTAATTTTAACACACATAAATATTACAGATGAAACACAAATTTTTTTGTGTTAAAATTTACAAATTTTTTTTGTGTAATTTTCGAAGTTAAAATTTTAACATAAAAATTCATGAATAATACAAAATTTTGAATAATAAAATTTGTAAATTTTACAAATTTATTTGTGTTAAAATATAATGATTGAAATAATGATTAGATATCAAATAATGACTCTCGTATTTCTTTCTGTTAATATATTTAAAAAAGAGAGAGAGATAAAGAAATATAAGAAAAAGGATAAAATGATGGATGTTGGCGAGGATCAATAAAATCATAAACAAACTAATCTCATTTGATAATATTACATTATCGTTCAAAGGCGAACGTAAATGAATGATTACGAAGAGCTGATCATTTTTTAATATGAGTACATCATAGGAATAGAGTCGGTTAGTAGCTCAGTCAGTAGAGCGTTGCGTTTGTAATCTCGGGGTTCTGAGTTCGAATCTCGCTCTTGGCAACCGATTGATAGAAGCACCACTGTACGTTACATGTGCTTTGTTCACAAACACACTAATGAGGTCCTCTTTTGCTGATTAAAATCACAAATAGCATAAATTTAGCGACGCAAAGAAGAAAAAAAAATTCACAAATTTTTGGAGTTACAAAAGGAGACCATGACATTTGAGTCTCAGATTTTCTTTTAACTTTAAGATATTTTTTCTTATATAAAATTATGAAAAAAGCCTTATTTCTAAGGTGCTACTCTCGATTTTTGCCAAATTATCAGCAGATTTATCTAAATTTTTAAAAACTTGCATCTTTTTATAATTATACTTTGTTTAAAGAAATTATTCTAGGTTTTTATTTTATCACGGGAGATCTCATGTGAATTCTCATATGAGATCTCATGTCATTTTTTTTTAATAGGGAACTGCTGATAATTTGGCAAAAATCGAGAGTTGTACCTTAGCAATAAGGCTTTTTTCATAATTTTATATAAAAAAAAATATCTCAAAGTTAGGAGAAAATTCGAGATCCAAATGTCATGGACTCCTTGTTAGCAGAAATTAATATTTACAAACTAAAATTTATCTTGCATTTAAGGCATTTTTATTGCATAAAATAATAATAATGCTGATATTGGCATCACAACTCGCGTCTTCTGCTAACTAAAAATACATTTGTTTATATCTATATATATAATATATGGGTCAAAATAACATCTTTTTATAAAAGTGTGCGCATGTGGATCACCGATTTTGCTGATTTTGAGATATGTTTTAGTATTATTAAAGTTAGGAATCTGTGCAAAATTTCAGCTCTCTAAGTGCAAAACTCGCCGAAATATGGCCTTTCAAAGGTCAAAAACTCCGCTTTTTTCGGCTGTTTTTCACTCTTTTTCAAAATTCTGCCAAGACTCGAGTTTTTAACATATTTTAATTCGGCAGGCGGCAATTTCTTCGTTTTTATGTTAATTTTAAATTTTCGTAATTATATTTTTAAAAAATTCTAATCAGGCTTCTGAAAACTCTTAGAATAAAATACTGATTTTTGACATTTTTGACAATTTTTAAACAGCTGTAACTCATTTGAATTTTGATATTTTTAAATTATCAAAATTTTGTTTTATTGGTCAAAAAGAAAGCTTTAATTTGCATTTTTAAATTTTCAAAAAGGTTTAAAATTGACGGAGATACAAAGGTTTAAAGTTTGCAAAATTTCTAAAATATACGTTTTTTACAAAATTTAGATCATTGTAACTCTGGCCGGACAACTTCAAATTCACTAAATCTTACAAGAAAACTTTCTATAAGTCACGTAAAATGAGGCCAAATAGGCCTGGTCAATGGTATCCTACGATTTTACTATTATTTGAACCTCTCATAATTCAGTATTTTGCTTCACAAGTAAATCAATACACCCAGCTGTTGCGTCTTCTACTCATAAATGCGAAAACCTTAAAAGATTCAACAGGCTATAAATTATGAAATGAGCGATAAAAACTTGATTTTATGCTTGAGTATAGGTCTCTAGGTCGTTTAGAATAAAAGTTATAACAGTTTGAGAATTTTTTATTTCTCAAGGTATCAAATCCGTGAACGCTTACTCTAGCCGATTTTTAGATTGGTCTTAACTTTCCTATAACTTAATTTCTATGATACTTCAGGACTCTTATTGAAGCTCTAATTAAAAATTATTGCTTGTAATTTCAATATCTTTGATGAAGTATAAATGTAAGTCTGCTAACATCTAAAATAAACAACTTTCTTTTTTTCTTATAACATTATTTCGCGATGCTGTTGGCACATTAAACTTGACTAAAAAAAGTTTTATCCAAGATGATAAAACTGTAAGAGAAGACGTTCAATTTGATTTTTGGTGAATTACTAGCTGATACAAAGCCGGAGTTATAAATAAGTTGAGACCAATTTCAAAGTCGGATAAAATGAACGTTCACGGATTTATTACCTTCAGTTTATAAAAATCGTTAACTGTTTTAACTTTCGTTCTAAACCACCTAGAGACTTTCATCAAAGCTTGAATAATAGCTTTTGCTATCTACTTTAATAATTTATGACGTGTAGAATCTCCTAGGGCTCTCAAATTTTTTAAAAAACGCCACAAAAGGTGAAAGTGTTGGCTTACTTGAGAAGCAATATTCTGAATTTTGAAAGGTTTATATTATAAAAAGACTCAGGAGTCGGTTGACGAATTCTTTCTAGTCTTATTTTAAAATAATTCAAATAGTTTTTTTACTAAATTATTTTACACTCCGCAATGTTTTTGATTAGATCCATGACTAAATTTATCTCATAAGAATAATCAAAAGATGTAACAAGTATAAAAAGTTTTAAAAGGTATTAAAATATAACATAATGCACTACATAATTTCGGATTTTCTTTTTAGAAATATTTTGTAAAGCAGTTTTTTTAAATTCATAAAATGACATCGATGTAGGTATAAAGGTATCAAAATGTATTAAAATATGTCCGTTATAAAAATATAAACATTTTATTTGATACCAAATTTTAAAAGAGGATTAGAAGGTATTGATGTATATTTAAATGTGCAAAACCCCACTCAAAACCACTTTCTTTGATGCACACTGATATTCTCTAATATCTTTTCATAACTTTTAATAGATATTAGTACTTTCAAAATTTTCACACTGGATTGGGAAATCATTTAAATTTCTAAATAATCAAATGAAGCATAGTAACACACTTAAAGTTGGCTAGCCTTATAAATAGTTATCTAAAAATGATAAAAAATCAAGTGAATAAAGAATAAAACGAAAGCTTATGCTGAATTAAAAATATAGTTTATCCTACTATTTGAATAAACTATATTTTGAATTTTGGAAAATATTTTTTGGAATTACTATTTACTTTATGCAATAT
This sequence comes from Anastatus disparis, assembly GCA_017163975.1. Lineage (NCBI taxonomy): Eukaryota > Metazoa > Arthropoda > Insecta > Hymenoptera > Eupelmidae > Anastatus > Anastatus disparis. The sequence goes on from JAFFSR010000074.1 coordinate 2,730,662, forward strand.
TAACTAATGCGAATTCATCATCAGCAGAGAAAATTTTAATTTTCATACGAGATTGGCTGATTGGCTCAAAATAGTGATGAATTCTAGTGTCACTAATTCTTCGAGCTGCCTGAAAGCGAGAATGAAGTTTTCGATCCCTTGCTTCAACATCTTGTTGATTAACATAAAGAAATCTATCAAATAAATTATTTATTACTATAACAAGAATAAATATCAAAACAATTATAAATTGTTAGTAACAGAATTAGTAATTTTTTTTACCTTATTCCTGAAATATTATCTTGACAATAATCAAACATTTGCCTTGCAGTTTGTATTTGATTATTGATAGGTCTTTGTAATGAAGCTCTTCTTGTCAATTTCTTAACAGTGGCACCAATTCCATCACATACATTTTTGCCGTGACTTGTTGCTGAAAAATTATGAGATATAACTTTGAACCTAAAATCTTCTTCATGATGGCATAAATTGATGAAATGATTCCTAAAACATTTTTTATTTTTATAAACTAATGAACTTGGATGAAAAATAAATAATATTTTACTTTTTTCAAAATTCTATTACTTATTGATAAATAAAATTATGAAAATAAATATATATTTACTTGTTTTTGTACTGGGTAGGTGCTCCGGCTGAGAAATATATAATATTTTTATCCAAGGAAGAAGCTCCTTGAGTTTTTCTAAAACTCTTTCTTGAAATATATTAACTGCAACCGCTGTATGTTTTGTACAATCTGATATTACACAGAAATTTAAAATCTTCAGTTCTTCAGACGCTTCATCCTTGTAATATACAGCAAAAGGGTGTACAGTGGCTTGACTATTATTATAATAATAGCCCTTAGTCGAATCTTGACAGATAAAAGCAAAATTTTCTGAAAAATCCATTAAGATCAGACAGGTGTTTTTGTCTAAATTTGATTTGCATGCTTTGAGGAATATTTTTTGATTCTCACTAACAAAATGGTGAGGCATTAATTTATAAATATCCTCTACAAGTTTATTTAAGAACTCATCACGAGGTTCTTCCAAGTCATTGAGAACTGTTTTACTAAATTGAGCTCCTTCTTTTCCTGCACTTGTCTTGATAGTTTCCCATTTTTTAAAACAGATGCAAGTGGAAAGTATTGACAAATTATCTTGCGCATTGGATAAGTATTGAAAAATTGCATTGCGCCCTGGACACATTGTACATGTTTGATGCAGCATGCAATTTTTGTTATCAATAGAGCAAACGGCTTCATCTATAAGCAGACTATAGTTTATTTCTCTATTCCAAGCAGATAATCTTAATTTAACATTTTGATGTAACTCGCATACACAAACTGTGTGCGTTCCAGGGCTTCCAGCTGATACACATTCTTTAGGGCGCAAAGATGCAAAGAATGAAAAACATGGTTTTCTCTTCACACGTTTTCTCCTGTAACCAATTATTGTATAGATCTCTAGTATCATACATCAAAAGTCTCTTTGGTACTGGAATCGATTTAGCATTAGGAACTTTTTGCATAACACATTCCTTCATCCCACTGCATGGACGACTATTGCAGTCATTTTTATAGTATTCAATGATTTCCTTTTTTACTTCATCAGGAACGCGAGTGTATAACTTTCTGGAACGTGACATTGGCCCTATGATAAAATAGAATTTTATTATATACACCATTTTATATAGATGGGGCATTTCATGTCAATTCACCTGGTCAAAAAATAAAAATCGCTGAAAATCTGGAAATATGTTATATTTGATACTCAAAGTATACAAAACAATTTTAAGAGGTCTAGGTCAAAGAGGTCAAGAGCAAGAGATCATGAAATTTTGGGATTTTTTGAATTTTTTTGTTAAATTATCATCTTTGATATTTTGTTATTCAAAAACTAAGGGTCTTTGAAAAAAAGTATCGAGACATTTTTTGTTGGACATTATGTGTAGAAACTGTTCAAATTTTTCCCAATTCCAGAGTTGCTATCTTCTGATTGATCCGTTATATAATTGCATATAATTTTAAATTACTCGAGTTCGTCCAGGTTCATTTTACTCATTTGGCATTAAAAAGTTGCATTATATATAGACTTTTAACTGAAATTTTCCCCCATGTGGAAAATGTCTCTGTAAGCAGCTATCAAACTTTTAATTTTTCCAAAAATAATGTTTTCAGTGTTATTGAAAATTTTTATTGGAAATTTTCCCTCGACACTCTTGATAATTCTTAATTATTAATATGATAATTATTTTAATATTATTATTATATTTTGAAATGTTATTATATTTTAACAATTTTAATCTCGATTCGTGCAGAATTAAGCTAAATCAATAACTGCACAACCGCATAATCAAAATTCACTCAATTAGATTAAGAGGCGGCCGTATAGTTCTGTCCTTGTCTAATCTAAATTTTCTTTATTATTAATAAATTAAATATTTTCATAGAAAAATAAGACAACCGCCCAATAGAGCAAAAGACAAGCAAACGATTCTTTTTTATGAAAAAATATGAAATTTGGATTATTTTTCGAGTGAAGTCTGAAACGGAAAAACAGTTGATTTAATTCAATCAAGTTCGATTGTTTTTCCGTTTCAGACTTCACTCGAAAAATAATCGAAATTTCATATTTCTTAATAGAATAGAATCGTTTGCTTATCTTTTGCTCTATTGGGCGGTTGTCTTACTTTTCTATGAAAATATTTAATTTATTAATAATAAAGAAAATTTAGATTAGACAAGGACAGAATGATACGGCCTCCTCTTAAAGGCCACTTAGTTGAAAGTCAAAGCACACTGAACGAAAAATTATTTCATTATTTTACAGTTGCATTCCAAACTGCTATTGAATTAATATTAAATTTATGGTAAATAAATTTTATTTATATCATTATATAATCTCATATTTTTTATTTTTATTTCAAGTACACAATACAAATTCGAAAGATTTTATTAAAAATTATTGTTTGCGACTCAATTTGACTGGAATCTTCTGCTTTGATAATAAAATTATATTTTCATAAATATATTTGTGAATTTAAAATTGATAACTTCAACCGTATTTATAATTTAAATTTATATCATAAAGCATTTCAAAGAATAAAAATAGAAATATTGATTAAATTAAAAATTTCAAACAATGCAATGATTTTATAATTATATTATATAAATTCTTAATTTTGCCATTAAAAAGCTACTTGTATGTGATACTTAGACTATGTCTTTCATAAAGTTTTATCACACCAATTTGGAATTTATTCTGAAATTGAACAAGACAAAGGACCTTGCTCTTGTCTGCATATTTACAAACATTGTACTAAATACACCAAGAGAATTAAAAAAATCAATAACTTTTACAGCTATTTATTAAGGGGAATCCTCATACCGACATAGAGTTCTACCTTATCTACATTTAAATTATGAATTTTAATAAAAATTTAACTATTCGTGACTGAAATTCGTAGGAGAGGCACATTCTTAACATGCCAAAGAATTTATTGCAACGTTAAAAGACATTATAAAGGTAAAAATAAAGGCGAAAACTGCTTAATACGATTAACTTTTCAATGTAGTTATGAATAATCGTATTATGCAGTTTTTGTCTTCATTTTCACTTTTATTCTGTCTTTTGACGTTGCAATAAATTCTTTAGAATGTTAAGAATGTGCCTCTTCTATAAATTTTAGTTAAAAATAGTTAAATTTTTATTAAAATGCATAATTTAAATGTAGATAAGGTAGATCTCTGTGCCGGTATTAGGACACCCCTTAAGTATACAATTATAGATGCTGCCTCACACTCAACAGTGAACAGTATCAATAAATCTGTAAGATAAATCAGTAGGTTCTGCTGATATTTTTGGGATTATCACTTCAACCTCAGCTTATTTAAACAGAAAAATTAATTTTTATTTATAACTTAAAAGTTATCAAGCTGAATAGCTTGTTCGCTTTCTTTCTATAGATTTCTGTTGTGTATTTTAAACTTGATTGTTTAGTGTATTGTGAGTTCACAATTTTTCTATTTAATATTAATTAAATAGCAATGTGGAATGCAACTGTGAAATAATTTAATAATTCTTTGTTCAGTGTACTTTGACTTTAAACTTATAAGTGGATTTTTATTATGTGAATGTACAGTTATTAATTTAGCTTAATTCTGCATTGAATAAGATTCAAATTGTTAAAATATAATAAAATTTTAAAATATAATAACAATATCAAAATAATTATCATATTAATAATTAAGAATTATCAAGAGTGTTGAGAGCAAATTTCAAATAAAAATTTTCAATATCACTGAAAACATTATTTTTGGAAAAATTGAAAGTTCCATAGCTGCTTACAGAGAACTTTTCGCACATGAGGAAAAATTTCAGTCAAAGGTCAATATATAATGCAACTTTTTAATGCTAAATGAATAAAATGAATCTGGGCGAACTCGAGTAATTTAAAATTATATGCAAATATATAATGGACCAATCAGAAGATAGCCACTCTGGAATTAGGAAAAATTTGTACAGTTTCTACACATAATTTCCAACAAAAAATTTGTTTATACATTTTTTCTAAGATCGTTAGTTTTTGAATAAAAAAATATCAAAGATGATAATTTAACAAAAAAATTCAAAAAATCCCAAAATTTCATGACCTTTAGCTCTTGACCTCTTGGACCTAAGCCTCTAAAAATTTTTTTTGTATATTTTGGGTATCAAATAGAAAATATTTTCAGATTTTTAGCGATTTTTATTCTTTGACCAGGTGAGTTGACATGAAATGCCACAGATACAAAATTTTCAATTTCTAAAAAATTATGATTAAATAATGCTTCTAATGTGCATTTTAAACATTGTATGGATTTTAATCACTATGATTAGTTCATTAAATTTTTTTATAATAGTAGAAATGAAATATTGTGTATTATACTGCAATATTTGATCATTGGTTTTAATAAAAGTTTTTGTAATAAAAATTCTCCAGATAAATTTGAACGAAAAAATTCATTAATTATTTTAGTATTAAATTTATAATTTATTTTATTTATTAGTATATCACAATCATTGATTACTAACACTTTCCTGTGATAACTATAAACTAGTCATTTTTTGTATTTTTTAAGGAAACAGAACTAGATAAAATATATTTTAATTATTGCATTTATTAATTAAAATTTAATTTTTACAATTATTATTTTTGTTATGAATTCTGAATCTATTTAACATTAATAATGTGATTATTATTATTACTGTTATAATATTATTATAGTGATTATTATATTATTATCAATGTGATATTCAAATATTTACCTTCATTTTCTCGTAGTTTCACTACTTCATTATAAAAATAACGAGAACAGTCAAAATATTGATTAACCATTTTATAACTCCAATCATATGGCATCAAGCTTAAAATTTTTATTTTTTCATTAGTATTAGATGCTAAATTATAATAATTCACTGAGTTCTTGATAAATGCTTTAAACGCTACTGAATCCTGATGAATTTCATTTAAATTTGAAAAATTTGGTAATTCAATATCATATACTTTACACATTGTAGTGGTAATTTCGCCAACAATACATTGTAATGCATCTAATGCTTTATTTTTCAATCTATCAAGCGTTAATTTATTTTTATCTATAGGTGAAATATTAAACATTGCATAAAGTGAATCTAAATTTTTTGCATTTTGACTTGTAGATATGAAGTTCTCAGAGTTTTGTAAACTTGCTAATGATTCACTATTACTTTCGCTGCTTTGAGTCGCAGTAGCTTTCACATCAGATTTTATATTTTGTTGTGTTTCGAACTCTGATACTATTGACTGGATTCTGTTATAACAAGAGGAACATACTGTGACACCTGATAACAATTCAATATTGCTGCAGGCTACTGCAAATTTTACAGATATATTTTCATCTACTATTTTCAGAAAATTATTCACTGGATTTCTGTGTCTTTTAAAGGGATCACGGCAATAGTTATTTTGCTTACCATAGTTTAATATTGCAGTCTTTATTTTTCTATAACAATTACGACATATTTTTTGCCCTGGGATTAATCTAATGTTTAGAATTTTTTCAAAACTTTCACAATCCTGAAGACTTAATACATTCAAATGAATTTTCACATTCACTGCATGTTTGTTGAATGGGTCGCAACATTTTTTTTGTTTCATTGAATAATGTCTTAAATATTTATCAGCATGGTGAGTGCAAATTACATCATTGCAATCAATTTTAAAACCAGGAACACGGTAACTCAAATATTTTAAGTCATCTTTGCTAAAAGAATCTATATTTTTAAAGTATTATTTTGTGTATAAGAATCACTGATACATTTTTCAGTTTCATGTACTAATAGTTTTGCAATATAGCAATTTAAAGCCATATTTAAAAAACTTCTTGTTTATTTTTTCCCATTTATTTACTATGAGTAAAAGTAATAATTGCTATTTTAAAAAAACAACAATCGAAAGTAACATAGACGTTCATTCTAGTTTTATTTAGTACACGATCGTATAAACAGGTATGAAAATTCACAAGGTGAGGGTAGGGCTCGAATTTATAGTCATGACTTGAGTATTGAGTATCACTTGGAACTTAAGTATCATTACTTGAGTATCAGCTGTTACTTCAATTTTTTTATATGAAATATTAAATCACACAGATCTGATAGTCGTCGGTAAAGATGTCACACTCAATTAAAGTAATAGCTGATACCCCTATTGAAAATAATGACGTCTTTGGACGTGTCTGGATTTGGAACAAAAAAAAAGACGTCTTTAAAGACGTCTTTTAATAACGTCATAAGCGTCTGAAAGACGTCTATAAAAGTCACAAGAAAAGTAGTTAAACTACAGGATAATAATTATTTTTTTATTTTTCATTAAAACCTACAAAAATACCTCTATTCATTAGTTGAAATAGAGTGTGAGAAAACTATCATTATTTTAGATCAAACGAAACTGTCAGTTTATATGCTCTGAACGGTCTTATTCTTTTCGTGCGCATTCGCTTACCATAAAATCAATCGCTAAAAAGCGCGGTAGCCCTCTAACGAGCAATCATCAGTACTATTATACAAATTGATATGAATGTATATAATAGTACTAATGATTGCTCGTTAGAGGGCTACCGCGCTTTTTAGCGATTGATTTCTTTATGGTAAGCGAATGCGCACGAAAAGAATAAGACCGTTCAGAGCATATAAACTGACAGTTTCGTTTGATCTAAAATAATGATAGTTTTCTCACACTCTATTTCAACTAATGAATAGAGGTATTTTTGTAGGTTTTAATGAAAAATAAAAAAATAATTATTATCCTGTAGTTTAACTACTTTTGAATTTTCTCTTGTGACTTATGACGTTATTAAAAGACGTCTTTCAAAGACGTCTTTTAAAGACGTCTTTTTTTGTTACAAATCCAGACACATCCAAAGACGTCTTTTAAAGACGTCTTTAAAAGACGTCATTATTTTCAATAGGGACTTAAGGGGACGCTGTATCTCTCTATCCTTTTCTAATTGAAAAATGTAAATTTTTGGGAAAACTAGTTATTATTGATAGAAATTAAGGGTTGTCCGCAACTTCTATGGTGAAAAACAATATTTTGTCTGATAAGAGCAAATTAATTTTGTTGCTTTTTTTTCAAGTAAAGTTTGACATACTTACAAAATCCTAAATTAGGCTAGAGAATGCGTTATTTAAGTATGTCAAACTTTACTTGAAAAAAAAGCAACAAAATTAATTTGCTCTCATCAGACAAAATATTGTTTTTCGCTATAGAAGTTGCGGACAACCCTTAATTTCTATCAATAATAACTAGTTTTCCCAAAAATTTACATTTTTTAATTAGAAAAGGATAGAGAGATCCAGCGTCCTCTTAACGATGTTATAAGAAAAAAATAAAGTTGTTTATTTTAGATGTTAGCAGACTTACATTTATACTTCATCAAAGATATTGAAATTACAAGCAATAATTTTTAATTAGAGCTTCAATAAGAGTCCTGCAGTATCATAGAAATTAAGTTATAGGAAAGTTAAGACCAATCTAAAAATCGGCTAGAGTAAGCGTTCACGGATTTGATACCTTGAGAAATAAAAAATTCTCAAACTGTTATAACTTTTATTCTAAACGACCTAGAGACCTATACTCAAGCATAAAATCAAGTTTTTTATCGCTCATTTCATAATTTATAGCCTGTTGAATCTTTTAAGGTTTTCGCATTTATGAGTAGAAGACGCAACAGCTGGGTGTATTGATTTACTTGTGAAGCAAAATACTGAATTATGAGAGGTTCAAATAATAGTAAAATCGTAGGATACCATTGACCAGGCCTATTTGGCCTCATTTTACGTGACTTATAGAAAGTTTTCTTGTAAGATTTAGTGAATTTGAAGTTGTCCGGCCAGAGTTACAATGATCTAAATTTTGTAAAAAACGTATATTTTAGAAATTTTGCAAACTTTAAACCTTTGTATCTCCGTCAATTTTAAACCTTTTTGAAAATTTAAAAATGCAAATTAAAGCTTTCTTTTTGACCAATAAAACAAAATTTTGATAATTTAAAAATATCAAAATTCAAATGAGTTACAGCTGTTTAAAAATTGTCAAAAATGTCAAAAATCAGTATTTTATTCTAAGAGTTTTCAGAAGCCTGATTAGAATTTTTTAAAAATATAATTACGAAAATTTAAAATTAACATAAAAACGAAGAAATTGCCGCCTGCCGAATTAAAATATGTTAAAAACTCGAGTCTTGGCAGAATTTTGAAAAAGAGTGAAAAACAGCCGAAAAAAGCGGAGTTTTTGACCTTTGAAAGGCCATATTTCGGCGAGTTTTGCACTTAGAGAGCTGAAATTTTGCACAGATTCCTAACTTTAATAATACTAAAACATATCTCAAAATCAGCAAAATCGGTGATCCACATGCGCACACTTTTATAAAAAGATGTTATTTTGACCCATATATATATGTAAACAACCCCCGTTGAAAAAATCCAATTGGATTTCTTATTGGAATTTCCAATTGGAAATCCAATTGGAAATTCATAATAGAATTCCAATGAGAATTTGAGAAATCCAACGTAAATTTAAGGTCATTTTTGAGTGATTAAAATTTTTTTTTATATCAAATTTTATTTATGTTTTCATTGCGACTTATAAAAATATCTCCGTTCATTGAGAAAATAGAATACGAGAAAGCAGGCCGAATGATCGTCTTTTGAGACCAAATGAAACTACCAGCTTATAAGTTCTAAACTCTTTTTTTTTTTTGTGCGCATTTGCTTGCCATAAGAAATTCAATAGATAGAAAGCGTCTTAGCCCCCTGGCGGCTAATCATTGAATATTAATATACACATTTATATAATAGTACTAATAATTGATCGCCAGGCGGCTACCACGCTTTCTATCTATTGACTCTCTTATGGCAAGCAAATGCGCACAAAAAAAATAAAAGAGTTTAGAACTTATAAGCTGGTAGTTTCATTTGGTCTCAAAAGACGATCATTCGGCCTGCTTTCTCATGTTCTATTTTCTTAATGAACAGAGATATTTTTATAAGTCGCAATGAAAACATAAATAAAATTTTATATAAAAAAATATTTTAATCACTTAAAAATGTCTTTAAATTTACGTTGGATTTCTCAAATTCTCATTGGAATTCTATTATGAATTTCCAATTGGAATTTCCAATTGAAATTGATTGGAATTCCAACATGGATTTCCAACAAAATCCAATTGGAATTCCAATTGGAAATTCCAATAAGAAATCCAATTGGATTTTTTCAACGGGGACATGGCCGTTTGATATAGGATAAATATGCAGAAACCTATGGAGAATATTTAGTTTTAGTTGATTATTTTACTAATTAAAAATCCGATTGATGAAAATCCGATTTAAAATGGTACAACTAACAAATTTGCATATTATAGTTATTTACGATTGAATTTTTTAAAACAATAAGTTAAATAATCAATTAAAATTTAATATTCTCCATAGGTTTCTGCATATTTTTCCTAGATTGAGCAGCCATTTTTTAGTTAGTAAAAGGTGCGAGTTGTAATGCCAATATAATTATTAAAAGTATGAGATTATTTGAATAACTAAGTACACACATGTTTGTAAAAATAACAAACTCCGTGAGTTAATTGTACAAAAATTTTTGTGTTGATTTTAAAAGTACACAAAAATTTTTAAATTACAAAAATTTTTATGTTGATTCTACAAAGAAGTTTGTAAAATTTTAACACAAAAATTTTTATACAAAAAAAAATTTGACGAATTACATAAAATTTTTTACGGTGTAGTTAGATTTTTAAGACATTATATAAATATATAAATAATTTATTATTGAAATATTAATCATTTAAATAATTAAATAAAAACAATTTCATAATAAATATCGTTAATATCTAAATTTCTTTAATAAACGATCAACTTCGGTCAACGACCGCTGCGTCAGCAAATATTTTTATTGTGACCTGGATATCATCATTATACGCATTATTAAACAATTCATATTAAGAGCAGGCTGGATTCGCTGTCCTTGTCTAATTGGCATTTTTGTTATTTACTCAAGTTTTAATCGGTGTATCTTCAAATTAAAGGTCGAGCGCAATAGATATTATTATTATGAACATCTATGCACAAGAAAAAAAAATTCTACCGCTTTGTTTTTGAAGAAAGTAAGGAACGCGAAAATATTATAAACATAAACTTTTACTTCGGCGTTCCTTACTTTTCTCAAAAACAAACCGGTAGATATTTTTTTTCTTGTGCATAGATGTTCATAATAATAATATCTATTGCGCTCGACCTTTAATTTGAAGATACACCGATTAAAACTTGAGTAAATAACAAACAACTCAATTGTTACTCGGTCGGTATCAGGTTCTACTCCGGCCTACCGTTAATAATTTATTCTTGATAATAACAGGTAATTAACATAATAGATAAATAAATTTGTATAAATAATATAACATAAGAATATAAAATAAAGAAATTCAATATTAAAATATATAAAATATTAATAAAACATTTTGTTTCAATTGTACGGTCAACGATCATCTACAAGTCAAAAGTTAAGAGTCAGCAGAACCTTACAACTTGTGTGTCTCTATCGTTTACCTTTAAATTAATAAAGTACATTTTCGTTTCCTTTTTAATAAAACTTTAAAATCTTTCAAAACATTTAATTTAATAAACTTGATATTTTAATAATTAATAACCAATCATAATGTATTTTTTTTTATATAAACAAGGGTAAATCATAGATAATATTCGTTAATAAGAAATTTTAGATTAGATAAACTACATTTTAATTCAATTAATATAACTTTAAGATTATTATACTCTAAAGTAATAAATTGTAGTAATGATAATTAGGATTTTAGTTTATGATAAATTACTATCCTGCAAATTTCGAACCTTGAGTAATAATATCACTTCATTACTATAGTTAAAATCATATAAAAATAAATCTTAAAAAATTTTAAGAATTCCTAAATATCTATTTTTTATAGTAAATATTTCTCAAGATAGCTATTGCTTGAGTAACATATTTAACAAATTAACAGTTAAACATCTAATCTCTTTTATATATATATATAAGTATTTATAATTATAATAAATCATAACATCAATAAATTATAAAAGGGTTCATTTTAATTAAAACTATAACCTTTTTTTTTAGTACTTTAACCTAATTTTCCTTATAAAATTTCTATTAGTATAAATCATTGCAGATGATATCAACCTACTTTAATCATCTTAATAAAAATTGTAAAAACTTTTTAATCGATATTGAAATAGCATATTTATTTATAATACCATTAATAATAAATTTTTTTTATACATACATATATATATATATATATATATAATTGTTATATTTTAAAGCATTTGTTTTTTTATTAGAACTAATATAACATATAATACAACTCAGTTATAGAAAAATTATACTTCCAATATTATAAACTGCTGAAATGCGACATTCAAAGTTAAATGAACTCGGTCATTAAAAGTGCAAAATCAGCATTTCGCTGCTCATCAGATACATCAAGTTCAATTAACGCATTAAATAAAAGTTTTGATAATAATTCGTATCAAACTTTAATAAACAAATATTTTATAATAATAAACAATGATTTATACTAATATATCTAATATAAGTAAGAAAAAGTAAAATAATTATATTTAATTTGACAAAGTTAATATTAAACGATCCTTATATATAAATTCATATTAAAAAGAATAGTTTTTTTAGCTTAATAAAATTAAAATCTAACTAGTTACAGTGTTATAGAGTATAGTGATTTCAGTTCGTTATATTTTCCTACCTTTTTTTTCTTACTTATAATATATATATATATATATTAGGGTGTCCCTTATTTACCAATGTTTTTTTTTTCGTTGTGCCGCCCCCTGGATCTTTAATTTATGCTAAAAAATGAAGATTTTACTCGGAAAAAGTGAGAAAAAGACGTTTTAAACCGTGCCTATTTCGCAAAACGAGATTTTAGTCCACGTATACGCGTTATACTTAATCTAACGTATTTCATTTCTCCACTATGTTTAAAAAGAGCTTTAAACAGTTCAACTATTACATTTTTTCATGTAAAATTTGGCATAGAATTCGAATTTTTACTCATTTTAAATCAAAACGTACATATAGTAAGGTAAGAGACACTTTTACATCAGTTAAGGTCAGTTTTTTTAATGATTATTTGTTTTTTATTAATAATGAATGTTATTTATGATTTGTCTGATTATTTTGAGTAATAATTTTTAGAATATTAGACATGAAAATTCACAAAACGAATGAATCAACATACTTTGTATATTTCAAAATGTCGGAAACACGTAAAAGCGAATGGGCGTGTACGTAAAATTCACCAAAATTCTCAAAAAATATATAATATTAAATAAAAACAAATATAGTCATTATAAAGCAATAAAATTTATTAAAATTTTTGTTGTTTTGGTAAAGTTTCAATTATCATCTTTTTCCTGCAATTTTATTTTTTTTACAATTGTTTGCTTATTAGCATCTTCAAAATCTTTACGAAATTGGCATACATTTTGTATCAAGAATAATTTCTGATCTTCATTCTTGGTTCTGTTTATATAATCTTCGGTAAGTTTTACAGCTCTTTCAGCAGCATCATTTACAACACGTAAATTTTTAACAATCTCTAAGCCTTTTAAATAATCATCATTAGTAGACCAAGTCTTACAATCAGTGTACAAAAAGTTTTTGTTAATATTAAATCTATCAAAAAATAAGAGTGATTGATGATTCATAAAGTGATCTAATTCTAGAATTTTAAAATTTTTTAAATCTGTAGGATTATTAATTATGTATTTTTTCGGAGGTAAATCATCAGTGTAAAAGTCTTTTTCTAACGATAAAACCATCTGACATCTGACTTCAAAAGATAAAGCATCATCAAAAAATGAAATAGCACTTGCCTCAGGGGCTAAGTACCATAAATGCCTTTTGATCTTTTCTAAGGCAGCATTGGATACTAAAGAATCAATGTCAGCATAATTGTACAGTTTTTTAATAAATTTCAAATCATTATTTGGAGCTTGCACTGCATTCGGAGCTAAAAACCAGGCTTCTACATAGACAAAAACAACAAATAAACAAATATCGTACAGTTTTTTTTAATTCTGCACTACTTAATTTAAAGTATTTACGGAATAAAAAAATTTTAATTGAGTAAATGGCTTTTGACATCCACCTGGCATGATGGTATGCCCCAGGTTTACGTACTTTAAAATATTCTGGAGATGCTCCTAAAAAAGCCAAGCACAATTCAAGAAACTCTTTGTAATCATCACGAGGTTGTTCTTCTTTTAAGTATTTTTTAACAAAAGCTATTATTTCATCTTTTCGTTGAAGTAACGATGAATGTAGATCTTTTAGTTCATCAATATCATATTTTGTTGGATCTAAATGAATCCACTGCTCGCGAAATCTCTTAAATAATGGAACATCCGGTCCACTGATTCCAGGCAATTTCAACTGAAAGACGGATGATAAAATGAGTTCATAAATATGGTGACGACAGGGTAAATACAACAAACTTTTCTCAAGGAACTGCGCAAGAATAGTCGCAGCACCATTAATATTTCCCAAATTCGCATTGGTTGTATCACAGCATAGAGCTTTCGCTTTGTCTTTTAAACCCCAATCATCTAAAGCCTTATAAATCGCATTAGCTTGTGTAAGACCTTTTCCATCAGGAAGTGCTGGTATATCCAAGATCGTTTCCAATTTACCATCGCTTACAAGAATAGGTAACCGATCAACGTTCCTAAAAGTCCAAGCATCGGGTATAATTTTTCCATCCCAATGTATGATAGCTGCTTCTAAATTTGTATCAAATGTGTTTTTAAATTTCTCTGCTTTTGTTTGCCGAACCATTACTCGAGTTCGATTAAATGAACTTTTATTTAGAATTAGGTTCTCAATATTATGCCCCAAAGTATTAGCGATAATACCAATTAACGATACAGAATTTCTGTACGATATTCTACAAGCATCTAAAGCAGCTACTACATCTTCTGTCATGATATCTATATTACCCCTCAAATTTTTTTTCTCGTAATAACGACCTTTTAAGCTGAATTGTGAAGAAACGCTGTTTTGTGAATTTGGTTCACTTGATGATGGTTCTGAAAAACGTACTTGTTGTTCACAGCTTGATGGCAATTCATCTGATTCTAAAAAAAAAAAAGAATTTATAGTTTTTGCTTCAATCTATAGATTTCAAATCACAATATTTCACTACGCTACTAAAAGATCTCAGGTGATTTATTACCTGATTTCTCATGCCAAAATCTTACGTGACTATGTGACTATCAAGACCAAAATCAATAGAAAAGGTACGATAAGTGAATGTTATAATAAATAATTGTTCAAAAAAATGTTTAAATAACCAATAAATAATCATTTTATTTTCAGACTTTTAAAATGTTTTATGTTTTCAAAGATGTTTTACGCTCAAGTGGACTTCTATTTTTTAATAATTAAATTTTCTGCTACACAATCTACAAACAACTTTATTAAATTATTGAAAGACTATGACTAGTGATTTTTAAGCTTTGAACTTCAATTTGATGTAACTATGAGAATCTTAGTTATACTTGACTTCAAAAGGTCTAAAAATTTTGTTAAATATATAGTTTTTAAAGATAAAAATAAATTAGCAAAAACTTAATTTTTAATCTTAATTTATTATTTATGTTTCTAGCAATCAAAATATAAAATACAAAATACAATAATAAAAACGTTTTTTATTAATATTATTATTATTATTATTATTATTATTATTATTAGTATCATTATTATTATTATTTTAATATAATTTTTTTGGAATAGTATATAAATCATGCCAAGCAACAGTTTTATAATAATCTTAACACTTCAAGTTACCAAAAATTAGATTAATTAGTAAAAATTTGATGGATTTAACTTAGCTATTTTAATAGTTAACAGCAAGCCGGAGTAGAACCTGATACCGACTGAGTAACAATTGAGTTGTTTGTTATTTACTCAAGTATTAATCGGTATATCTTCAAAATAAAGGTTGATCGCAATAGATATTATTATTATGAATATCTATGCACAAGAAAAAAAAATCTACCGATTTCCCTGGTAGAAATTTGAACATTAAAAATGGTGTAAACAACAATTTATGACCATTATCAATAGTAATATTTTGTCATGTCAATATTGGCGAATAAATGGCAATTTTTTGCTGATACTGCAGAGCTCAAATTTTTTGGTATATTGGTTAGCATCTTATAGGCAAAAAATGCTAATATAAAAATGTTGTTCAAAATTTTTGTATTTAGCCAAAAAAATACGCATTTTAAGTAAACGGAGTGAAAAAATCAGTAACAGCTATCTAAAAATTAGGTAAACTGTGGACAACTTTTTTTGACTAGTTATATAACTTTTTAGTAATGAGTCCTTAATTTTTCAGATCATAGGTAAAATCATAACCTCACTTTTGCCACGTGGCGAGAAAATATAGATTAGTATTTATTCACATTCCTTCGTCAATGTTTATTTTTATTGGAATTTATAAAAATAAAAATAATATTAAATTTTATTAAAATAAAAATATGAAACGCAGTACGAAACGAGTATAAAAATATCGTTTTTTAAAATAATAAATGGAAAATTTTATTAATTGTTTAAAAATAACCTCTAACAATCCGATCACAACTCAAAATATACGCGCGAATATATTAACAAAAGTGATTCTATTAATGATTAATGATAATTTTCAAGAAAAAACCTTAAATGATTCTTAATAGTAATCAATTAGAGCACAATTTGATAGACTCTACTGTTAACTATCTATATTCAAATAATAGTGGATCAGACTCAACATTTTATTAGCATTTTTTAGCACTATGAAGGTTGAAAAAAACGTTTCATATTAGTTCAAATAATGGCCATAAAACATTCCCATTTTCTGCTCTTCACTTTAAAGAAATGGCCATAAAATGGTAGAAAAAGCGTTTCATTTTCTACCAGGGTTGTTTTTGAGAAAAGTAAGGAACGCCGAAGTAAAAGATTATGTTTATAATATTTTCGCGTTCCTTACTTTTCTCAAAAACAAAGCGATAGATTTTTTTTTTCTTGTGCATAAATATTTGTAATAATAATATCTATTGCGCTTAACCTTCAATTTGCAGATACACCGATTAATACTTGAGTAAATAACAAAAATGCCAATTAGACAAGGACAGCGAATCCAGCCTGCTCTTAAGCATAGAAGACCTTTTTTCGATCCCACCATCGAATTTGGATTTACTGCCTTCCCTTATAGAAAATTTACTGTAGAATAAGCTCCAAGAAGTTTTTTTGCTCTATCTTATTTAGTTTTATTTATAAGAGGATAATAGTAAGATAAACATTTAATTGATTTTTACTTCATTTTTCTATTTTGCAATTTTCCTCAAATTTATATCTAAAATAACTGATACACTATAAAAAATTATTTTTTCATTACTTGATATAATAATCAATATATCATTAATAATCTCCAAAAAGTGGAGATCTAATTTTGTTTTATATTTTGTTAACTGTATAATGATGTATTTTTACAAATTTTTTAAATTTTAAGAATTTTTCAAATTGATTTTTTTTATTTTAAATTAAAATTGTTTTGTTTTGTAACTGTCAGTCTTATTTGATCGTATCCACAGACGATCAGTTTGCGGTTAGTTTGTTTATTTACATTACATTTAGGAATATATTAGCAGCTTTTGTAATTTGATTTTATAAAAAATAGTTAATTTTGAATAAATTACACACTTATGAATTATTTCATATTTTGCTTTCTCATAGAGAAAAAACTGAATCGACGAAAAATTGTTTTTCTTCTTCTATTTTTCCATTAATTTGTGTCTGTGTTTAAGTCAAAAAAAGTGATTTCTAGAAAATGTCTGTATGTGTGTGTGTGCATCCCATAGTTAAAATGGCTAAAGTACACAGTATAAAATTTATATAGATTAAAATCATATTTTAAAAAATTAAATGAAATTACACAAACTTAATGTGCTCTATGAGAAACCAATGCGCCAAAGCAGTCGGCAGCATTTTTTTATGTACGCCTAAATTTCTGATGTTACATAAACATATAGTGAATTCAAAGTAAAAAAATTTGAAACTGATAAATAGTTTAACAAGATTAAAAATGTCAAATAATCAATGAGAAGGCAGATTTGAGTTTCCTGGCAGAAGTAAAAAAATTCTCCTGAAACTATGATAAATACGCCCTCTGCTACTTCTTTTGAACTGAAAAAAATAGAATTTTCAAGATCCAAGAAAAAATTAGAATTGTTGACATGAACATTCTATCTCCTGAGTTAGAAAAATTATGTATTGTGGTGTGTGCTACCATAAGATAAAATTTATTGAATCCTCTTTCAGAGGATTAAGATTCAAAACTAATTTGACTTGTGATTTTTGTGATGAAGGAGCAGCTGTAAACTCTAACAAGTAAGAAATTGCTATGGACAATACGTATAAAATTAATAGATATAATGTTCTTGCTGCATGTGCACTTGGCCATGAACTTGCAAGTTTATCTAGTTTTTTAGTTTAATAGATTTACCAAAGCCAGTTGTCCAGTTAGCGTTGAATGCTTTAAATGATTAAATAACAAAAGTATACAAACAAGTGGCAAAAGATTTACCATCTGAAGCTGCTAAGAAATAACTTGATTCAACTTCCCCAAATAGTGCTGATCTTAATGTAATTTTCTCATGATCTCAAGATGAAGAAAAAATTTGACATCGAACTTGGAAATGTATCTGTCTAGTGGGTCAGGACTTTGAATAATAGAAGATAATTCAATGTAGAGTAATCAACTTTTTAGTTTCATTCGAAAGAAGCACATACTACTCTGAAGAGAAAAGTACTAATAATAAACTTAAACCTACGGGAGCAATTATAAGAACAAGAATTCATCTAATGATTGTGGGACTATGGCTAAAAAAAAAAGCTTATAAAAGCTTAAAATAAAGGTATTTTAGTCTACGTTTAAATAATATTTTTATTATCGAAGAATTTAATTAAATTTAAATAATACCTAATTTTTAACTTGCAGGGGGAAAGGTGTTTTGTGCCCTTAAACATTTTTTTTACACTAAAAAAATTATGAAAAATTGAAAATCAAATGAAGATTTCTTAAAAAATTGATTTTACAGCTTTTAAAAAAATATCATCTGTATGATCTTCTTCTTTTCAAAAAATATTTTCTTACAATGTTAAAAATCATGATCATAAAGTCAATTTGGAAGTGGTTAATTTAATCAAGGAGATTAAAAGAAACTAATATTGTCCGTTAAAACATTGATTCAACATTCTGCTGAATACATAGATGCATAGATTATAAAAAGCCACAATTTTCAACCCCAGCGGAAAAAAATGTCCCAATTCTTCTAAAAATTTTCAAAACGTCTCAATTTTTTTCAGTTTGTTTCAGTTTGTCTCTTTTTTTTTCAGATTCTTGCAATAACTTTTAGAATGAGTTAAAATGTTTTATTTAAGTATTTGGACAAAACACTCAGAGTATTTCAGTTTGTTTCATTTTCTCTCATTTCTTTCTGAACAAAAAACGATAGAAACCGAAAGAAACTGAAACAAACAGAAATAATCTGAAAAAAAATGAAAGAAAATGAAATAAACAGAAACTAAATGAAAAAAAGTGAAAGAAATTGAAACAATTTGAGAGAAATCAAAACAGATTAAGACAAACTGAAATAAACTAAAAATTTCATAATATTACTGATTTCTTTTTTCGTCAGTTAGAAAATGAAAGAAAATGAAACATACTGAAAATTTCCGATAATTCCTGAAACAGTTTAAAATGTACTATTTGTTTCGTCCCAATTTTCACAAGAACTTTCCGTTCATTTCAGTTTCTTTCAGAAATTTTCAATTACTCTCGTTTATTTTTTCCGCTGGGGAAACTTTTTAGCTTTCTAAAATTTGTATTGATAAATATTAATAAAATTCTTTCAAAACTTAAAATTAAAATTTGTTTCATTAAAAAAATTACTTCATTAACCTTCTTTTAGTTAAAAAATATTATAAAGGCAAATATTTAATAAATAAAATCCAAATGACCAAAGTACTTCTAAAATTATGTCATCATGAAAACTTTAGAAAAAAATATTTTATTTTGTTCACCAGCCATATCATTAAGAATTAGTCTTTCTAGCACTACTTTAGGATTTAATTTGATTTGCTCTGAACAACAAGGCATTTCATCAGGAGAAGATTCACTGTTTGTAACATCTGAAAAATCAAGTAATTTAAAATAAGAACTGTCTTATTAATCTTTAATAATATAATTAATTAATTTTAAAACTTGACTTTACCTTGATCAATATCAAATTTAATTTCATAAGCAACATCTGCTATATACAATTTTGGTTTTAATGATCTTTGATCTAATAGAAAATTTTTTTGTTTATCAGATATAAACTGAAGCACATCACCATGTGCCACATCAAATAATAAGTTTAATTTAGCAGTAAAATCGTTTTCATGATTTATATTGCTTGGTGCACTAATATTTTTTTGTATACTTCTATACTCTTCGTATAAATTCTTCAACTTCTTGCAACACCTATCAAACTTCTGTGTTGGAATATTTGCTTTTTCCCAAAATATCAAAGCTTCTTTAACTACCAATGATATACTTTCGTTAGTAGTTAAATTAACATGTCTAGTATTAAAGAAAAGTACTTTCATGATCTGTTTGTTTGTTGGTAATTTATTACCAATAATTTGAGGCAAAACATCACCAATTAAATAAATATTATCTAATTTAATAGTGAAAGACATTTTAAATACTTTTATTTGAAAGTAATCTACAAGTTGTTTTTTTCAGTAAGCTTTCATAAATAAATATAAAAATATTAATGTTTACTAATGAAATTTATGAAGCGACATTTATAATCACGAATTGAAAAATAATTTTGATTACATTTTACTTATGGATTTAACTTTAATTTCAGCACTCAATATTTAGACTTTATAGTATATTTTTTATATAAAAATTTATTCAGAATATATTGACAAAATATTAAAATATGATTAAAATTGTTAATTAACCTTATTATTCGAAACATATGTACAAAAGCTATTGAAATTCTGAGTTAGGAATTGATCACGAAAAAAAATAGGTAACGGCTAGCTATCGGGGATGGTAACCTCCGAGAATTGGGCACCCGGTTTATAAATATTGTGATTAACCAAATATGAAAATGATTGTGCTTCACCTGCGTCTTTGATTCTCGATAAAATCATAATTGTACATCTTTTTATTTTTTTGTAAATCGAAAATGAGTTTTGGGTGCTGAAATAAGTTTCGAATTGATTCAATCGGTAGTTATTGTCTTTATATTGGTTTTGATCATAACAATGAATTGCGCGTCTTTTGAGCTTTAAGATTATATTATCATTAGCAGTTTGTCCAATCAAGGCCCGAATTTATAGTCGAAACTTGGCACTCAGCACTCAGTTTACATGTAACAAACATCATTCTATCTTATTCTACTTCCATAAGAAAAATAAGGATAGAATGATGTTTGTTACATGTAAACTGAGTGCTGAGTGCCAAGTGTCGACTATAAATTCGGGCCTAAGAAATTATAACTTTAATAATATTTTAATTTTTCTATGACAACCGTAATCCATCACACGCTTGCGCAAGCGCGTACCGTCATTCGGTCAAAAGATTAAAAAAATCATACCGCATTAATTTAACTAAAGGCTATCACAAGATTGAGTTAATGGACAAATGTTAAAGAAAATAGTGATTCGTTCTCGCAAATTTAAAGGAAAATAATAATTAAATGATGTTATCAAGACTTATCACCGCTCTCATTTTAGCTAATATCAGTTACAATGTAGTTCATATTGTCTTTAAAATGTTGAGAAAAAATAAGAAATATACTTCTTAAAAACCTCCCACATCTATTGGAACCAGAGCAAATTGTCAATCGTACGAAATATAAAAGAAATATACTTTTTGCATATAGATTTATCATATACTTTATGATCACGATTATCGATAAGGGTGAAATTAGATGGAGCGGAAAATAGACGACGGAACGTCACAAAACATTCATTCCGTCGCCTTGTTTTCCGTCAAATTTTTTCCCTATGTTCACATGGCGCAGAATGTAGCTGAAAAATTGTTAAAAATAGCATACAAATGTATCCGCGAATTTTAAATTAACAACAAAAATGTTAAAAAAGTTGGAAATAATCACCTATTGTTATTGTAATGAGATTCTTTTTTATAAAAATAAAATATAGTTTGTTATTATAACCAAATATTTCAATTAACATCATTATTTTTTAATTACAAAATTGCTAATCAACGTCACAGAACTTCTATTCCGCTCCATGTGAATATAGGGAAACAAATTTGACGGGATAATAGAAGCGTCACAGACTTTTTGAAATTGTTTAAACAAATAGTTAACCAAAATAGAATTTAAAAGTTTGATTGAAATTAAAAGTACAGCTATGGAAAGCAAATTAAAAATATTACGTGAGGTTATTGAAGCACTAATAATTTTTTTAAACAAAATAAAAATTGATGTCTATTACGTCGTCTTTACTCCGTTGGCGGAATACAAAGATGCGGAATTGAGGTTCTGTGACGTTCCGTCGCCTATTTTCCGCTCCATCTGATTTCACCCTAAGATCTGATAACGTTAATTAGATTATTAAAATGTTTCTAAATATGTAAAAACAGTTTAATAATGCAAAAATTTTTAATAAATTAATTAAAAACTTGAATACATCGAAGGTAGGGGAAATCGGGGTAAATCGGACCCCCGGGGAAATCGAACCGGCATCACTTTATGTAAAAATATAGTAAATTTTTATTTGACCAATAAGATTTTAATATTGTTACATTGAATTACTTTTATTGCTAAAGTTTTTTTATGTAGTTTTAATCTTCTAATATTTACGTATATTCATATAAAGTAATGCTGGTCTGGTTTGTCCCATGGGTACAATTTACCCCGGTTACCCCTAATATTATAAAAAAAATATTATCATACGCTTAAACCAACTATTGTAAACAAAAATTGTTTTTGAAAACAATCTTAGAAATTTCATAATGTATAAAATATGTTAATTTATAATTGTTGTGAATTTTTATGTCTATTTTTTGAAAATTATTACTCAAAATAATCAGGCAAATCATAAATAACTTTCATTATTAATCAAAAAAGCAAAAAATAATTTAAAAAACTGACCTTAATTAATGCAAAAGTGTCTCTTACCTTACTATATGTACGTTTTGACCTAAAATAAGTAAAACTTCGTTCTTATGCTAAATTTTACATAAAAAAAATCTAATAGTTGAACTGTTTAAAGCTCTTTTTTAACATAGTAGAGGAATGAAATACGTTAGATTAAGTATAATGCGTATACGTGGACTAAAATATCGTTTTGCGAAATAGGCATGATTTAAAACGTCTTTTTCTCACTTTTTCCGAGTAGAATCTTCATTTTTTAGCATAAATTAAAGATCTAGGGGGCTGCACAACGAAAAAAAAAACATTGGTAAATAAGGGACACCCTTATATATATATATATATATATATATATATTTGTCTAAGACAATCCTTTCATAAGTTTTATTTTTTTATTTAGTTTTTTTGATTATTTATGGAAAATATTGATTTATGTTGTATTATTTCTTATTAGCCTTTTATTAAACTTAATGATTTAACCAATTGCTTATTTAAAATTACTTATTTCACTTAAAACGTAGTGTTCATTCACTGGTATATTTGTTTGTTTTTCTATATAATTATAAAATTAATAATTATTCAATTATTAATTAACAATGAAATTTAATGTTTTTAACAATCCCATTTGAAATTCACCCTAATAATACGCTTAAGGGGACGCTGTATCTCTCTATCCTTTTCTAATTGAAAAATATAAATTTTTGGGAAAACTAGTTATTATTGATAGAAATTAAGGGTTGTCCGCAACTTCTATAGTGAAAAACAATATTTTGTCTGATGAGAGCAAATTAATTTTGTTGCTTTTTTTTAAGTAAAGTTTGACATACTTACACAATCCTAAATTAGGCTAGAGAATACGTTATTTAAGTATGTCAAACTTTACTTGAAAAAAAAGCAACAAAATTAATTTGCTCTCATCAGACAAAATATTGTTTTTCGCTATAGAAGTTGCGGACAACCCTTAATTTCTATCAATAATAACTAGTGTTCCCAAAAATTTACATTTTTTAATTAGAAAAGGATAGAGAGATCCAGCGTCCCCTTAAAATATTAGATAAAATCTGAACTTAATACCATTTAAACAAATCACTAATTAATTCAGTTATATACTTGTATATTATTAAATGCAGTATGTTATATGAATTATCTACATAAAGGTTATATGATTGATTAATATAATTTATAATATAAAAATTTACTTATTTTCTTACATACGCTTAACTATATAATAAATGAAATTTGACTCAATATAATTAAATAAAGAATAAAGAGACATAGATAATAACCATGACAACTAGACAAGAAATATCGCGAATAGAGAACGCTGATGAACCGGTAAGACTTGTCAACCGCTTATATAAATTTTATAAATCATAATTTACTTTTGGTTAATAAATAACACTTCATAAAATTCATATTGCGCCATATCTAACTGTTATATAGAGAAATAACTAGTTATATATAGTTTGAAATGAAATTTATAATTATGAAACCTGTACTACTATAAAGTAGTTGGATTCAGAAGCACTAAATATAACCAGATAAATAATTCACGATAAAATATTATGAATTTCAAAATTTCAATTGATAAAAACATTTATTTCACATAATATATCAAATTAACGATTATACATGGAATAATAGTTATGCAAGTTAATATACTTTACCGCATTTTAAAATTGAACTAATGATTATTATATTATAATCTACTCAATAACATAACAACAATGGAACGATGTCGGGGGAACATATTTCACGAATGGGAGAGTTCCTCTGATTCTGATGATACTGAAGTTGAAGATTATATAAAGGCAAAGACATGTCTGCCGTCCAAAGTAAGAAAACCTTAACTCCAATGGGATTCCAATGTAGTTAACCACTTTTATACTTTGGACGGCAGATATTGGAGACGTAAAATAGAAGTTCTTATAAGAAAACTAAAGGTCTCTAAGTATCGTCACTACCGCGATTTAGAACACTTTGTAAATTCGATAAAAAAGATCCGCTCTGATATACCTGATTTTGCGGATAAAATATTACTCGATGTTATTACATCTAACCTTCGCGGAGATGCCCACATAGCGATTAACGGCTTATTATTCGATTCTACAAATGATTTAGAAAATTATCTGAAAGAATGTTTCCAATTTCCAAACATATTTGGACATTTTTGTGATGAAATAATAAACTGTGCATATTACAATCAATTACAAAAGGATCCATTAAAATTTTTCCAAGGGCTTAGTGACATTGAGAATGAAGCTTACTCTGCCTACTGTAATCCTAAATACTCTCAAACTATTTTCAAAACCCACATATTGAACCGAATGCGAGAAATTACAATGCACGTTTATATAGATGAACTGTCGACAGTCTTGAAGGACAAGGTTTCAAAAGCAGACCCGAAGGACTTGTTCGATGCATACCGAATCGCAAACAAGTTTTGTTCCATCGAGAAAAAGAAAATAAAAATTACAAACGTATGAAGGAAATTAAGGGTCGAATAGAACCTGCTGTTAGAGACGCTGACACTGGAGAGGTAATCGTGTCAATCTATCAAAGAAAGGTAAAGACAATAGCACCACAAATAAATGTTGCACAAGAATCACAAATAGATTACGTGAAAGCAGAAACTTTATACAATTGTTCAGATTTAAAAGAACAAAAGGCACGAACGTGTTATTCAGAAGAATTAGAAGATTATAGAGCAGTAGTAGAAACTTCTGTTATTACTAAAAATCATGCACTTAAAATAAAAAACACCCAAATTTCCCAGATAAATTGGGAAAAAATAAAACCACCACACGAATCTCCTAATCAGAAGGAATGTTACGCCATAGAAAATCAATCGGCAAACATCGAGAATTATGAAGTAATAGACGAAAAAACAAAAAACGTATTTGATGACGTATGCATAATAAAATCTGCTCAAGAATCGCAGATAAAATATGAGACAGCAGAAATATTCAGCGCGCAAGATTATGAATATAAATATACAGAAAACGTCACAAAAAGTGAAGAGCTTAAAGGCACAAAAGAGTTCTACATAAGTGTTACGGATGACGCTACCGAAGCTCACATTTCAGCTAACTCAAGATTTAGCCTTTGTTTAAAATGTGGTTTCAAGACTTATGATAAAATCAAAACATTTGTCAAAAAACGATTTAACAAAATTGAAAACATCCAGTCAAATCTTTCTACAAAAACTATAAAATCTTGTGCTATGAAGAAAATAAATAAAATTAAAAATAAACTCCATAATATTAACATCAGATCAAATAATCTTTTTAAGCCCCACCCAATTGATTGGCAGTCACATTGGCAGCTGAAAATAAGAAAATTATTCAGTGACAATAAAATCAACGATGTAAGTTACAAAAACGTCCAAAAGAAAAAAGGTACTAGGTCAGGACAGGCCGAACCCACGGCCCCTAAAAGATCACAAAAACCATTAAACTCTAGCCCAGGTTCATATAAAATTATCCGTATAATCACGGAAATCAGTCCAAATGATCGTTCAAAAATCTTTTTAAGATCGGACCAAAAACCTGAGGAGGAAGGTATACGTGAAGTTAAATTCTTGGATAACAACGTATATCAAGATCTCAATATTGACCAAAAACAAGATAAAGCAGATAAAAAGTTTGTACTGAGAGGAACAAACAATATTATATCTTCGAATGACTCTCGGAAAAACAATTCTTTCTTACTAAAGAAAAACATAAACAACATAGAATTGCAAGAGATCGAAGGTAAAAAAAATACAGACAGGTATTCAAATCACGTCCATCATTAACAGGGTTAGCGAAAATCCTCTTATGTATCTTAATCATAGAATATAACATCAGTCGTATGGCCTATGATTGGAGAATAGCTATTCACCAGAATCAATCCATACAAAAACAAATCTCATAA
Organism: Anastatus disparis; assembly: GCA_017163975.1. Classification (NCBI taxonomy): domain Eukaryota; kingdom Metazoa; phylum Arthropoda; class Insecta; order Hymenoptera; family Eupelmidae; genus Anastatus; species Anastatus disparis. The sequence goes on from JAFFSR010000074.1 coordinate 2,757,385, forward strand.
GTCTAGTGCATGAGTTCATTCGTATTTATTTATACTTTAAAAGTTTACCTCCAAAACTTTTTATTATTACGCTAAAATTCGTGTTGCCCTCTTACGAAGCCATTTTCATTTATGGGGTTACTACTTTATAGTCTTAGGCCATTTGCTAAATAAATAATTATACGTTTAAATTTATTAAAAGGGCTGTATAACAACACTAATTACATATGATTATTAATTCATGAATTGAGTAATTTAACTGTATTACTAAAAACTACCCTTAGATTGTCCTACTTATCACTAACAGTTACTAATATTACCAAACTCTTCATGTCCCTCGAAAATTTTTTTTTTGAATCATTTCTTTTAGAATTATAGATTTTGTACTAGAAATCTAATATCATTACATCATTTACATTGGAAAATTTACCCATTAATAACAAAATTACCATATCAAAACTATGAATTAAATAACCTCTCATCCCTAATTAATTTGTTTTTTTCTTTATTAATTTTTTTTTTCACATAAGAGTGAAAAGTATCAATAATCAATAAATTTTACAACCTTACTTGAAACAAGCCTCCTTAAATTATGTTTTGACCGTTCATACATTTTAACTACCTTTTCTCGATATTATTACATTTGTCATTGAATTTGATTGTATTAAACTTTTCAATTATAAATTTTTAGTCATACGTCCCCAACCTATTCCTAGACAAAATTATAAAATTTTACCAATTTTTTTTCTAATACCAATTTTTTTTCTAATATAAAACCAAGATTCTTAATTTAACCAATCACATCAGATCTTCAAAAATACTTTTTAGCAGATAACACCTATTTCCAAAGCTGCCTCACAAATAAGAAAACACTCCTATGCTTTCCTGTTATACCCATATCTTCACCTTTAAACACCCCAACTTGTGAATACCTACTACACTCTCAACCAACAACCCAATCCTTAAAAACATGTGACTTAATCCTAACCACCAATCACATGTCTTACTGGATTAAACTAAAATCTACTGATGAGTGGCTCTATTCGACTCTAGAAGCAACACTTCTTCGAATTTCTTGCGGAGGAAAACCTGAAAGCACCATCAGCCTTTATGGCACCGGCATTTTTACACTACATGGTAAATGTACGGCGCACAGTAAAGATGTTACCTTGTTCGGAGTGAACACGATTAAAACAAAAGAAACTCACCTATACAACCCAAACATTACCTACGATATTCCTTCTTTATTATCCTTTCAGCAACCAAATACTTTCTTCACACTATCCAAGGAATTAGATTCAGAAACCACTATGGAATTGAAGAAATTAACACAAAATAACGACATGATTTCACTAAAGAAAATAGAAACAAAATTTAAAGAAATAGCCACACGCCACCACGAACGGAACCGTACTTACACATACATAGCCACAGGATTTTTTTTACAAACTTAATAATAGAAACAGCAATATTCATTCTAACCTATAAATGTAAATCCTTGAAATTTAAGCAACGAACTAAACATAGTCCAAAAATAAATAGTATAGAATTGCAAGAATGTCCTTTAAAACAACCAGAATCAAAACGCCATACTACTTACGTGACCTTACAACCTCTTCAACAAAACTACTCCAACCATCAGATACTGGAAATCTCTGAACTTTCTAACCTGTGGAATCGAAACACAGAGATCACACCTCATGAAAATCGAACTCTAGAACGATCTTTCTCTGCAGCCTCCGTGGATGCTGATTTACCACTGCAAAACATCACCTACGCGTGATCTTAATGGAAGCAACCACGTAACGATTCCACCATCACTTTTCAAAAAAGATTTCAAATAAACATTCAAGAACTTAAATCATTAACTGGAAACATTAAATTTAATATTTTTTATACTATAACAATATTCTTTTTTTTTTAGTTTAACTCACATGAATTTTTGTAATATTATAAGCACCGATACTATATACATTCCAAAACCTTACAAATTAACGACAATCTAAAATCAAAATACTTATAAAATAATTGAATGTTATATTTTCTTATAATTAATAGTCTATTCTTTCAGTGACCTATACAAACAAAAAAAAAGGAAAATTTTTTTTTGCAATCACTACATTTATTTAAAAATTTTCTCATCTTCAATTTTACTTCTTCTTTTCTACTGAAACAAATACAATATTAAAATTGATTCCAGCCGATGTATATAGTTTTAATTTAATTATTACAAACCAAAAAAATTTAATAACAACTTTCCTACTTAGTTCAAATTCATCAACAGTTATACTAAAAAGTAAAATATTTTACATATTTATTCAAAATTGTACCTAAATATTTTTTTTATAGTAAAATCAATATATACATAATATTATAAAAGATTTTCGCCGATGCCGCTGCCGCTGTCAGTCTCTCAAAATCCTCCCTTAACTTCTTCTTTTTACTGGTAAATTTAGCTAATTTATGGTAAATTTTACCTAATTTATCGTATATTTCAGCTAATTTATTGTGAATTTCAGCTTAAAATTTCATTTTTTAGTTAATTTTAACTGATTTATTGAGAATTTTAGCTGAAAATTTCATTTTTTAGCTAATTTTAGCTGATTTATTGAGAATTTTAGCTAAAAATTTAATATTTTAGCTAAGTTTAGCTAATTTATTGAGAATTTTAGCTAATTTATATGAATTTTAGCTAAAATTTTAATTTTTTAGCTAAGTTTAGCTAATTTATTGTGAATTTTAGCTAAAATTTAAATTTTTTACTTAAAATCTGATAAATCAGGTCAATTTGATTTTAATTATTATAAGATTTTTTTTAAGCTAATTTTAGCTGATTTATTGAGAATTTTAGCTATAAATTTAATTTTTTAGCTAACAAGGAGAGTACTTGATCTTCGGGAAACGGATTCGACTAACACTGCGGGATATGATTTTTCGACGAAAAAAAAATAAACCCAAGTTTTTTCTTTTTTTTGAATGCGCCCCATGGACGAAGATAAAGACATTTTTTCGAAAATATAATAAAAAGGAGCATCTATAAGATCTTGAATAACCAAACAACTAAGACTCTTACAAAAAAATGTATGAATAATAAAATAAAGAACAGATGCAATGCTTTAATTTAAGCTTAGTTGCATCAAAAAAGCTCCTATGGTTTAAAAGTTACAGGCGATTAGAATATTCTAATAAAATAGCGTAAAAAATTGATGATATGTTACGTGCTAAAAATTTAACAAATATGTTGTAATTTTTAATTAGACACAACTTTTAAACCACAGAGGCTTTATTAGTACAACAAAGTTTAAATTGAAGCATTCAATCTATACTTTGTTTTATTTTCTATATATTTTTTTGTAAGAGTCTTAGTTGTTTAGTTATTCAAGATCTTGTAAATGCTCCTTTTTATTATATTTTCAAAAAAATGTTTATATCTCCATCTATGTCGCCTATCCAAAGAAAAGAAAAAACACGGTTTCATTTTTTTTCATCAAAGAATCATATTTTGCAGTTTCAGCCAAACCCGTTACCCGAAGGTCGGGTATTCTCCTTGTAAGTTTAGCTAATTTATTGTAAATTTTATTTAAAATTTTAATTTTTTCACTCGAAATCTGATAAATGAGGTCAATCTGATTTAAATTATCATAAGATTTATTTTTCTTATTATATTATAAAAGATTTTAGAAATTTACAAAATGAAAATATTTGTTTATACCAGATAAATGAAATAAGAATTGAGACTTTAGAAGTTAGGAGGTGATTCTCAGTGCATAATGCGAAAGAAAGATCGGTTGGAGATGGTGACCATAACAGCGTCTAATATGCGCTGTATAAATAAATATTTATATCATATGTTATATTTTATATTATATAGGAGCGCGGTGGCGTAACGGATAGAGCTCTTGCCTTCAACGCGGTGGGCATGGGTTCGAATCCTGGCCAGGCACCTCTGACTTTTTTTCGAAAGAAAATTAGTGTATGTGCTACCCATATCGCGACTCTTAAGAAATCTGACCTCATTGAGTATCGGTTAATTGTTGGTCACAAAAAGTGGCTGACCATCCATCGGTAGTCAAAGTTTTCGGTATGGCGGTGTCTGACAGTCTAGCCTGATGTAATGTGTTAAACGGTTCCGGGCTGGGCTCCCTCGACATCTCCATAGAAAAAGGTTAATTATATAGAGGATAACAATATCCTTTATATATTAATCTTTTTACAAAAAAAAAAAAAAATTTTATATTATGTGTACATTATTAATTATTCAAATATAAAAAATGTATAAGTGTATATAAGTATATGAATGTAAAATTATTACAAGGGATTATATACATTATAAAATCTATGTATTAAATTCAAAAGGGGGGTTGGCGAGCGAAGCGAGCAGGGGGTATATATTATAAAAGATTTCGCCGCCGCCGCCGCTGTCGCTGCCGCTGTGTATAAGAATTCGATTTGTCCTTGGTTAGCTAGAATTTAGCTAAAATTAAGTTTAAAGTTAGCTGAAAATTAGCTAAAAGTTACCTAAAAGTTAACTAAAAATTAGCTAAAATTTATATTAATTTTAAGCAATTTTAGGTAAATTTTAGTTTGATTTCAGCTGAATTTCAGCTGCATTTTCGATCTATTTATATTATATTCTCTCTATACTATTGAAAGAAAGTATATCGCCGCTGTCATCGCTGTCATCGTCAGAAATGTTTGGACTTACATTACAGCGTTAAATTTAGAATCTTTTTACTACTAGACTGACATTTGATAAAACTTTTATAAATCAATTACCGACTTTATTCTTTATTTAATATTATAATAAAACATATACACGTAGCCCTTATAACACAAAATTTAATTAATAATTCTGTCCTGGTATAAAGCTAGGACTTCACAGATAATTAGATTCATTAAAAGATTCTTGAAGATTTACCTCAAGAAAACTTTTGAATAATTAATATTATTTAGTATTTTATATAAAAGTTATTTCAAAAATTGCAAATTCTCAAATATTTTTTTTAAGTTGTGAAAGCAAGATTGAGGTTGTCGCGCTTGCGTGCAGGGGGCTTGCCCCCTAGTATACATAAAATATGATTTTTCTTTATATCCAAAGTTTAGCAAACTTGACTGTCGGGACGACAATCGTCTTAAGAGGGGAGGTGTGACATCCCATGGAACCACGCCCATAAATTAAATGAGAAATTAATTAAAACATTTTCAAATATAAAATTTAAATTTTTAAATTGCATTACTATAAAGTTAATAACCGAAAGTAGTTCCATGCGATGTCCTGAGTCAGCGAATCCAAAGTCGAATGAACTCTAAAATACAGACTTACACTAAATCTTAATAACTCTTGAAATCATTGAAGCGCCCAATTTTGAATCGATTTCAATCTGTTATGAAATCAGTTTATTCAAAACGAAATCTTAAAATCGTAATATTTTAAAAATATTTAGTACTTTTTCAAAAGTTGAAGAAAATATAAAAGATGGAGTTCTTTGTTCATGGTATATGTTATAATAAAAAATAGCGCTATTTTAAAGTCGGCACCCATGGGTATATCAATGTAAAAAATCATATAATTACAATTCCACTTCCGATTAAAGAAAATAAAAGTTTAATTTTAAGCTTAAATGTAATCAATAAAAAAAAGAATTATTTCTAACTTTAGATTGTAATTATTTTTGTATTATAAAAGCGGTTTTTTATTGAAAAATTATTGATTTAAAAATAGTATCTTAATTAATTTATAATAGTTACATAAAAATTATTCACATTCTTAGTATCATAATTATACATAATTTTCTTTTTCTATATTAACTGTACTGTAGGACTATCTTTTGTTTATAATTAATTTATTCAATGTATTTAATTTATACTTTAATTTAGACTTTTTTATTTATAATGTTTATGTTTAATTTTTAATTAATGAAATCAAATACCCAGTAATGACATAAACTTTGTGAAATTACATAAATCCACTTCATTTTTTAGTAAATTGACTACACTTAAAATCAATTTGAAATCATAATGAAATCGTCTAAATTTAAAATCATTCAAGCACTTATTCTTAGAGTAGTTAACCCCTTGATTATATTTAATCCAAAATTTATAGTGATATTAAAGAATATTATTTATTTTCGCCATTCTAACTCTAAAATCGCAACTTCGTTGCTCTTTTTTGGCTCTCATGGCGAAAAATACACTACACAACTAGTATGGAAAGGCTTTTTTACGAAACTCGTTACGACCCTCACCTTCGGCTCAGGCCGTAAAATTCTTAATGAAGTCATTAGATATATTCTAAAAATTAATATGTTCCTCTAATAAAAATATTATTGCTTTAATGAAATTACTAGCAAAAAATACCTCGCTCCTAACGTCGCTCGGTTGAATTTTCATATATTGTATTATTATGTATAAATTAGCCAATTTTAAAATGAAAAAAGAATTGCAGCTTATGAATTTTGATATTGTAGTTTTGTACTAAATTAAATTTTTATATTTTTATAAAAAAGATTAATAAAAGTTATAATATGCATAACAATTGTTAAAGTACAAATTATATTATAATGAATTAAGAATTGGTTCTACTAAATTGCATTTGAATCAATGAAAAAATATGATAGGAATTCATTCTTTTTAATCACGTGTTTCAATCACGGACCATGGAATAATCGAAAACAGTATTTAACGTTTACAAGAACTAACAACTGCACGAAGATAGGAAAGTTTTGTTAAAATATGTTCTAATTTTAGTATATCTAATTTATGTACTAAGGTATTTGAAAAAAATAATGACATAATTTCAATTAGTACTATAGCTCGAGTTTCAGGGACTAATGTTAGTACTATTATATTATGGAGTAAAAGCATAAATTTGCGATGCTTAGTTTCTTTTTTTTTTGTTCTAAGACTGATATTTCACCTACTTGATTCAAGAGCAATATTTCGCAGAAAATGTGATTGTTAATCTCTTTTCGTGCGGCTTTTCCTGTTACTAAAATTAAAAATTATTAAATATAGAATTATTTATATAATATATAACACTTTTAAATTACTAATAATTAATATTCTAATTCATGATATTTAAGGAATAAAACGATAGATGTTTATCTTCCATATTCCGTTTTAAAATAGTTACTCTTGAGTTTTAAGTTCATGACATATTTATAGGGAACATGAAACAATGAAACTTTGAGATCAGAGGGTTGAGCTCTGAGTGCTACACGGAGAGAAATATCCTATTATATTTCGGTATACTGTATAGGAAAGGAAAGACAAACTTGCAAAATGAAAAAAATTACTATTCCAAATATAAAAATTTGGTATAACTGTAGTAATTTTTTCCATACAGTGTACTAAAATTTAATAGAGCATTTTTCTTTGCGTAAGTGTTGAATGTCGACTATAAATTCAAGCTTTAGGCTAGAATTTATAGATTTAACTTACAAGGAAGGTACCCCAAACCGAACTCACCGATTTTGATAATTCTTGTATATGCTGTAGTACATTAAAAAAGCAAGAGATTGGTATTTTTTTTATCGGCGGAAAAACATATTCAAGGGGTGAAATCCACCCTCAAAATTCACCCTCAAAAACATTTTTTTTCAAATAACTTTTCTTCTAGTCAATATTTTTTAGTAAAACCAAGTGAGTAATAATCCTTATAAAAAGTAAAACAAACTCTGCTGTATTTAACTTTTGATGGTTGCAACCCCTATTTTTAAGACACGAAAAATTGAAAAATTGACATCATTTTCTGCAGTGAAAACTTTTAAAATAGTGTAATTATAACCAAATTTTTATATTTATAAAGAAAATAGAAAAAATAAGTTTGTTTTCCAGCATTTTTAATAAAAAATATTTTTAGAGGGTAAAGCCACCCCTATTAATGAAAATGAGTACTTTTGATATTAAAATCATTTGAAAGCGAATTTTTCAATTTTTACTGCTTTATAGATATTACTATCATAAAAATATTCTAAAAACACATTTAAAGGGTGAAATCTACCCTCAAAGTTCACCCCCAAAAACAGGTTTTTTTTAAATAGCTTTTTTCCTAATCAATATTTTTTAGTAAAAGTGGGTAATATTCCTTATAGAAAGTATAACAAATTCTGGTGAATTTGACTTTTAGTGGTTACAACCCCTATTTTTGGTAGGTGAAAAATTGAAAAATTGCATTGAATTTTTGCAGTGGAAAAATAGTTTAGTTTTAAACAGATATTTATGTTTTGAAAGAAAATAGAAAAATAAAATCCTTCAATTTCTGAATTATCAATAAAAAGTAATTTGAGAGGGTAAAACTACTCTTATTAATAAAAATTAGTATCTAATGAGTAGATAATGCGGAGGTTTTAAATGAATTTTCTAATTTTCAGTACTCGATGGCCGTCGCCATACTAAAAATGCTAGAAAGAAGTGAATAATTCAATTATTATTATAATATTATTTTAACTTTTTCAAACGCGAGTGGTCAAATATTAAATTTTGAATAATTATAATAATAATGGAATAATAATGAAGTAAATAACATTCGTTTGTTTAGTAGTAATGTAGAATATTATAGTGCGATAAAACGTTTGTGTACAAAAAAGTAAGATCTTTCAATAATCAAATTTAATTTAAAATATGGAAAATAAATATCAAAACTGAACCAAATGAAATTATGTTATTAAATTCTTTAATTTTATCCATACGTTGAGAGTGAGAGTTAAGAATACTTACAATTTAGAAAACAAGATAAAAATACTATCAAATGAAATGTGTTATCTGTCCTACATATATCGTACAAGTTTTTGTAAACATAAGATATCAGTTTGAATTCCATGTCTTTACTGGACGGACGTGATTCGGGGAGTTAAATAATTTCTTCGATATTTTCAAATTTAAATTCATAAAATTATTTATTCTTAATTTCAGTTTTATCGAAAAGGTAAGAAATTTCGAATATTTATTTTTCATTCCATTAACACAGTCTATTCACAAAAGTAATTAATGCAATTGCATTATTCACGATGAGAGTCAATCCTTTGAACGTAATCAATTTATTGCTGGCACACTTTCAAACATTGGAATTACCGATTAATAGCCCAACTACTTATCAAGAAAATCATTTAGCAGAAAACATAAAAAATATTTTAATAGATTCGATGGACGAATTTCACGATGTAGAAATAATTTCAGAAGAAACCTTAGATTTCCAGGAGGAATACAAGGATCCTAATGCACAAATTATCGAGGACGATATAATGCATCATTTTCTTCCTCCTGTAGAATTTCCAACAAATCAGTGTAAAGAAGATAGGAAAGATTTATTATTCGATTATAAAGAAAGAGCAGTGAATTATTGGCGGAGTGGGAAAAGAAAAAATTTGAGTCTTAAGAAGGGGCCGAACTATCTGTCTTTGTCTAATAGCGTTTTTCATCATTTATGTAAACACTATCCGGTATAACAAGAAAAAAATAGCAGCCCCCGCTAGATATTAGTATAATAAGTAAATTTTGTAATAACAACCAAATTTTTTCACTGCGTAGTTTCTGAATAATTAGAGACCTACCAAAAAAAGATAGGTTAAATTCTAGATTGCTAGTAGGTCTCTAATTAGTCAAAAACTATACGGTAAAAAATTTGGTTGTTATTACAAAATTTACTAATTATACTAATATCTAGCGGGGGCTGCTATTTTTTTCTTATTATACCGGATAGTGTTTACATAAATGATGAAAAACGCTATTAGATAAAGACAGATAGTTCGGCCCCTTCTTAAGAGTGTGAAAAGTAAATTCAAAAAGGTATCTCCTATCAGTGAACTTCGGCGTTGGGCTCACACAGTCAACCAAGGTTGTACATACAGAGAAAAAATTGCCCGAATTTGTGATCATGTATTAAAAAATTTTAAATCTGCTGTTGACGATGGTTTTATTGTGCATGATCAAGATTTGCGTCGTTGGGCATCACACGCAAAAAAGGATCTAGAGTTTGAAGATTTCAGGTTCAAAGCTTCAAAACACTGGTTATCAAGATTTAAAATTGCTCACAGAATTGTATAAAAAAAATTAACAAATTCGTTACCCGAAAAACTTTCGAAAGTAGTGCAGAACTAGAGAAACAAGCTCTTACATTTGTTACTAATGTGAAGAAAGCTATTCAAGAAATTGGAATTCATTATACATATAATACAGATAAAATTGGATTCCAATTGGAAATCCACTTCGGAAAAACACTTGCGGTGGAAGGCGAAAGTCAGATTCAATGTCTAGTACAATCGGTATCATCAACAACACACAGCTATACTATACAGCCCCTAATATCAGGTGAAGGAAAACTTTTGTCACCTCTCTTTTTAGTTTTAAAGGAACAATCTGAAAAAAGTAATTCATAAGTGCTAATGTAGCCATCCGCTGAGCTAAAGTAATTTAAAACATTGAAATACCACTTTTAAGGTTTCGAACCATGATCCCATGTCCAAAAAATTCATCAAAGTAGGTAATGTATGTATAAATATGGCCTAAAAATTTCAGAGTGGACATCCTTGGCGATCCCTTGGAAAAAATTGAAATGTAATTAAAAATAATGAAAAATGTGATTTTTAGATGAATTTCTTGTTTTAAACTTGAAATTATTTCAAAATAATTTGCAAAATGATACTATATAAGTTGTATTAAAATAATTAATTCACTTTTTTTTATAGAATTGATCACTTAATTTCAGAATGATCAAATCTGTGCTACTGTAAAGTGCGATAAAAGTTGAAAAAAAAAATTGACTCTATGTGTCTATTTATCAGATCATCGTATCAATGATAAGTTAAAAAAACTTATAATTGTTTAAGAAAGTGCATTTCCATGTTTTAGTATACATTTATTGTAATCAAAGTGAAAATAATTTTGAAGATTGTTATGGATGAACGTAGAAGTGATAAATATATTTTATGGGGATTTCGACTCGTACAACCAGTGCCGTCTTTACGCATAGGCCGGTAAGGACTCGGCCTAGGGCCCCAGGATGTTTTAGGGCCTCCAATTAACAGAAAATTTGAAAAATTATAACGAAAAAATGAATTATTTAGAAAAAAATTTTTAAAGACTATTTGAATAAAAAAAAGTTTAAAACAAACAATCATTAATATTGAAGGAAAATCAAATGCAATCTCATCATATAAAAACAATAATTTTTTATTTACATTCTGATGTAAATTAAAACTTTTTTCTTGATTTTTTTGGAGAGAAATCTTCTATAACGGCCTTAAAATTTATTAAATCTAAGGTATCTGATTCTATGTACATTATTGATAGCCAGTTCAACCGAGCATCTAACATGGTACTCCGATGATCATTTTTTAAATATTTTAAAACTGAAAAAGATCTTTCTCCGCTACAATTTGTCACCATCATACATAGGAAAATTCACAGAACTATTTCCATGTTAGGAAATATAAATCTTATACATTCTTTGTAAATTTTAATGTACAATTCTGAAAATGATAATTTTATATCTACACCAGTTGCAGTTAAATAACTCTTAAATTGAATGCATTCAGATATTCAACTTTCCTCACATAAATCTTCATCATACTTTCGTGCAATAAATGTACAGCTCTTTACAATATCATCATCACTTAAGACTTGTAAATTTCTAAGAAAACTGAAATTTTTGTGTGATTCTTGGTAGGCTTCCTTCCTTTTTCTTAGATTTGTGATAAGATTATCAATAATTGGATAAAATATTTCTATTCTAAGACTATCAACATGTGAAAAAGTCGTATCTTAGCTTGTTCCTTCAAATTGTTGAAGTCTTACGCTGCAAGTTCTAATTCTAATTTTTTCATCTTCTGGTACTTCTTGTAGATGAGCAAATTTTTTTGCACAATTTAAAAAACTATCAAATTTTTGCCTCAGATCAGCTATATATTGCTGTAATGACTCTAATAAATTCACTACAGTCTCCAAATCTACACTTGCTTTTTGAACAGTTCAATTAGTTGAATGTATTTTAGATAAAATATCATACCAAACTACAATGAGAAAAATATTTTTAAAATGAGTCAAACTTTTATATAAGCCTGATGCTTCTAGTTGGACTTCACTTTTTACTGTATTATCTTCTGATAATGAATCAAGAACAGATAGAATAGAATCATATCCTTGATATACAGCTGTCACAGCATCAATACGAGCAGACCATCGCCTATCACTAAGTAATTTAAAAACTTTTGATCCAGCCTCTGAAGCAGCAAAAAATTTTTTCCATCTATACTTCGAGCCTGATAAAAAAAACATATAAACGCTGCAACGTATCAAAGAATATTTTTACTTTAAGATTACACTGTGCCGATGAAGATCCAATTAAATTTAAAGAATGACCGGCACATGGCAAATATTCAGCATATTTATTGACATCCTTTATTCTAGCTATTTTTATCATTATCATACGACTGCCCTCGACAATCGTCTAACGACACTTTATGCTTATTTAAAAATTCAACAATGGTATTTTTTAAATATTCAGATTTATGACCCTCGACCTGTATGAATTTAAGAAACCATTCTATTGGTCCTTCCTCAGTGACATATCGGATAGTAAAAGCCAGCTGATCTTTTTTCGTGTTATCAGGTGTTGAATCCGCGCTAATTGAGTAACATTTTGCCTGCCTCAGTTCATTCAAAATATATTCGAGAACTTTTTTACCCATAATTTCTATCAATTCTTTGCGAATGTTTGCGGATAAATAGAATGTGTGTCCATGACCTTTATTACCATACTTTTCTAAATGATTTTTAATAATTGGACTGTATTCACTAATCAACTTCAAAATCCCTAAATAATTACCATTTTTGTTTGATTCTATGATTTGATTTTCTCCTCGAAAAGCAAACCCCTTAGAAGCTAAGAACTTCATTACTTTTATAAGACGCTCTAGTATCTCCTTCCAGTAAATATGTTATTTTTCTGTTTGCTGTATGATTTTGTCATCGATGCAGCCGATCGCGCTTTTACGCTTGCTATATATAATTAAGCTTTCCTTGAGTTCATTACCTTTTTCATGTCCTTTGATACGTATTATGGCATTTTTCCAATCAGTAAAGCCAGTTAGACTTAATTGACTTTTTTTATTTGAAAACAATTTACAAATAAAACAATATATACAACCTGCCGATGGTGAATAAATTAATCATTCACGTTCAATAGTTTCACCATTCTTCAACTGGCGGTAGAATAAAGATGTTTGTAAAGATCGAGTTTTTATTTTTCCGTTATTCTCAGCATATTCACGAACAGATTGTTTAAATTTATCATCTTTGTTTCGACAAAATGCTATTCCTTTTATCAACCAATAATCAATTAAATCATTATTTACGTCCCACAGAGCTGGATCATTACTATAATTATTCACACTGCTGTTACTTTTGATGTTTCCTGAATAGTTTATTAAAAAATTATATCGATGTAATTATTTCTAAGGTCAATTTTCAATATTTTCAAATAAAAATGAATAATTCTCTGATACTAAAGATTTAATTTATTCACTTGATTCTATTCGTTCAATATCGCTTGAATCTTGAATCTTTTTGTTCTCAGATTCATCTGCATTTCGTGTCAAATCTTCTCGTATAGTGTCATTTAATAATCCTACCGAAATCAAAGACAATACTTATGTCACTTGAAATCATTTAAGATATTTAGAATTCAAGTTTCGAATTAAATGTAAAATAACCACGAACAGTGAACAAAGGTAAATCTCAAAAACTTCTATTCTCATACTTTATTGATATATCTCGTTTGAGTATAATTACTTATAGTTTACTATATTACCAACGCTATGCAATTTCAAAATTGTTTAAGAAAAAAATAAAATAAACTATTGAACATAAACAGCATATATTATTGATGTGTAATATATCTAATTTTTAAGTTAAAAAAACTGGTTTGTATTTAATTTTTTTAAATTTCTCATTTTTATTAGTTATTTAGTTATTTACGTTATAAGTACCTGCTCTGTTTTCTTTATGAATATCATTATTTTCTTCATTAAAACAGTCTTCATTATCTACAGATGATTCTGAATTTTTTGGTTTATTATTTTCACGTTCTTCGCGAGTTTCAACATTAGTTTAATTAATTTTACTTTGAATGACACAAAAATTTGATATTCTTGGTAGTTTGGATATTTTATTTTGTAACTGTTTTAATTTTTTTCGTTTTTCATGACCACTTAAATATTTTCGTTGACCACTCATTGTCACTTGTCGCTGATCAACATCCAATTCAGAAGTTCTTGAGTGTTGACACATAAGACTTGTAAAAAATTACAAGCTTGAACTTGTTTATTAATTTTCGAATTAATAAACAAGTCGCGTAGATGTAAACATACAGAGTACGTTCCATAAGTCAAATTCAATTTTAGAATGGCATCGCCGCTAATGTGCGGCTTTTTCAAAAGTAAAAAATATATCAGCTGATTTGAAATTTTCAAAACATGCAAATACGTTTGATTAACAATTATTAATTGCAGTGAATAAAATATATGTATAATATTAATATTAATTAAATTTTAATAATTTCTTAAGTTTAGATTAAACTTATTATCGTTTATTAAATAAATTTTTGGTGTTCACCAATTAGAAATAATTAAGGTTATGTTGTCTTGTTAAATTATTAAATCGAAATAAAGTTATTTATTTTAATGAATTTATATTTTTTTAAAATATACTTAAGAAATAAGTAATTTTAAATAAGTAACTATTACTTAAAATTCATAAATTTTCGAAAAATAAAAGTAATAAAATTATAATTATTTATGTCAGTATAATTTTTACATTTTTATTAAATAATTTCTTTATCAACTGAAAAGGAATATTTTTTATATACATTAAATATTAAATACACAAAATCGATAAGTTATCATTAATATAATTAACTATCAAATTATCATGAAATTATTATATAAAAAAATTGTAATAATATCATATATTAATATTAATATTTATTAATACATATTTTACTTATTTTAATTGTAAAAATTTTTAATCGAACGTATTTATATATTTTCAAAATTTGGATTTATAATATTTTTTACTTATGAAACAGCTGCACACTAGCGGTGTTGCCATGCTGCAACTGAATTTAACTTACGGAACGTGCCCACAGACAGCGTTTCATGCTTGTCGATGTTTGTGAATTTCTTGAGCTTTATAGATAGTGAAACGTTTTTTATAAAAATTATTTAAATATTTTTTTTTTCTTGTCAAGTCCTGATTAAATTCGACGGTTAATGCTGAATCAAACTATTGGTGATTTATTCATAACTAATTGTATTAAAAAAGCGATTCATGTATCGTATTAATAAGATTTGCGTCGCCTTCATTTTTCATTTATCTTCTATTTTGTGTAAACCATACTATAAATTTTCTCCAAAATTTTTGTAAATCAATACGATATTGTCTGAAAAAAATAAGCTTTTAAAAACTAATTTTCTTAGAGTGGTTACAATTTTAGAAAATTTTAAAGATTTGAAAAAAAAATTTCGATTTTTTTTTTCTAATTTTTTTTATTTTACGTAAAGTACTAGATAGATTTGTTCTAAAATTTGCAGGGAAATCATTTACAACTGCCGAAAGAAGGGAAATTTTCAAAAATTGATTTACATTGAGTAGTTTTAATTTTAGAGCATTTTTAAAATTTTGAAACGAAATTTTGAAAAGAAAATGTTATTTATTCAGCCAATTAGATCTCAAAAATTACTCGATGGATTTGCTTCAAATTTCGCATACTACCTATGTCTTTGTATAAGTAGACGGGAAGCTATTGATAATTGGTATTCATAGAGTAGTTTTTTTTATAGAGCCATAAACATGAACTGTATTTATATAAAAATATGATTGCATTTTATGAAGATTAGAAATTTTGTTGTCATCATTCTTTTTATTAATACATTATATCATTTTTTCAATAGAACAAATTTTTTTGTATTACTTGATGATTTAAAATAAATTATAAATGTTGAAAAAGCAAACAGCTAGCATATATGTTCGAAATTTATAAAGTACAATATGAGTAAATATTAATGTTAGACAATTTTTTAATATTAAAATCACATTTAAAGAAATATAAAAAAATTAATGAAACTCAGAGCTCTATGAGGAAGCATTCCGCCAAAGCACTTGGCAGCTTTTTTTTATATGGAAAAAGTATGAAAAAACTTCAAAATCCAACCTGCAATTCTTTATATGAATTTTTTAATGTATAAAAATGAAACAAAAATGCATATTGAATATATGAATAATTCATATAAAAAATTTATATTGAAAATTCAGATGAAAATTTATATGAATTTTTTCAACAGGGTATTTTAAAACATGTATGAATGTATAGCCTGACAAATTTGTTTGAAATAATGGTTGATACTTTGTAATAATTTTTTTTTATTACAAGTTATAAATAGTGTGATTCAGGGTGAGTGAGCATTCTATTTATAACAATACAGATGAATAATATAAATGTGAATAACAGGTAAATGATCATATTCTTTTATACACTTGGCGGATGATAGACACTGACTTGAATTTTATTTTCCGAGTCTTGTTAAAATTAAACTACCTATTGATTTATATTCTTAAGTTAAGTTTGAGAAAATGATTGATTCTAATTCTCGGCGTATCTTTTTAGAGTAGCTAATTATATTCACATTGGTAAATAATATTCTCATTTTATGAGAATTGATTTTCATTTCAATTTTAATTAAATATACCATATTTTTTAAGGTTGTACAAGTCGAAATCCCCATAAAATATATTTATCACTTCTACGTTCATCCATAACAATCTTCAAAATTATTTTCACTTTAATTACAATAAATGTATACTAAAACATGAAAATGCACTTTCTTAAACAATTATAAGTTTTTTTTAACTTATCATTGATACGATGATCTGATAAATAGACACATAGAGTCAATTTTTTTTCTTTCAACTTTTATCCCACTTCACGGTAACACAGATTTGATAATTCTGAAATTGAGTGATCAATTCTATAAAAAAAAGTGAATAAACTAATTATAATACAACTTATATAGTATCATTTTGCAAATTATTTTGAAATAATTTCAAGTTTAAAACTTGAGAAATTCATCTAAAAATCATATTTTTCATTATTTTTAATTACATTTTAATTTTTTCCAAGGGATCGCCAAGGATGACCACTCTGAAATTTTTAGCCCATATTTATACATATATTACCTGCTTCGATAAATTTTTTGGACATGGGATCACGGTACGAAACCTTGAAAAGTGGTATTTCAATGTTTTAAATGACTTTAGCTCAGCGGATGGCTATATTAGCACTTATGAATTACATTTTCTCAAAATTTAAAATATTTAGAACAAAAAAGTTTTTCAGTAATATATTCTTAAAACGCAACCCAACTGAGTAATTTAAGCCTAAATTTAGTCAAAAATGTCAAAAATATGGTTTTAGCCCAACTTTGAAGCTTTGTCTAAACTATTTTGAAAGGATTTGAGCTCAGCTTTCATTTGAAAAAAACTATAAGCTACTTGCTAACAATACTGAGGAACTATAAGCGTTTGAAAATTTAGTAACTTTTTAGTGATTTTCTTCAATTGTCTGTAACTAGGAAAATATTGAGCGTTGGCCTCTAAAATATTAGCTCTTTCCGTGTTTTTACATTCAGGAAATATTCCCAAAATTTAAGCAAAGTGAAACACTTTCTTTGTAAAATATATTAAAAGTATTATTTCGTTTAGAAATTTTCATTTATAATAAATCTGTTTTGGTTCGTTTACTATGTTGTGTGTGTGCGTGCGTGCGTGTGTGTGTGTATGTGTGTGTGCGTGCGTACGTGCGTGCGTGCGTGTGTGTGTGTGTGTGTGTGTGTGTGTGTGTATACATGTATTTGTGTATATATATATACATATACGGGATATTTCACGTCAACTGGTAGGGCAAAAAAATAAAAATCGCTGAAACATTCTTTTTGATATCCAAATTATGGAAAAAAAATTTTAAAGGATCTAGATCAAAATGATCAAGCGTCATAGATCCCTAAAAATTCGAAATTTTTCAAATTTTTCGGAAAAATCTCATTTTATCATTTTTTTTCTCATAATCCTGAGATTTTAGAAAGAAATTCATAAGAACACTTTTTGTTGTAAATGATGTAAAAAATTAGCATGATTTTTCACAGACCTAAATTTTTAAGCTTTCTGATTGGTTCTTATATTTATTATATAGTAATTGCAATTACTCAAACTTCGACACTTTATAAATTGCATTTCGAGGGCTTATTTTCTTCTATTATTTATAAACTTGAAAAATAGTCTTGATTTGAGGTGGACGGAGCCATGAATAAGGAGGTATGACAGTTAAAAATTTTTTTTTTCTTTTTTTTTAAATTTTATTCAACATAGCAGTATTTATGCTGCCATTACGATGCTAATTAGCTACGCGACGGAAGTCTGGAGTGTATTTGTGAACAAAGCACATGTACCATATACAGTGGTGCTCGTATCAATCGGCCGTAGAGAGCAGGACTCAAACTCGGGTCCTTAAAATCACGAATTCATTGCTCTACCGGATGAGCCACTGAGACATCCCAGTTCAAAATATATATTATTAAGCATGATTAATTTTTCTTAATTAATTTTTCTTAATTAATTACCATATGCTAAACAGAAACATCTTATCTCAATACTCAAAACCTATTGAAATAAGTTTGAATATCATAGAGTAAAAAGTTATTCATCAATTAGAAGCCCAATTATGAATTGAACAACACTCGTTATTGTTATGATAACAATTACCTTCTTAGGTAGATAAGACTAAGCCATTGCAAACTCTAATAATTAGTTATTTATTTTTATACGTAAGTGTACAAACATTTCTTTCTTAATACTTAGAAGAGTAGAATAGGAATCCAAATCAATTTGATGTACAATCACATTATAGACATGAATGTTGTTTGTAATTTTATATGTAAAATAATCTAATCTCCATCCTACAATAAGATGTTGGAACAAGGTTCTGATTAACGTTAATTACTTATGCAAACACATTTAATAAAATTAGTTGATCAAAATACAAAATATTCGTATGCTGAACCAATATTTATTTCATGCAGAAAATCATCAAATCTGAAATCTTCGATCTATTTGATAACTTTCAATGAACATGACAATAAATTGCTAGTTATAAACAAAGCTAAATCCAGAAAATCATTATTAAGAACTAAATGTCCATGTCAGATGCACGATGTGATGAAAATTTTGTAAATAATCAACAATTTTTGAAAACAAAGATAGTAAGCAAAAATATATAGATGTAATTATTTAGTTGCGGGTAGAAAAACTATTTTTTCATTTTATATTGTCGAAAATATATGTCAAAATGAATATGAAATTTTTTTATTAAATTTATTTTTATTATTCTTCATTTAAATAAACAAATAATATGAAAGGTTTCATTAAAAAAGCTTTGGGTTACCACACAATCGCGACTTAAATATGCATCCACATATAAGGACGTCGGTTAAAAGAGGTTAAAATTTTGGTAAAACTTAGAATTTTCCATTAAAATATCCTACGAAAATCTAAAAAAAAGAAGAGGAGTGCTCCAATGCGATTATTCTGGTTTTTCAAAAAGAACGAGTTCTGTATTTTTCCCATTTCATAGTCATTTTTGTGATATATTTTCACGGTACCTTTAAGATTTTACATAAGTTCTAAAGAAATCATTACTATCAGCGTTTGTGCAAAAAAAAAGCTTAACCGCATAGCTTATGATTGAAGAATGGATGGTTACGCACGTAAGATTAATTTAAAAACTGAAACACAATTGAAATGTGTTTGAAATTATAAATTCTTTGCTATTATGTGACATGATGCAATTTAAAAATGATAAAAATATGAAAAAAATATTAATCTTTAAGTTAGAAACTAAATTAATTATTTACTAAATAATATGTGTCATGATTTATTTAGATCTGAATTTATAGTCGATGTTCAAACACAATAGACAAAGACAGAATGAGGTTTTATCATGAGAAAGACAAAGACAGAATGAGATTTGAAATTGAGTTTGAGCATCGACTATAAATTCGGACCTAAATAAATCATGACACTAATATTATTCAGTAAATAATTAATTTAGTTTTTTACTTGAAGATTAATATTTTTCTCATATTTTTATCATTTTTGAATTGTATTACGTAATATAATCGCAAAGAATTTTAAATTTCAAACACATTTCAATTGTGTTTTAGTTTTTTCATCAATCTGATGTGCGTAACCGTCCATCCTTCAATCATAAGCTATGCGGTTAAGCTTATTTTGCACCAACGCTGATAGTAATGATTTCTTTAGAACTTATATAAAATCTTAAAGGTTCCGTGGAAATATATAAATTGACTATAAAATGACTATAAAATGGGAAAAGTACAGAATTCGTTCTTTTTGAAAAAACAGAATAACCGCATTGAAGCACTCCTCTTCCTTTTTTAGATTTTCGTAGGATACTTTAATGGAGAATTCTAAGTTTTACCAAAATTTTAACCTCTTTTAACCGACGTCCTTATATGTGGATGCATATTGAAGTCGCGATTGTGAGGTAACACAAAGCTTTTTTAATGAAACCTTACACATTCTTTTTTCATTTGAATGAAAAATAATAAAAATAAATTTAATAAAAAAATTTCATATTAATTTTTACATATTTTTTCGGCAATATTAATTGAAAAAATAGTATTTTACCCGTAACTTAATAAATACATCTATATTTAGCTTTGCTTACTGTCTTTGTTATCGAAAATTGTTGATAATTTACAGTTGCTCATTTGGTAGAGCAATGAATTCGTGATTTTGAGGACCCGAATTCGAGTCCCGCTCTCTACGGCCGATTTATACGAGCACCACTTTATACAGTACATGCGACTTTTCCGAAAAATTTGAAAAATTTCGAATTTTTAGGGATCTATAAAGCTTGATCATTTTTATCTGGATCCTTGAAAATTTTTTCACATATTTTGGGTATCAAAAAGAATATATTCTCAGAGTTTCAGCGATTTTTATTATTTTGCCCTACCAGTTGTTGCGAAATGTCGCATATATATATATGCTAAATTCTCAAAATCTTACTAAAGAATATTTTTTGAATAATTCAAAAAGTATTCTTTAGCAAGATTTTGAGAATTTATTAAAAAGAGTTATAAGTGGTGTTAATATGCATTTGATAAAAAATAAATGTAACAAGTAACGGATGGGAATGCGAAAGAGAAATCAGAATTATAATGATTAAAAAATGATGTTGACAAATAATGTTAAAAAATAATAATTAATAATAATAATTAAAAATAATAATTAAAAAATAATGTTAAAAAATGACGTTAATTAAATTATGTTAAAAGAAATAATAAAAAATTTATTTTTCAAATCGTGTTCTATTATTTATGGATTTTTTAATTTTACAACTAAATACATGTTCACGTTATTTATTTATTCTATTGTTTTTTTCTATCACCAAAAAGTTGTGTTAAAAAGCTTGTTTTACTTGTATGAATTTCCTAATTAAAAAAGAAAAATATTCATGTATAAGAATAAGTTTTGTAGAGAGAACTTCTTTAAGAAAAATATCTGTTTAGCATTTTTCATTTCATTTGTGAATTAAAGTGAGTGTTGGTGAATTCTATAAGAAATATGTTTTTTTTTTAGACTGTAAAATCTCGCTAGTCTTAAAAGCTTTGTTTATCTGATCTCAGACTAAAGAAAATCTGCAAGTCTGAAAAAACCTTAGAGTATATCTTTTTCTTTTCTAAAGAGTCAGATTTGAGAAAACCCGCTAATCTGAATATACTATTTTTTATTTTGTTATTTAACCTAAATTATTACATTATTTACATCTTTATTTTACTATAATTTTGTTCTTCTTTATTTATTTTATTCTTCTACAGCAAAACCGCTAAATATTAGAAGTAAGTTTTAATCTTATTTTTTTGGTTTCTTCTTTTATTCAACTTTTCAGGTTCATCTTAAGAAAAAATAAAATGAAGTAAAAAGAAAAAGTTTTGGTTTACTTTATTTAACATTTTTTGGTCCAAAAAATAATCAGGGTCACAAGCTACGAGTTTCCCAAACTTAATTAATTTTGGCCCTGGTCTACCTCATTTAAATCTGCCAAGTTTTGATGGAACTCCTTCAGAATGGCTTCCTTTCAAAGATTTATTCAATTTAATGGTAATATCAAATGTAATCTTTCTTCAGTTTGGAAACTTCACTACCTCAAACAAAGTCTAAAAAGTACAGCTTCTCATTCATTAAAAAATACTGCGTTAACATCAGATAATTTTCAAGAAGCTTGTGATTCTTTAGTATCATTTTATGAAAATAAGAGTTTATTAGTAAACACTTCTTTAAAATCTTTAATGTCAACAAAGCGAATGACAAAAGAGTCTGCATCTGAAATGGAATGTTTATATACTACAATAACATAAATTTATCGTTCTTTAGAAACTCTTGGTCGCTTAGTGAACTTTTGGGATAGTATTTTTGTTTTTATTGCTGTTCAAAGATTAGATTTTGAATCTGTCCAAGCATGGGAGCAACATTTAGGATCATCAAAGAATCCTCCAGCATGGAATAAATTTACAGAATTTTTAATGACTAGGCTACTTATTCTTCAAGCCAGGGTTGCAAATATTTAAATCATTTTGGGCTTTAAATAAATTTTAATTCACAAATCCTTTTTGAATTCGTAATTAGAGTTTTATTTAATTAACAATTCCTTTTAAATTAATAATTAAAAATATTTTAATTAACAAATCAAAATCTAATCGTGAATTGAAAAGGCTTTAATTAAGAAATCAAAAGGAATTCTTAATTAAATAAATTTCAATTAAGAAATCAAAATTTAATCGTAAATTGAAAGGGCTTTAATTCCAAAATCAAAAGGAATCCTTAATTAAATAAATTTCAATTGAGAAATCAAAATGTAATCGTGAATTGAAAGGGCTTTAATTCCAAAATCAAAAGGAATTCTTAATTAAATAAATTTCAATTAAGAAATCAAAATTTAATCGTGAATTGAAAGGGCTTTAATTCCAAAATCACAAGAAATCCTTAATTAAATAAATTTCAATTAAGAAATCAAAATGTAATCGTGAATTGAAAGAGCGTCAGTTATGATTATGATTTGTGAATTCGAGGGCTTTAATTCAAAATTCCACAATTCCTTTTTAATTAAACGTACTAAGGAATTTGTATCATATATATGTATATAGAAAAACATATGTGGACGCGCACATACATACGCACCTGGGCTCATATATATGCAACATTTCGTGTCGACCCAAACGCACACATACAGACAAGTTGATATATATATATATATATATATATATATATATATATATATATATATATATGGGACATTTCATGTCAACTCGTATGTACTCATAATCACAGGCTTTTCTATATATATGGAACATTTCATGACAACTCTCACACACCTATCCGAGTTCCTTCAGGTTTACATATATGCGACGTTTCATGTCAATTTGCATTCATGCATACACGCTTTTATATACAAGCGACTCTTCATGTCAACTCATGTACGACCTTACTGACAGGTTTTTGCATATGTATATATGGTCCATTTCATATCAAATTGCTCACGTTTACCCGCAATTTTTTGTTTTTTATATATATATATATATATATATATATATATATATATATATATAGGACATTTCATGTCAACTTGCACGTACTCACAAGCACAGGTTTTTCTATATATATGGGACATTTCATGACAACTTGTACACACCTATCTAAGTACCCTTAGGTTTATATATATGAGACGTTTCATGTCAATTCGCATGCATGCACACACGCGTTCATGTACGTGGGACGTTTCATGTCGACTTACAAGCATGATATAAACATATATATATATATATATATATATATATATATATATATATATATATATATATATATATATATATATATATATATATATATATATATATATATATATATACATAAGGGACATTTCATGTAGAATCCATGTACACACACAGGTTTATTCAAGTTTATGTGGAACATTTAATTTCAACTCATACGCACACGCACACGCTCACACATACAAACACATATTTAACTTCATATATATATATATATATATATATATATATATATATAGATACTTTACCTTATCGATGTAGACAATATTTAAAAAATAGTTATTTATTATGCTGTGGTACCCACGATCGCCGTCTTTGGATACCTAGGTGTTAATGACAACTTAAACATCATCTACAGCTAAAACTTTTGAAATTCAACTTATAGTTTAATAACTACTTTGAAGTTATTTCAAATGTTATCTAGCCAAACATGGATGTTCCGAGTAAGATAAACATTGTCTACAAGAATATCTTTTGAAATTTAGCCATTATTTATTAATAACATATACGTTTCCCGAGATGACATCTCACAATATCCAGGTGATCCTGGCTACCTGGAAATCGTCTATATGAATGAACTTTGAAATTTTCCATACCGATTATGAAGTTTACAGATATTTGCAGGGACTACGTCAAATGAAACTTGGAGATTCTTTTAGATTTCGATTCTAAGGTTGTTTGATTAGGTCGGAGAATACTCGGAAATAAAAAGATTTTAAAAGAACAATTGTTTAAGATTCATGCAAGTTCCATGAAATATGTTGATTTACTCGTAGTCGATACCCATATATAAAGATCATTCATACAAATCATCTCGCATATAAATTTGCGGTAGTATCCCTACTAATTTATGAATTTTTCGTTCGTATAATGCCAGCGAAATTTAACTTCGAGAAAGCATATTACTATTGTAATTAGTGTATAATTTTAACATTTTTTCATCAAACATCATTCCGATATACAGGTAATAAGCGCTATTATTTAAAAAATTTAAAAAAAGTTAATTTATTTATTTTATACTTTTTAGTCTATTTATTCAATTATTGTATTTTATTTTTAAAGCATGTTTTTAAAATTTTGTATTTTCTATTTTTAAGTTAAAATTGTTTTTATTATCATTTAGAGTTACATTGCAACCAGACTTTTCGAAGATTACACTTAGGTACATCCGTTATCGGCGACTTGGTACTCCAGTTCGACCTCTTCATCCTAAATCATTATTATGCATTATAGATTCACTTTCAAACCTTGAATCAGGTTTTAGCAGCCCCGAAATCCCCCGGGGAACCCACCTCGACCCAGAGAAAGCCTCCCCACTTGTACTTCCTCGGAGACGACGTCCATGCGTATTCTGGACAACGTGCATCACTTTGTGGCAATTGTTTCATCTCAAATTCGGTTTTAGCAACCCTGAAAACCCCCGAGAAACTCGCCTTGACCCAAAGAAAGCCTCCCCATTTATACTTCCTCGGAGATGACTTTTCACACCCATTATCATCGACCTGGATGTCCAGGTACCAAAATGACAACTGATTATTGTATTGTCATCCAAGACCAAAGTCTATGCCAATTGTCAGAATTTATATCTGAGTCAGGCTATCTGATACGGGCCACTAAAAACCCACCATACAAAATTAATACTGTTTTTTGCAAATTGTTAAAGTTTTATATGTTAAAAATAATGTCCTGAAGTAATTTTTGAAAATTTTCATTTTTCCAAAAGTTTTTAGCAAACTAACCTCTAAGCACTTTTTTTTTCGAAACGCGATTAATTAGAAACTATCAGATAAAAGTTAATGAAATTTTATTTACAAATTCAAAAATAGTTAAAGAATCGAATAGAGTATAAAAAGATTGAAAAAAATATTAATTATTAATAAAAAATTAGCCATGCAATAAATAAATGAAAATTTATGACACTTCTCGTAGGGCTAAGAAATTTTTTTTCTTTAATCATTTATTCCTTAGACTTTCTCTTATTCATAATTGCAATAAAATTTGGGGGATCTCTTTTAGGAAAAGATTTACAAATTTTTTAAATCTGCGGTGTGAATGTTTAACGCATCAAAGATGGCGGCGCACGTTCTAGTACTTTACCGTTGTATAGATCCTTATGCATCACGCCTTTTCTTCTTTGAAAAATAAGTTAAATAAATCGTAAGTCTGTTGTTCCTAGAATACTATACTATTTATTGTAGAATTAAAGTTCAATTATTTTTTAACATTTATTACAGCAGATTTTGAATAATTTGAAAAAATTTTACATTCTAATTTTTCCATGTCATATGGCTTATAGCAGTGGAATTTACGTGTTCCAACAATTGTTTTTGCCGAACTAAAGCGATTTTCTAATTTTTTCTGATGATTTTTATATTCATTTAGTGAACAAAACTCAAAACTAATTTTTTTGAAGAAATCAGATGCCCATTCAAACAGTTTTTTTGTTGTAGTTATCGTCTTATCTTGTAAACTGGCTCTGTATGCATGTCTTTTCACACATCCACCGATACCATCACAAGCACCTTTTCCGTGTGCAGTAGCGAAAAAATGCCATTCTGCATTGATTCCAAAATCTTTTTCATGATGCAGTAAATTTGATAAATTGAATCTATTTTTGTACTGGGAGCCAGCTCCGTCCGAAAAATAATAAATTTTTTAAATTTTTTGTGCACAAAACTTTCTTTTTAAAAACTCAATCATCTTTGAATTGTACAGATGCACTCCAGTGGCGTCGTGATTTTCGTATTCAGAGAAAACAACATAATTAATGTTTTTGATAACTTTATCCTGTTTGTAATAAATCACGTATACATGTAACGTAGCTTGGTCTTTGCACCAATGTTGCGATTGTATAGCATCTTGTACATGAAATGAATAATTTTCAGAAAAATCTAAGGTTACAATGAATTCTTCATCTTCAAGTTTTTCTTTTAGCTGTTCTAAATACGTTGCTTGAGTCTGAGCAATGAAATCATGTTTCAAAACATCGGGTAAATCGGATGCAAGATTTTTAAGAAAAATATTAACAGTCTCAGTTTTATGAAGTAATTGACATCTAAAAAAATAATTAGGTTGTAAAAGCTAATTATCATAAAATATATAAATATATCTGTTAATATAATTACCTATCAGTTGTAAGCCATTGATTATAAGAAATTTTTTTAATTTTTAATTTTTGTAAAGACGTTTTCAAATCTTTAAAAATTTGACGAGTACCAGGACATTTTTCACAATTTCCCAGAAAACATTCTTCAGATGGATTTAAACAACATATATTATTTAAGAATTCTCTATAAGTTAATTTAAAATCAGATTTTTTTCCAGAAAATGCTTCTTTGATTCCTCTAAATTTAAGTCGAATGTTGCCATGGATTTTGCAAACGCAAACATTATGCGTTCCTTTAGCACCAACTGGAATGCACTGTTGAGGTCTTAGCGCTTTAAAAGATGCCAATGAAATTTTTTCATTTGGATTTTTGCTCAAAAAATCTTCATGTAAATCTTTTATATTGCTTAACAACAAACGTTTCTAAAAAGAAATATTGCTTTTACATATAAAAAATATAAAAATCGAATTACATAAATTTCTCCAGAAAAAAAATTTAATTTTAAAATATACCATAGAAATTAAATTGACAACTTTCTGATTGTTTAAAAATCACTATCATTGTTTTTTTTTATATTGCTTACCGTTTCTAGATGTCTTTTGCCATTAACAATAACTGACTTGACATCTTTCACTCCTGGCATTACTCGGCTGACTTCATCCGAAAGAAAAAAATTATTAACATTTTCAACTAGATCTACACTCATAGCTCGACCTTTTCTTACGTCTGGCAGAACATCATGACCTTTATCATTATTCAACTTCTTTGCAGTAGAAACCATGCGCCTACTAACATCAAATACTTTCGCCGCTTTTCGAATTGACCATTCATTAGGTAATGTCATTAAAAGAACAATTTTTTGATGTCGAGTAGATGCGTGAGACAATGCCTCTTTGACTTTACTTATCCATGTACAATTTTCAGATTTATTAAAGATATTCAAATTGCTACTATTAATTGTTTTCTGCAATATCTTCTGATCATCATTCGACAAATTAAGGAGCATCTTTTTTTAGCCGGAGCTGCAATCCATTCTTCAAATGAAGATGCTAATTTCTGTCTTTTGATATTATTATCAACAAATTTGCAGACAAAATCTTCATCATTTTCTTCTTTTTCTGACTCCTCTATTTCATTATTTACTTCTTCTACGTGCTCTTTATTTTGCTTATTTGTTGTATTATTAACCTCAAATTGAATAGAATTTTTATTTAAATACAGTTGTCGTCTACAAGAAGCACAAACGAATAAACCAAATAAAGCACTGAACTTTGTGTCACGATTTTTTGATAAAAAAGTTAAATTTTTCCGAAAACAACTATGATTTTTTTTTTTAAATGGATTACAACACTTAGGGGGTGGTGTCATGATGATAGCAATAACATTAATGAATATTAACAAATGCATGTTTGATTTTGCAAAAGAAACGATTAGCTTTTGTTTATTAAGCGATTCAAATGCGGCCGCGAGCAACAAAACCGTTTTCACTGTCGCGTCTATCATCGCTACGTGATATTCAAAAATTTGTAAATCTTTTCCTAATAGAGATCCCCCAAATTTTATTGCGATTATAAGTAAAGGAAGGTCAAAGGAATAAATGATTAGAGAAAAAAAATTTCCTAGCCCTACGAGAAGTGTCATAAATTTCAATTTATTTATTGCAAAACTAATTTTTTATTAATAATTAATATTTTTTTAATTTATTTATATTCTATTCGATTCTTTAGCTATTTTTGAATTTGTAAATAAAATTTCGTTAACTTTTATCTGATAGTCTCTGAGTAATCGTGTTTTGAAAAAAAAGTGCTTAGAGGTTAGTTTGCTAATAACTTTTAGAAAAATGAAAATTTTCAAAAATTACTTTAGGACTTTATTTTTAACATATAAACCTTTAACAATTTGCAAAAAAAACTATTAAATTTATACGGTGGGTTTTTAGTGGCCCGTTTCAGGTAGCCTGACTCTCTGTCAAAAAGTGCCTGAAATCGAGCGCGCAAGATTTGATTACAGACAGACAAACATGCAAACAGACATGAAGGCGAATATAAGAAAAGCGTATATAAAAAAATAATATTTACCTACGTTAAGTCTGCTTTGAGACTAATTATCTTTCGTTTTTTATGACAAAAACAAGTAAATTGAATTTGAGAAAATTTCTATAAGTTACTTAAATTTATGAAAAAGTCAATATAAATCGTCATTTTTGCAGAATTATGAAGATTATGATTATTTTCGCGGAAATTATAAAGTTATGGAAATTATTTATGGAAACGTTTTCGATTGGAAAATTTGTGATTATTGCAGTTGAATTTTGTTACATCATCATCAGTTATATCCTCGTTAAAATGACCCGAAAATTTCTAAAAGAATCGAAACAAATATTTTTCCGGTCTTTAAAGAATGTTTAAGAACTATTATGAAATGAAAATTGATAAATGTTTCAAGTTTTCCGAATCGTTCCGACATTGAAATTTCAATTATAAGCCGTTACTCATAAAATTTGGAAAAGTCTATTGTATGCAACTATTTTTCTAGTGATTCAGTTGTAATTTATAAAATTGTGAATTTGGGTGATTCATTATGTTTCTTTCCGTAATATTTATCTGATGTTGGAGCTACAGCAATCAAGTTATGCTTTTTTTATTTCATTAATATCATTTTAAATTCGTAAATTAATAGTATATTGTGTAACGAGTAAGGTTTAGTTGACTATTGCGCACGAGGGCAAGTTGGCGCACGAGCGTAGCGAATAGCGCCATTGCCCGAGACTCTCTCTCTCTCATATCTGCCGTACGACTGACTCGCAATAGTATATTTCAATACTTTTTGGTACTATTATTTGTAATTAAATTACATACTTTTAGTTCACCAATTTCACGTTTATACGGAATAATTACGATTTCGTTAATGTAAAAATAATACAAGAATAGATGATACGATTTACTTTGTCAGAGGTTAAAGCGAGATAGAGTATAAAATTCATTATATGGTCGATGAGATACAGTATGAGGGCGCTGCGCTTGTATAAACCTTGGCGATTTTACATTAATTAACGCTTTTGCGTGACATTATTTTACAGAATGTAACGTATTTACGTGATTTAATACAAAATAATATTATACATAGCTGTGAAACACACGCCCTCAAAAAACAACACACGCAGCGCGCGCTATTAGCTACTTACTACCCCGAAAACGCATGCGCTATAGGCCGCTTACTCAGCACGGATGAGAAAAACAAATATAATGACTTGTCCGCACTAAAGCTATGTTAATACAATAATTTTTGTTAAAATAAAAAATCATTTAAACTTGTAAATTTTTTATGAACTTGGATTGGAAATTATATCAAGCTCGACAAACCTAATCTTAAAATACGTTAGATTGAAAGTTTGTATTATTACTTTTTATGTAGTATTTTCGTGGGTTTCTTGAGTTGTCCGCACTCGAGTTGAATCTTACAAATTTTTTCTTTGTCGCAAAAAAATGTTATTAAACGCATTGTTTATTCATAACTTGGGATTGGAAATATTATTAGAAGACTGGAAGCTTCGTCATGCTCTTAAAAATAAAAATAATGTTATCTAATTTTAAAAATAATATTAATCTGAATAATATATCCTCATCAGAAAAGTTATTGTAATTTATATATTTTTAGAACCTTTCCAATTTCATGTGTACCACTATGGTATTATATGGGGATATCCATCCAACTTTAAATTCTCTAGTAACAGGTCATTATTTAAACTAGGTTATAATCTTTTGTGCTATCCTGTAACTCTCTTTCTGATGTATTTTGTAAATGTGCCACAAACGGCGCAGCAGATAATTCTATAAAAAGTAAATTTACACATAAGATAAATTACGGTAATTTTTTATGTGTAAAAATGAATGTTTCATAGAAATATCTACTGCGCCGTTTGTTAAACATTTACAAAATACATCAGAAATAGAGTTACAGGATAGCACAAAAGATTTGAACCTAGTTTAAACAATGTGCATCATGCGGTAACCCAGTAACAGCTGTAATATGACCTGTTACTAGACAATTAAAAGTTTTGTGGATATCCCCATATATCAAAAAAATATGATTATGACTTCTTCAGATTCTTTATGAATTTCTAATATATTGAATAGTGATTTTTGAAGGGCATATCATAGTATTGATTAAATTAACTTATTAATAAACTGAAAAATTGCCTAGTATTAATAAATTAGTGCGATTTATTGTATTTATTCACAAAAAAAATTTATAGCTTAGTCGTGTAAAATGGCTTTATTTCCACTATCAAACAATTCCATGGTATGCTTAACTATTTTAAGAGTTAAAAAAATTTAATAATATGTATATTTTTTTATAACTTCAAGATCGTTACTGAGAATCATAAATAATTTTCACGGTATTTTATGAATAGCAGGTCGTACATCTCTATCCTTTTATAATAAAAAA
This sequence comes from Anastatus disparis, assembly GCA_017163975.1. NCBI lineage: Eukaryota > Metazoa > Arthropoda > Insecta > Hymenoptera > Eupelmidae > Anastatus > Anastatus disparis. The sequence continues at coordinate 2,788,880 of JAFFSR010000074.1, forward strand.
ATTCAATTTTCTGCAAAACCTTATGATTGTAGCAAAAAATAAGAAGAAAGCCCCATCTCGTATACTAAAAGCAATATTTTCTCTTATGAGAAAAAATTATTTTTATCGCTTCGTTTCAAAGAAAACTTTGAAAAACTGAATTGTCCATCCAAACCTCGATATTTTATGTTTTTCAAGGTTTTTTTTCAAAAGGAATCGATAAAAAATTTTTCCTAATCAAAGAAAATATTGCTTTTATGATACAAGATGGGGCTTTCTCTTTATTTTTGCTAAAATTATTAGTTTTTGTAAAAAAATCAATTTTTTTATTACAATAGGACATATATACTCGACCTCCTCTTAAGGATCTTTAATAGCTATTAAACTCTTTACAAGATTGTAATAATTCATCTCGATTTACTTCCACAGAGTTCGTGAAGTTTCATTAACCTTTCAATCAATATACAGAAAATATAAAGATTCATCCGTATTCTTAAATGATCTCATAGGAGTCGGTCTGTGGCTCATTCGGTAGAGCGTTGGATTCGTAATCTCGAGGTTCCGAGTTCGAATCCCGCTCTCGGCCGATTGATACAAGCACCACTGTACGTTACATGTGCTTTGTTCACAAACACACTTACGAGCTCCGTCGCTGATTAGCATAGCAATAATAGCATAGCATAAATATAGCGACGTTAAAAAAAAAAAAAAAAAATGATTTCATAGATTTATAATCATTTATTTACCAATAATTTAATAAATATATTCATACGATGATAAAACGTGAAAAATATTTCTGAAGAATTTTTTAAAATACAATCTAGAAGGATTCTCCTGAAAACTTTACAGTGCTGTTCAATTCTAAAGCGATCTTAATTGTTCATTAATTGTGAATACGATAAAATTAAGGTTACTATTCCTTAGTAAAACTTAATGAATCAAAAAAGTTCAGAAGGTATCAACGAAAATCATGACAATTTTTTTCATAAGAGTTCACAAAGTTGTATTATGGACTGGTACCAAAAACCGCAAAAAATTAGAAAGGTTCTTTTACATCAGAATCTTTCCAAACCTTAATATACATGTTCACCGGGGTATTTCACCTGAATACGGAGGACATTTATAACTAATATAGGTAGCTA